>BSAI01000185.1:1840815-1910934 GCA_036245035.1 Adrianichthys oophorus | reverse complement strand
GATAGACGCTAAGGACATAAATACATGGACTATAGGATATGTATTTACATAGACGTTACGATAGACGCCAAGGATATAGACGTTAAACCCATTTCTATGTAGTTTTAGCCCTACAAAGAATAATAACAGATTAAATGACTAACTATTTTTAGAGTGTTGGTGGAGACTTCTTACTCAAAACCAGGGCTGTCAACATGAACACGTTAACGCACGCGATCAACCTCAATGAATTAATGCGTTAATATATATTAACGCTGATTAAGTACATTTCTCAGAGCAACCGTCTTCCGCTGGTTCCACGGCGCACGTCAGTTTTTGAATGCACACTTCGTGAAGCACAATTCTGCTTATAACATGGTCACTTACTGGCTTTTTCCACAAAAGGTGGACTATTCAAAACGTAATGCGACCTGTTGTCACGGTCACATGGACTTCAACTGCAGCAGCAAAGGAGCGGTGATCTAGAACATCTGGGCTTTGTGACCTGAACTTCTTTTTTAGGTGCGGAACCACACTCAGCAGCCAATCAGAATGGAGCATTCACCCGGACCATTTAAAGTGCAGAAACGCAATGTTAGTTTCCTATGGCTGTATATCAGCATCTTTGTGTTCTTGGAGTAATACTGCAGACGTTAAAGTCTTAACAGTTCTGCTTAGCGCACTGTTGATGTGTTTTGTGCACACACATTGCATTTCTGAGTTAACACGTTATAAAACATGTCAGACAATAAAAATGAAGGGAAGGCCTGAGAGTTTGGGGATCCTGCACAGCACTTTACTGTGCATACAATTGTTTATTTTTGTATACTGGGAACCCTGGCTTAAGTCTTTTGTATCATTTCAAATGCATCCAGTTATCAAGCTAAAAAACAAACCGAAAAAATCAAAAACCACCATTAGATTAATCATTAGGAAAATACATCGTTGTCATTTGCAACTAAAAGCAAGAACATGATGGTTGTCAACTCTAAAATGTAACCAGAATCTTGCCTCCCTTTTGCTGTCTATTTATTACCTGGATTTATTATTGTATGTTGGATGTTAATGTCCTTGAAAGCGTTGTCTTTTTTGATTATTCTTCTCACAATTTTTTCATCAGCATCTGCTTTTAGTCTCGACTGGGTCCGCGCTTTGGAATAAATGATCATGTTCCAAGGTGCTTTGAAGGGCTCTTGGGATGAGATGGAAATCCCTTTCATTTTCAGAAGTCTGCTCTCCACTCATGGCTGCAGACAGTAGTTAACCACTGGAGGAGGATCGTTTGCTGAAATCTGATCATTTTGAATGCCAAAAAGCTGAACCTTTCAATATGTTTGTACAGTTTATGATGTGAATTTGACTGACCATCAAAATACAAAAATAAACTGAAGCACATTGATGCAGAGTTTCAAAATATGTTTCAAAATGTAGAATTACCTTTTAATTTTGTTGAAAAAAGTTTTCAAAGCCTCTCTTCTTCTCAAATTCCCTGCTTTTATGTCTTTTTTCTCCTCTTTTTTAAGATTATGTGCAGATTATTTTATAACAATTATTTTTCAAATGAGAAAATCTTATTCCCTTTTTTTTCAAAACCCTCTGGATTAGCCAATAAAGCTACCGTATTTCAGCCCTACAAGGTGCAATATAACTTTTTCTTTAACAATCGGCCATGCGCCTAATAATCCAGTGCGCCTTTTGTGTGCACGAGTCCCAAAATCTGTCTGGGGTAGTGGGGCTCTTGGGGGTGGGGCCCCGCGCTGGGTTCCCCTGGCGCGGTGGGAGGGCTTCTCTTCTGGCTGGACTAGGGCTTACACTCTGCGCTTTCGTACCTCACTGCTCTCGGGTTTTGGGGGCCCGTGTGACGGTCCTGCGGGCCCTGGTCTGGGTGCTTGACCAAACTGCCAGTTGGGCGGATCTTCTCCGTTGGCCCCACAGTACCGGTGTGGGAGGGTCCTGGTCGTCGCTGCTGCCTCGGCAAGAGTCTTGGTGCCCACACCAAGACTCTTGCTGAGGAACTCTCCCTCCCTTTTTCTTTTTTTTTAAAATAAATTCCATCATCCACGTCAGCTTTACATAAACATTCTCCTGAGCACAGGTGTTGGCTCTCATTTGCACAACTGGTTAGCGTGATGGAATGAGGTGCTTTGCTTGTGTTGGTTTGTATGCAAAGGTGTGCGTATGAACTGGATGTTGACAAGTTTGTGAAGACTCTTGGAGCCAGCAGGTATGTTTGCAACAAATGAGTGTGTGGACAGGCCCCGTCCACTTTGGACTAACATTCCCACTTGACTGTAATGATTATAAACTTCCAGCATCTTGTTACTTGTTGTGTCATGAGTCTACCATCCCTTTCATATAGTCATCCTCCAAGGTCTGTAACCCACCCTTTTCCCCTGTCTTTTTTGCCCCTGATATCCTTCTATCTTCTTCCCCCTTCTTCTTTTTTTTCATCTGGTCCAACAAAAAAAAAAGGACACAAACACAATGAATATAAGTAAAGATTAGTTTAAATTCCAAGAGGGGTTTATATAAATATACACCTTTTGTGTTTGAAGATTTATAACCCCTGATTTTAACAGTAAAATCTGTCTAACACAAGAGGCTCTCAGCTCATATCTGTTTGCTCAGCTGTTGGACAGGACAAGTTAAAAAAATGAGTAGGTCTTGGTAATCCTTTGTGGAGAGGGAATGCATCTAGTTGCTAATTAGCCTTAAGTTAGCTGCTGCACCGTATATCAGGGTTCAGCTGTGTGTGGGCCACGCACACGTAGCGCTTTAGACAAAATATTTCCAAAGAAATGCTGGAAAAAATCCTTTTGTTTTGAATAAAAAAATATGACCCGATAGTTTTAAAGTATTCAAAAGTTTTTGCTGATGTGATTAAAAAGAAAAAAGGAAAAATAATTATCAGAAATTAAAAACAGAAGAGAGAGCAAAGCAGTGCACGTCCGCACTGTAGCAAAGCAGGAAGAAGAATGTTTTTTAGTGTGCCAAAAGGTAATGCATTATCATATATATAAATATAGTTTACTCTGAAAGGCTTAAGAACAGTATGATATAGACTCTTTAAGAATGATAAAGTTGTATATTGGTGATGTGTACAGGAACACGAAGGGCAATGTAAAACGCGTTTTCAGCTGAGTTCAAATAAACAGTTGGACTCTAGTTTGATTTTTGAGAACACAACAGTTGTTATAGATTAAAATATGAGATTAACATCATTTTTTTAAATTACATGCAAATTTTTCTGATCTTAATTATTATCAATGCAACGATTCCACAGCCCTAATTTAAACTGTTACAAAAGGGAACAATCAGAATAACTGTGCCTTCAAGCACTATGACTAGAATACTGAGAATGTCTAGTATTTTGTCACTTAAACTGTCCAAAATATTTTCTCATGGCAAAGAAAAAGTTTGGATACATCTCTGACTCATAGTGTGACTGCAGTGTCTCAAAGAGTCTGGAAATAGCTCAATATTTTTTAAAAACTCAACTTTTTGTTTTCCAAGTTGCTTGGACTTCCCACTGGACAATATACAGTCCTTAATCAGACACAGTAAGGAGAAAAAGTCCCAATACACTAACTTCAGGGGACAGAAAAAATGAATGTGTTCATTTATTTGACATCAGTCAGCCTTTTTTATGCTCAGGGTCCCCACTGCTGCAGCACTAGCCTGCAAGTCCTTTTCTGCACTTGTTCCTGCTCGTCAGTCTTCTTTCTGCTTCATAGAAAATTGATAGTTAGAAAGCAGCTCATTCAGAGTAACTGCTGGATTTTCATCACAGGTTGTGATGAAACTGAAAGTGGTGGGGAGAGCTGGCAGAAGCGAGTCAGAACCAAACAGGATGAAGCTGCCCTGCTGCTCACAGATGGAAGCAGCTTCTGGTGAACTCTGTTCTATATTTTACAAACAACTTGAAATTTTACTTAACTCTACTGATTTATTTTTTTTCTCTTTCATATTTTCTCTTATTTTTTTTCTCCTGCAGCAAATGAACACAAAGATTGCAGCTGAATGCCTGTTGTGATGGACATGTTTTGATTTTGCAATCGAGGTTGTTTGTTACTCTTGCGAGTGTGTTAATAGAAACCCCTTTGTAGTTGAAGCTGAACTTTCTTGAGTTTTAGCCGCTCGGACAGGATGAGACGAGGGGAGACAGAAAGATGGGTGAGGGGAGGATAATACAAGGTCATGGGATAAGATGTGTGTCATAAGTAAATTACATCCGGTGACACTCATACATTATGCTCATGCATTACATGCATTATATTTTCTCTTCAAATACTGTTTTTCTGTTACCAAAGCTTTTGCGTTTCTGGAAAGTGCTTTAAATTGCTTGTGTGTACATACAGCTCGAGAAACTGAAGACATAAGATGACATCACACCATTGCATTACATTGTCTCTTTAATGTCACACCTGCAGCAAAACTATACTAAAATAGGATTTGTGAGGTATCGTTGTGAATTATGGTGCCAGGTCCTGAAATCTGAGGCCAGCAGTACCTCCAGGGCCGTCACTGAACCAGCACCCTCCATCGCAGCTGCACATGGGCTGGTGGTGCTGTGCAGTCAGTGTTCCCAAAAATGATGGTAATTCCTGATGAAGAGGTTCTCCTCACTCACCTGCAATGGTTTAGAGACCTTTGTGAGGTGCTGGACTCTTTTTAGCCCAACTTCCATGTCTGACCTCTTTTTCTTCCTTCTGCAGCAGTTTTTGGGAAAACAGTTTTTTGCTACTGCAACATGCTGCCAATCCAACATATTTCCTTTACTTTTGGACACATGCACCAAGGCTTTCAGTAAAAAAGTTGTTGTAAAAAATTTTTTTTGGTAGTGTTGCAACAGGAAGCACACTTTTGGCATTTGTAACCTGTGATTTGGTACCTGACAGCTGTATAACTTGAAATAGAATACATTCTTTACTTTTAAAGATGTTGAAAGTATCATATTGAAATAATTCTCAATTGAAACTGAATATTGTGTAATGTGTTCAGAAACTACATTCAGGGTTGTCAGTACAAACAACATTTCTGTGCAGTATATAGCCAGCCATTTTGTTTAAAGTTGTTAGCTTTGATTAATATTTACAACTACTTTATTCATCTAAAGCAAAAGGTGACAGTGAAGCATCAACAAAGCTGCTTTTTCACATCCTTTTGTCTCTATGTGTAAAATGGCCAAAACAAGTTTCCAGGTCAACAGCTGCCTTGGAACTGTCAAAGAGGAACACATTAAGAGGAGAGAGAAGAATGGGGAGACGAGAGCCACCATTACTCTTTCCTTTAAGTGCTGACATCCCAGCAAGGCTCACTTAATTGTTTCTTCTTAGACAAAAGCAAAGTAGCAGACAAAATAATGAACACATTTAATTTATTTAGTATTAGCAGGCTTTTCATCCATTAAACTCTAATAAAATATTAACTTTTCCACATTTAGCTAAAGTTGGAGGAACATCTTGTTAATTATGAAAGACGGCAGAGTTTTCAGTTTAAAAAAACTGAAAGCTCTGCAAGTTGCCCTTTATCCTACACAGGTCTAATAGACAGCAAGTCCCACTTTGGTTTCTATAGTTTATTTAAGGCCATTTTTTTTAACCTTCCTGGTAAATTCAAGCCAAGCAACAAACTGTCCCTAACTCCCCACCAGGACTGGCACTTATTAAACACTTCTTCAAACAAACTTCTGTCTCTAGCCTGCTATTGGGTCCAGACCCCCTCACCCCTGACAGAACGGACTGACCATCATGGACCCAGCAGGTTCAGACCCCATCGATCAGGCTCTGTCTTCCCACGCCACCACCATGGATCGACACGAACAGATGCTCCACACGTTGTCGAACAATCAACAAGCCATCTCGCAGCAACTAGCCCTGCTCCAGTCCTTGCTTCAGACCTTCGCCGAAGCATTGCGCCAACCTACCTCCTCAGCAGCACCTCCTCCTCCTCAGCTGCCTCCAATGAGACCTCCTGCCTGTCACGAGGCGCGTATCCCCAACCCAGACCCGTATTCCGGAACCGCGGATCATTGCAGAGGTTTTCTGCTTCAGTGCACCCTGGTCTTCTCTCAACGATCCGCCATGTACTCGTCAGACGAAGCCAAAGTAGCCTTCGTTGTTGGACTCCTTCGGGGTCGGGCTCTGAAATGGGCTGAGTCCTTTTTGGCAAATCACAGTACTCCTCCGTTGTCTTTTCAAGTTTTTCTGGACTATTTCAAACTCGTGTTCGAAACACCAGAGAAATGCCAAGATGTGTCCCGGAAGCTGCTCGCTTTACGTCAGGACAGACGCTCTGTAGCGGATTACTCTGTTGACTTCCGCATATTAGCTACGGAAGCGGGCTGGGACGTGAAAGCACTGCAGGAAGTTTTCTATAATGGCCTAACTGACTCGATCAATTTCTGCATTATGAAAAAAACAGCTTCTCTGGACTCGTTAATCACGCTCTCCGTCCGCATTGATAACCGCCTGCGTGAACGACGCTCCGCCCGGAACTACAAGTCCCAGTCAGGCCTCCCGAGATCAACGCCATGCCAGACAACGCCCCCCTCTGTCTTTCCTCCAGGCGAACTCACTTTCGTCTGGCTCTTGGTCCCATTCTGTACCCGCCCTTATTGATTCAGGGGCTGAGGGTAATTTTGTAAACGAGTCCTTGGTGGTTGAAGCAGGGCTCACGTTCATCCCTCTCGACCCCCCATAAGGGTAAGCGCAGCTAACGGACAGCCTCTAACTGTGATTCATCATCAAACCGCTCCTATCAATCTGTGTGTTTCTGGCAATCATTATGAAACTCTCCAGTTCCTTGTTTTTCAGGCCACTGCCTGTCGGCTGATTCTGGGTCGTCCTTGGCTGAGCCAACACAACCCACACATTGATTGGCAGTCTAATCGCATCATGAGCTGGAGTTCCTTCTGTCATACTACCTGTCTTCGCTCAGCTTATCCCAATCAGCGGACTCCTATCTTGCCTCCTGACTCCCCAGACCTTTCCGGCGTTCCTCCAATCTTGCAACCTTGCAGCGGTTTTTAGTAAACAGAAGGCTTCAGCTCTACCCCCGCATCGACCCTATGACATCTCCATAGAATTGCTCCCAGGGGCCACATTACCCACATCCCGTCTCGACAGCCTCTCCTAACCAGAACTTAAAGCCATGGAACAGTACATCAAGGAGTCCCTAGCCGCAGGCCTCATCCGACCATCCTCCTCCCCTCTGGCGGCTGTTTTTTTCTTCGTTGAGAAGAAGGACAAGACACTCCGGCCCTGCATTGATTATCGCCAACTAAACCACATTACAGTAAAAAATAAATACCCTTTGCCTTTGTTGAATTCTGTTTTCGAATACCTTCAAGATGCTGCCGTATTTATTAGACTTGACCTTCGTAATGCTTATCATCTGGTGCATGTATGGGAAGGTGATGAATGGAAGACAGCGTTCAACACCCCCTTAGGTCACTTCGAGTACCTGGTCATGTCATTCGGTTTAACCAACGCCCCAGCAGTTTTTCAAGCACTGGTCAATGATGTGATGCGGGATTTCCTCAACCGCTTTGTGTTTGTCTATCTGGATGACATTCTTGTCTACTCCCCTTCGCTGGATTCCCACTATGACCACGTTCGTCACGTCCTTCAGAGACTCCTGGAGAACAAATTGTTTGTCAAAGCCGAGAAGTGCGAATTTCATGTTCCCAGGGTCATGTTCTTGGTTTTCTTAATTGAAAAAGGCCGCATAAACATGGATCCAGCAAAAACCACCGCCATTAAGGAATGGCCCCGACCAACCTCCCGCAAAGACCTCCAGCGTTTCCTTGGGTTTGCCAATTTTTACCGTCGTTTCATGCGCAATTACAGCAGCATTGCACATCCCCTTACCAGCCTGACATCACCCAAGACCCCGTTTCTGTGGAGCCCGGAGGCGGGGGAGGCTTTCAACGATCTCAAAGAGAAGTTCACTTTTGCTCCAGTATTGGCTCAAGCTGACCCTACACGTCAGTTTGTGGTGGAGGTGGACGCATCAGATACCGGGGTGGGAGCCGTCCTTTCTCAACGCACAGAGGATGGGAAACTCCACCCATGTGCCTTCTTCTGTCAACTCCTGAACGTAACTATGATGTGGAAAATAGGGAGCTGCTGGCCATTAAATTGGCCCTTGAAGAATGGCGTCATTGGTTGGAGGGGGCTGAACATCCCTTTATAGTTTGGACAGATCATAAGAATCTCGAGTACATCAGTTCAGCCAAGAGGCTCAACCCTCGTCAGGCCCGGTGGGCCTTGTTTTTCAGTCGGTTCAACTTCATCGTTTCTTTTTGTCCTGGGTCACGCAACCTTAAGCCAGATGCCCTTTCCCGCTTGCATACCGTTGATGACCCAGACCCACCCCCTGTTCCTGTCCTCCCGTCTTCCTGTATCATTGCCAGCCTCACCTGGGAGATTGACGCTGCCATTCGTCATGCCTTGGCCACTGATCCTGACCCAGGCTACGGGCCACACAACCGCCAATATGTTCCGGCTTCAGTCCGGTCTATGGTGTTCACGTGGATCCATGCTTCCCGTTTTTCTTGCCATCCTGGTTACCGTCGATCCCTTCTCCAGATCCAACGCCATTTTTGGTGGCCCACCATTGTCTCTGACACAAGAACGTTCTTTGCTGCCTGTACAGTCTGTGCCACCAGTAAGACCACCCACCATGCTCCTGCTGGTCTCCTCCGACCACTACCCATCCCTTCCCGTCCTTGGACGCATATTGCAGTGGATTTTGTTACTGGACTACCCGCCTCTAAGGGGAAGACTGTTATCTTGACCATTGTTGACCGTTTCTGCAAAGCTGTTCACTTTGTGGCTTTGCCTAAGCTGCCTACCGCTGTTGAGACTGCCAGTGCTTTAATCGATCATGTATTTCGTCTCCATGGCATTCCCTCTGACATTGTTTCTGATCGTGGCCCCCAGTTCATCTCCCAGGTCTGGAAATGTTTCTGCCAATTATTGGGGGCCACTGCCAGCCTGTCCTCTGGCTTCCATCCACAAACCAACGGTCAGACTGAACGCACGAACCAAGATCTGGAGTCAGCCCTACGCTGTGTCTGTTCCCAGAACCCAACCTTGTGGTCTGACCATCTCAGTTGGGTGGAGTACTCTCACAATTCCCTCGTTTCCTCGGCCACTGGACGATCCCCATTTGAGGCCTCTCTGGGTTACCAGCCTCCTCTGTTCCCCTCTGAAGAGTCTGCGTTGGCGGTTCCCTCAGTTGCGGCCCACATCCGCCGCTGTCGTAGAATCTGGGATCTCACTAGACAGGCCCTACTCCTGCTTCTCACCGTACTAAATCCGCTGCTGACAGGCGCTGCTCCCCGGCCCCTGCGTACTTTCCTGGTCAAAAGGTTTGGCTGTCGACTAAAGACCTCCCTCTTCACACTGAATCCCGGAAACTGTCTCCCCGCTATATCGGCCCTTTTGTCATTGACTCTATCATCAATCCTGCCTGCGCCAGGCTACGCCTGCCTCGCTCTATGGGAGTTCATCCTGTCTTCCATGTGTCTCATCTCAAGCCCCTGGTCACCAGTCCATTGTGCCCTCCGGCCGTTCCCCCTCCTCCCGCCTGGCTGGTTGATGGGCATCCGGTTTTTGCTGTTCGGCGCCTCCTGGACGTTCGCCGCCAGGGCCGTGGTTTCCAGTACTTGGTGGACTGGGAGGGCTACGGCACCTGAGGAGCACTGTTGGGTGTCTCGCTCCTTCATTGTGGACCCTGCCCTGGTGCTGGATTTTCGTCGCCAGCACCCGGAGCGGTTTTGGCCGCCGGGTGGCGTCCCTTGAGGGGGGGGGGTCCTGTCAGGATCCTGGTCGCCTCCCCCTCACACCTTGCTTCAATCTCCTCACCTGCTCCTCATTGCCTCATCAGCCTTGAACCTTCTTATGGACCTCCATGCCCTTCAGCCGGCGTCAGTCCGTCTGCTTAACGCGGTAGAGTTTTCTGACCCCTGCTACGCCTAAAGCTATAGTTCATGTCTTGTTTTTGTATCAACACTCATAGACTGACCTATACTGTCTTTTTCAAGGAATTCTACGCCTCCACTGCCATCCACTGCAAACCCACCCGGACTCCTGATCACGCCTGTCATCACCACTCTCCTTCTGTCCAGCGGCTCACCCTCCAACCCAAGCCAAGCAACAAACTGTCCCTAACTCCCCACCAGGACTGGCACTTATTAAACACTTCTTCAAACATACTTCTGTCTCTAGCCTGCTTTTGGGTCCAGACCCCCTCACCCCTGACAGATACGTGGAAAAAGTTGTGGTCTTTACCCCCCCCATCTGTGAAACATCTGTAAAATTTTCACAAATGTATCACATATCAACCATGTGAAAACCATGGAAGGCGTACGATTAAACCGCGCAAACATCAGATAAACCCAGGAGTCATTCAAATTCTTTACTGCAACAGTCAGAGAACTGGGGAGAAATCACACTACGTCAGAACCATGGACAGCAACCACCGTGGGCCCTCACGATCCTTTGTTTTAATTAAATAGTTAGGTGGCCCTGGTCTGCACCAGTTCTAAAGTCAGCTGTTAGTGGAACCCCGGCAGAACCCGCAGTTGGGGAGATCCTGCAAGAAGAGACCGGTGCGCGTCGCATTCTCTCTCACACAATAAGGGACTCATGCATGAACTGTAAATATGGTGTTGTTCATATGCAGGTCATTATTGATTCGTGTGAATTTCGGTCCTTCGTGATACATGAAGGATCGTGATATACATAATTTGTAAGTTTTTCTTGCTTTCCTCATTTGTCGATGCATGTCGATGTGCACATCAATGTGCGCAGATACCCAACAAGGTTCTCAGTTGATTTGTCCATACGTGAATTCAGTTTTGTGCTGTTAAAAATTTTTTGTTGTGTAAGAATTTTGCAGTTCATGTGTAGTTTGCATAGTTCATATGCAATTCATATGTCAATCATACACAACTGTGTGTAACTCATGCAAGAACCATACGCAAATTTGTGGCTTTTTATGACTGTTCTGTGTATATCAATGTATGTCAAACGGACGGTTTACTCATGTACCACAGATATATAGCTTTTATATGGCGTATATGGCACACATATCATGTAAATTATGTAATGGACATATGAGTCACTAATGAACTGCAAATAAACAACGCAATAATCAAGCATGGTTTATGAACAACTTAGGTATTCTGTGACGGGTACAAATATCTGCCGATCTTTCACTCCTCCAGCATGCTACACCAAGCCAATTATGAGAATTCTTCTTTGTATAAGTTGGACAGTATTTCACCATGAACCTCCAAAGGTGAGAACTGGTGCTCATGATTCAGCAGCAAAACAGCCATCTGGTTCAGCTCCACCGTGTATCAAATATTCCAATATTTGTGAAAACCTATTTAAACTTACCAAAACAAAAAAGATTTAAAGTACTTATATGTAGTTAAGTAGTTGTTTTTTTGGTGAGTGAACTCGGTATAGGTGGGTCAACATCATTTGAGGTGTTTATCAAAAAAAATAGATGGACTTCGAGAAAAGCAACCTTCTGAGGCAATCAGACCTTCACGTTGTCATTTTACATGCTGGAGCTTTGGAAAACAGGTCCTGGTCCGCTTGTGCTGGACGCTTTGAACCAAAAACCCCTGTGCTGGGCAAAAGCTTTCAGACGGGAACTGGACGATGGTGCAGCTGCAGCTGTGTGACACAAAGTTTGTGTAAACCAGTGAGAATCAGCTACAAGAGTTTTAAAGTAACAGAAACAAATGTTTTTTCTCATGGTTGTGCAGGAGAGACTTGATGAGAAAGGAAACGTTTTGTTCAGCTTAAGCAAAGCCAGTCAGAGATTTAGTTTCAATGGCAGAGTTATGGTGAAACACAAACTTTTTGACATATTTAAAATGTAAATAGAAAAGGTGATCCAGGCATATGCATATTGACAAAAATTGAAACAAAAAAAGTGGGAGCAAAGGACAATTTAAAACATTTAACTAAAAACAAAGGAAAAACAGCACCAAAACGTCCACCATAAACTGGGTTATTATACATATTTTCTGCAGCATAAATAACATCTATGACAAAAAAAGTTACTGCGTGAGAAATGGAAGACCAGAACTCTCAATCAGAAACTCTCTAATGTTGTATTGTTCCTTTAAACATTAACGGGTTGATTAATGTTTTGATCATAGGCCTAAATAAAATCTAATATTTGAGTTTGAACTTCCTCGGCTAGCCTCCCTAGTGGATTCTGCTTCTGGGATGGAACACCCAAAGAGTAACAGCCCGTCAGCAGCCACCCAAAGTCTGGGAGTCGCACAAGGCAGAAGTCAGCGCTCATAGCCACTCAGGGGCGTCACTAGCTTTTAAAAACAGGGGGGGCTTTGCCCCCAAGAGATGCACACAATATGAACAAGCAAGAAAGTCAAATGGGTCATGTAAACAGACCATAAACTCTCCAAAATAAAGGAAATTAACACAAAGAGTGAGGAAATTCAACAAATACTTTAATGCAACACAATATGTAACAAATATGTAAATGATCATGTGCATTTGTCATCATCTGTGCAACGTTTCCCTGTTTGCGAGTGCCCTGGTGGCTATCCGTCAACAACACTGTTCTTGTATGTTTGTGCCATCTCCTGCTTGAAAAAAAGCAGAATAAAACTTTTTTTCCAATTCTTGCAACCACTGCTGACTGAACTATCATATTTGATGCTTTTGACAAACACCACACAGAAAGCTGTATTCTGGTTGACTAAATATTCTAATCAAATGTGCTTTCCAAACAAGCCGTGGTGAAATACTCGTTTCTGTGTACCAAAAGTATCATGTGGGTAGCTCTTTAGCTTTACCTGTCTGGGCCCTGTGTCTTTGTCCCGTAAATCAAACCCTGTAGTGGAATGAGTTGCTGCAGCAGCTTCATCATTTTTCCTCTTTTGGCCTGATTGCTCTCCTTTCTTTGGAATACTCTTGGGTTTTACTTTTATTTCAAATAGTAAACGCTAAAATATTCTACAATAATCTTTCCTCCATTAGTTTGTAAAAGTGACTTGATAGCCTGTGTGCAGCTCCCCAATCATGTCTTTAAATCTTCAACCATATTTTTAGGCCATTGGACCATTTATTTATAACATGTAACTTTTAAATAGTCATGATAATTACACTAACAGTGTTATATTTTTCAATAGGCTTTATAATAATTTTGATTTATTTTAATCTAACAGCAGCATACCATCATTCTCCTGGGGGACTTTAATGCCCATGTGAGCAACGACAGTAGCACCTGGAGGGGATGATTGGTAGGAACGGCTTCCCTGATCTGAACCCGAGCGGTGTTTTGTTGTTGGACTTCTGTGCTCATCATAGTTTGTCCATAACAAACACCATGTTTGAGCACAAGGGTGTCTATCAATACACGTGGCATCAGGACATCCACGGCAGGAGACCAATGATCGACTTAGTCGTTTCAGGCGAATCAAGACGAGTGCCTTGGACACTCAGGTAAAGAGAGGGGCAGAGCTGTCCACTGATCACTACCTGGTGGTGAGTTGGATTCGTTGGTGGGGACGGAGGCCGGAAAGACATGGCAGACCCAAACGTGCTGTGAGGGTCTGCTGGGAACTTCTGGCTGAGCCCTCCGTCAGGGAAGTCTTTAACTCCCACATCCGGGAGAACTTCAAACAGGTACCGAGGGAGGCTGGTAACACTGAGTCGGAATGAATCATGTTCTTCACCTCCATTGTCTCTGCTGCTGTTTGAAGCTGTGGTTGCAAGGTCTCTGGTGCCTGTCGTGGCTGCAACCCCCGAACCCGGAGGTGGACACTGGAAGGAAAGGATGTTGTCAAGCTGAAGAAGGAGTCCTATCAGGTCTGGTAAGCTTGTGGGACTCCAGAGGCAGATGACAGGTATCGGCAGTCTAAGCGAGCTGCAGCCCGGGCTGTTGTGGAGGCAAAAACTTCTAGGAGGAGTTTTGGGAGGCTATGGAGAAGGACTATCGGTTTGCCTCGAAGAGGTTCTGGCAAACCGTCCGGCGCCTCAGGAGGGGAAAGCAGTCTTCTACAAGCATTGTTTTAAGTGCAGGTGGGGAGCTGCTGACTGTGTCGGGCAGTGGAAGGAATACTTCGAGGATCTCTTCTATCCCGCTGACACACCTTCTGTTGAGGAAGCAGAGGCTGAGAACTTTGGGGTGGGGCTGTCCAAGCTAAAGTCACCAAGGTAGTCAACAAGCTCCTCGTTGGCAAGGCACCGGGAGTGGATGAGGTCTGCCCTGAGTACCTCAAGTCTCTGGATGCTGTGGGAGTGTCTTGGTTAACACGTCTCTGCAGCATCGCATGGCAGTCAGGAACAGTACCACTGGACTGGCAGACAGTGGTGGGGGTGCCCCTTTTCAAGAAGGGGGACTGGAGGGTGTGTTCCAACTACCGGGGAATCACACTCCTCAGCTTCCCTGGGAAAGTCTATGCCAGGGTACTGGAGAAGAGAGTCCGGCTGATAGTCGAACCTCAGACCCAAGAACAACAGTGTGGTTTCCGTCCTGGTCATGGAACTGTGGACCAGGTCTACACCCTTTCTAGAGTGCTGGAGGGTTTGTGGGAGTACGCTCATCCTGTCCATATGTGTTTTGTGGATTTTGAAAAGGCGTTCGACCGTGTCCCCCGTGGTGTCCTGTGGAGGGTGCTCTGGGAGTATGGGGTCCTGTGGAGCCTTACTCAGGGCTGTCCGGTCTCTGTATGACCAGAGCAAGAGCTAGGTCCGCATAGCCAGCAGTAAGTTAGACCTGTTCCCAGTGGATGTTGGACTCTGGCAGGGCTGCCCTTTAACACCGGTTCTGTTCATAGGTCTGGTTTGGGAACCACAGGATTTCCTCTCTGCTCTTTTCAGATGATGTTGTCCTGTTGGCTTCATCGAGCTAGGACCTGGCATCCTCCGGCATCCACTGGAACGGTTTACAGCCGAGTGTGAAGCGGCTGGGATGAGGGTCAGCACCACTAAGTCTGAGGCCATGGTTCTCGACCGGAGAAAGGTAGTTTGTCCTCTCTGGGTGGGTGGAGTGCTCCTTCCCCAAGTGGAGGAGTTTAAGTATCTTGGGGTCTTGTTCACGAGTGAGGAAAGATCGAAGCGTGAGATCGGCAGGTGGATTGGTGCAGTGTCCACCTTTACACAGTCTCTGTACTGGTCTGTTGTGGTAAAGAGAGAGCTGAGCCAAAAAAAGCAAAGCTCTCAATTTACTGGTTGATCTACACTCCAATACTCACCTATGGTCATGAGCTCTGGGTCATGATCGAAAAAACAAGGTCCTGGATACAAGCGGCTGAAATGAGCTTCCTCTGTAGGGTGGCTGGGCGCTCACTTAGAGATAGGGTGAGAAGCTCGGTCACCCGGGAGTAGAGCTGCTGCTCCTCCACATTGAGAGGAGCCAGTTGAGGTGGGCATTTGGTTCGGATGCCCCCTGGACGCCTCCCTTGGGAGGTGTTCCGGGCATGTCCCACTGGGAAGAGAACCCGGGGAAGACCCAGGACACACTGGAGAGACTATGTCTCTCGACTGGCCTGGGAACGCCTCGGGGTGCCACCAGAGGACCTGGAGGACGTGGCCGGGGAGCGGGAAGTCTGGGCATCTTTGCTTAGACTGCTGCCCCCGCAAACCGGATGAGCAAAAAAAAAAAATGGATGGACGGACTAACAGCAGCACCTACAAGTTCCTTTCAAAATACAATTCAGTGTCAATAAAATCCTCCTAAAGCACTACATTTACTTGCACCTATTATAATGCAATTCTCTCACTGAAGAACTTTGCTTCTAAACAGAAACTGAAGGTACTGCTGTGCAGCAGAAGATAAGAAGCTGTGCTTTAAACTTAATCCAATAATAAATGGTTCTGGCAATAGATGTCAGCATTTTACTCAGTCATCTGACATGAGTGCATTCTGGAGGATGGATAAAACACATAAGGACTCTTCATTTACTGTCATGTCAGGAGTGGTTAAAACACATTAATTTACTATTCTAAGATCATCTCATTAAGAAAAATCAAATTAAATATGGTAACAAAATGTAACTAAGAATCTCATTATTGATCCACAATAAGAAACAGATGAGGCTTCTGTGATGCTCCATGTAAAAGCTTCTGGTGAAACATTTTAACAAAAGAACAATTTTACAATCAGAACAACTCAAACTTTATACAACTGCAGAACCGCGCTCTCCTTTCCTCCTCCACCCCCACTCCACTCCGATTCTTCTCCTCTTTCCTTCTTTCATGGAGGTACTTTGAATCGGGTGTTCAACTCCTGTGATATTTGTGTCTGAAGTTCAAAGATTGAGATTGTTTGAATATTTATTTGATGGTATAAAGCTCAGGGAGGAAAAAAGAACATTTTGGTTGTGCTTTACGATTGAAAAAAAGAAGAACAACAATGGATATTGCGTAGACAATTTTTGTTGACAGCATTGGTTTCCAGCGATTCTAACATGCCTAAATGAGCTCAGCTAGGATTTTCAAAGCTAAAATGAGAAATTACCATTACGCAAACAATTTAATATGTTTTATCAAAATGAGAAGCACCTG
The DNA here is from genome assembly GCA_036245035.1 of Adrianichthys oophorus. NCBI lineage: Eukaryota > Metazoa > Chordata > Actinopteri > Beloniformes > Adrianichthyidae > Adrianichthys > Adrianichthys oophorus. The sequence goes on along the minus strand of BSAI01000185.1, from coordinate 1,894,390 downwards.
GTTTATCATTTACATGGAACTTTCTGCTGTTAGCTGGAGCTAACTCATTGTTTCTACCAGCAGTGATGAAGACTTTCTTGAAAAACGTGCGTGTATCCATGTTGTGTAACTCGTCTTGCTGTGTCCCCGCCGGTGTAGCTCATAAACGTACAAAGGTGTACAAAGTAGCAGTGAAAACCTAGACTGGATTTTCAGTAATTTGGGTGTTCCCTGTGAATAACTGTAACGAATTGGATAATAAAGCACAGATGCTACTTTAACGCTGAAAAGTAACTGGGACCAAAAGATTTATAATCATAAACTGAGAGGTTTATATTATTATTATCTATTTATTTAATCTAACATTTCAGCATATTTTTTACTGAATGTTTCTGCAATTGTAAAAAAAAAAACAACAAAAAAAAAAAAAAAAAAAAAAAAATAAAAAAAAAAAATTTTAAAAACACAAAATAAGTGTGTGTGTGTGTTTGTGTGTGTGGGGGGGGGGGGTGCTTAAGAATATTTTAGGGGGGCTTCAGCAGTAGCAGTGATGTCGATCTGAGTGGCCTATCTCACCTTGTTTTTATTTCTTCATTTGGGACATTTGAACCCTGCTTAGTCCATGTGATGCTACCAGGAGCTTTTGTCCCTGACAGCATAGCCACAGGATCACTTCAACTCTCAACCCCCCACCATGGTGAAGCCCCGGTCACACAGCGCTTTACAGCTTATCATTACCAAAATCCGTCAAAAAGTGGTCTCCCATGAAGCAGACGATGTTGTTCGTGATGTGGAGTAAATGACGACATACAGTCGATTTATGGATGTGGCAGGATGGAGGGAAAAATGGGAACGGCACACACGGGAAACACACTTGATAATCTGTGTTCTGGCAGTGATTAAGACTTGGGGAGATGCGGAAAGATCACTTCTGATTTGTGGCATATAAATACGTAATTTTCTGGGACCTCGGCACTTGCCGTCTAGATGAACCCTCAACGCCGTGATATCCTCATCTTCATGCTCCAGCACCAACAGAAGCAACTGATGCAGGCCCAACATATCCTTGCTGAGAGAAGAAGAAAAAGGACAAGGACGAGGAGGAGGGGTGGTACGGAACATCTGGGTGCAGTGCTTAAGCAGTGCTTTGGCATTGGAACAGTCGCCGATGGAAGCACCTCGTACAAAGCACGGCTAAGCCAAAATTGACCAAAAGTTACCACTGATGACCACGTCTCCCAGGTTTTCAGAACTTTTTGGCCGTGATTAAGCTGTAAAGCGCTGTGTGACTGGGGTTTAAGGTGGCAGTTTACGACAGTTTTGATTCTGTTAAAGGCTGGACACTGCCACATCTGGTGGATAATGAAAACACAGCAGCTCTCTGTTACTTCTTGGTGAACTTCTCTAGTCAGATAAAGTTCAGACCTACAATTTGATCTAATGTTTTTTTGTTTGTTTGCTTGAAAAGCACCATAACCTGCCTGATGCTGAGCTTTGACTCTTTTACTCGTTTCCCTGGCCCTTCTCTTGGCCACACATAGCAGCTGATTCCAAAAACAGTGAGTGCAGCACACAATTGTTTACTGCCCCCCAAAAAAACCAAAACGCATAGAATAAAAATGCAGGGCTCCGCGTAATTATTTAATTCCAGATCAGTTAGTGTGAACCCATTTTTCTTTGATTGGCTGGTTTGGTGGCACATTTGTATCACTGAGCTCAGAGTTGAGAACACAAAATTAAGAACTGAAGGAAAGTAAGACTTGAGACAGGGCATCTGAAACAGTTGTGTTGCAAATGTACACATGTATTTTGTAACCAGAAAAAGAGATTTTGAAAGCACAGCTGAGAGTTCACCCTCAACATGTAACTTTGAATTTGCAGCTTAGACAGTTAGCATTTCAAAAATGTACATTTTGATTACAGTTTATTTCTTATCACAGAGTTTAAGGTTTCAGCTGGGATTTTCTGCTGCCTTGCAGCACAATTCATTGCTTGAAAATCAGAAGCAAGGAGAACAAAAGGGTTTGATCTCTTGATGAGAACATCTGCATGCCGGGAAAAGGGAGAGATGTAATGCGTGAAGTTGAGCTGGTCAAAGATCATGACCAGCAAATTTTTTACGTATCTTAATAGCCTGAATTGTTGGGAAAGCAGCGCTGTGTGGAAGGCCTGGCAGAAAAGATCGGGACTTTTTCTTTATTTTATGTCCATTTTTTCTCCTATTTTTTTTATTTTATTGCCATCTCCTTTCATTATTTTTTTTGAGACTCAGCTTTTGTGCGGTCTCAGGAGTCACCCCTATTTGTTATAACATGAGGAAAGTTGACATCTCAAATTTATATGGACATTCATTTTTCTTCTGCACTGAGCATTTTCACTTGAGTGTACTGTACACCTTATGATGAACGGTACAATGTGTGAGTGACTTCCAGCTCAGCTCCTCTGTGCGTGCGAGCAAAGACAAAGCTGCAGCACTTTGCCTAAATAAGCAGCTGCGTATGAAACATGGATTTTCTGCCATTTCAGGTTTATGACTACACTCAGCCACTTTTTCCCCCCATTGGATTTGTTTAGATTTTTAAAGGAGTTTCATAGCAATGACTCACTCACAGTCATTGGTATAAACTGTCTGAATGCCTTACATGAAATACAACATAGTTGTTAAAATTGACTGTTGTGTTTCTTTGTGTCCACTCAGCTGTAATAGCATCACGCTTGAGCCATTGGTGTTAAATGATTTTTCTAAATCTGATCAGATTAAAGACAGAGTGGGTCATTTTAATCTAAATCTTCTCACTTCCTTGTTCTGCATTTGCCATAAACACACACCCAAGGTCAAAGTCTGTGTATTTGTGGTGTTATAAACATGGAACATTATCTGGTTATGATGAATAGCTAAATTCTGTCAACAGAACGACGGTCATGAGAACCTCACACATCACAAGTGTAAGGTTGGTCACAGATGGTTATGGTTCAAATCCCAGCTCGGCTTCTTTGAAATGAGTTTGTATATTCCCCCTGTGCATCTTTTGGTTTTCTCTGGCTTTTTCAGCTCCTTCCAACAGTCCAAAAGCTGAACTCTTTCATTGATAAATGGTCTTTTGTTTTCACTCAGTGACTTGCTGGTGTGGGTGTGCTGGGATTCAGCGAACCCTCTATAACAGCCCTGTGGTCAAGCGTAGTGACCACAGAGAACTAAATGACCAGGATGCAAAATCTACTGTTCATCCTTTAAAGGTAAAAACAGAGTCTATTAGGACCTGAAGCCTTCTGCAGAGCTTCCAAAATCTGCACACAGGCAAGGCAAGGTTCTTTGTTTCACACGTGTTATGTACAAAGACAGCTCAAAGTGCGTTACATAAAACATGACCACAATCAAAAGAAATATCAAAGGGGTAATTATTAAAAGAAAATTTAAGGAAAGTTAAAAAGAAATTAATTTAAAACAAGCATAAACAGTGTGGATGTAAACGTTTGAATCCAAATGAATCAAATGCAGCTGAGAACAGGTGGGTCTTTAATCTGGATTTAAATACACTGAGTGTTTCAGCTGATCTAAGGCTTTCTGGAAGTCTGTTCCAGATCTGTAGAGCATAGAAGCTGAATGCAGATTCTCCATGTTTAGTTTGAACTCTAGGAACTGACAAAAGACTGGATCCAGATGAGCAGAGAGGTCTGGCTGGTATATACTGGGTCAGGAGGTCAGTCATGTACTCTGGTGATAAACCATTCAAAGCTTTATAAACCAGTAGCATAACCTTAAAGTCTATTCTCTGGCAGACAGGCAGTCAGTGTAAAGACCTCAGAACTGGATTGATGTGATCTACTTTTTTTGGTTCCTGTGAGAACACGAGCAGCTGAGTTCTGAATAAGCTGTACTTTCCTGATTCATTTTTTTGGTCGTCCTGTAAAAACACTGTTACAGTAGCCAAGTCGACTAAAGATGAAAACATGAACTAGTTTTTCCAGGTCCTGCTTGGACATCAGATCTTTAATCCTTGACATATTTTTGAGATGATAGTAGACTGCCACTGCATTAATCTGTCTATTAAAATGTATGTCTGTGTCCATCATTACACCCAAGTTTCTGGCCACAACAAGTTAAACCGACAGCATTCAAAAGTCCTGTGACTTTATGGAGACACATTTTCAATAAACTACTCACATGTTTTGTGATGCAATTTAAGGAGTTGAAAAGACTTTTTTTCGCCTTTCAATAAAAAAGAACAGTTTTGTGTGGTCTGGCTTGTTTTTGGTGACTTTTTCCTCTCCAGACTCAAACAGGTGTCTTCAGTCCCACATGACTCGTGTTAATCCAGCAGGTGAAAACTGAAGTTAATGATTGACTGTATAAGAACACTGGACTGAGTGAGTGTGACGTCACCCATAGAAAATGGTTTACCTTGGCTTCAACTATATTAAGACAATTCAGTCACCATTTGTTTACAATATGGAAGCTACCATGTTGGAGCTAGACAATGTCAATAAGCAGTGATTGGCTTAATGCCAATGTTTCCATGGCAACCACTCTCGCCAGTATGAAAGTGAGCTTGTTGGAAGTCCTCACCCCCACTTGAAATCAGCCAATCAGATGCCTCAATAAAAGTAGGTGGCTAATTTTTATTGAGGCATCTGATTGGCTGGTTTTTAACTTGAAATTTTACAGAAAAATATGAAAGAAAATGAGGATTATGAAGAATATGTTAAAAAAGGTATCCAGTTGTTTATACAGTCAATGGGTTAAGCTGAAGCACCATCAAAGCAGGGCTCAGTTCAGACTGTATATGGTCTCAGAATGAATGATTCTATAACTATAGGCTAAAGCAGAGCAGAGTTTGCTTGTTTGTTTGTTTTTAAAAAGATGGTGCAAGTGAAGAAAAGACAAGACGGTTGTAAACTCTGCAAGGCACTGCTAATTGAATGTTTTCTTCTTATTCGAGGATGTTGCGAGTTGATGTTTGCTTCATTGAATCTTGAAGTGATATTTCAAGGAATTTGGAGTAAACACCATTTGACTCTGATGTGTTCCTGAATTGATGCCAAAGTGCACCTGCCCAAATGAATGTACCTCCTCTATAAGAATTACCTTTAAAATGGCTGCTGCATTATGTCAACATAAAAGGGAAGATTTTGAGTGCTGCAGCTTTCTGCTGCTTGCTTCATTAGGAGGATCCATCCATCACTTGCTGAAAGATTATACAAGTCAGTTCTGAGCCCTCAGGCTTCCAACAGTAATGAAAAAAATCCAGGTAGATGCTGAATAAATTAATCTACAGAGAAGCGAGAGTGATATATAATAAAAGGAGGCAGAAAGTCGGAAGTAGAGAAATAAGAAATGTTTTTAACATTTTAACATTTAACATTGATGGTGGTGGATAGAGAGGGAGGGGATAAAAAGGCAGGAAATCAGGAAATAGACTTTTCATAGAAAAAAACTCAGTTATAAGTTCACTCTAGTATCAGAAGCTAACAAAAAGTATTGAATATACATGGAACCATAGGGACGTAAATTTAGCTTCAGTTTGTGAAGGAGGACAGACTCTTGTGACCCCAACTGTATGAAAACCCAGAATCAAGTGGCTTCAGTTCTTGAACTTGCAAGCTTTGCCATGGAAAGCCTTGCTGCAGAGAAATCTTAAACTCATTCCAAGTCTCTTTTGTACAAAAACTATATGAATGGAAAATCTAAACCTAAACATAGGTTGTTGTAAAGAACTGGATACATCATGAAAACAAAAGTGACTTCAAAGGAAGCCATGCGTCAAAGAGAACCTGAGAAACTATGCAGTTAGACATCTAAATTATTTTATATACTGATTCACACAGTCAATACATACAGCAAAACTACATTTATGCATTAATATTTAACCACAAATTATAAAATGTAGTCAATTAGAAATAAAGATTTTAAAGATTCACTCTGGAAAAAACTGTGCTTTTAACATATTCTTGGAGCATTTTTTTTAAGCTGGAGGATATTTATAAAGACAATTAATCTCAAAATTGCATTTCTGAGGATTTCTTTATCATATTGTTGTTAATCGGGAGCACATGGGAAAATACTTTTTGAAAAAGAGTTTGTTCATTCCCTGCCCCACTCCATTCTGATGCATCCACTTGAAGACGACTAGATCCATTTACATCTTGGTTTTCCCGAGCTTGAATCTGGCTCAAAACTGTACGGCTGGATAGTTCCAATATTGCTGGCCATTTTTGTTGCACCTGCAATGTTGGCATGGGGTTGTGAGAGGCTGTAAGCTAGTGAAAAAGCTTGTAAACAGAAGGGTGACAGGAAGTGTGTGTGCGTTGGGGGGGGGGGTTACTCTGCACCAACAGTCCCACTCTCAACTCAGAGGGGAGATTTGATTCCCGCCTTGTGTCAAAGTGTCCTTGGGCAAGACACTGAACCCCACAATGCCTCTGATGGAAGGTTGGCGCCAGTGTTCGGCAGCGGAGCCGCCATCAGTGTGTGAATGGGACCGTGACTGTAAAGCACTTTGCGCCTTCAATTAAGGTAGAAAAGTGCTATATAAGTAAACACCATTTACCATTTCAGATGAACTCCTGCAGACCACAGTATGTCCTAAAAACAACACAGACTTTATTTTAATAATTATTTTGGTTAAAAACTGCACAGTCATGATTAAAAGACCACTGGGAACACTGAATATAGATCAAGAGATGATTGGACTGGGATTTTAATGACTCGACTATAAACAGAAGGCCAAGATGGGAGTCTGAAGCACAGTAGGAGGGTCTTCCAGCCAGCAGAGGGCAGTCTTAGTACTATAGGCAGGAGCAGAAGAAGAGTGAGATCTGAACAGTCAAAACTGTAAACTCTGCAGGGTGACTGAAAAGCTGCTTACAGTAAAAGCAGAGATGAGGAAAAACAGTTGCTCCAAGAGGCAGGGACACAACATGGTCCGGGGGAGAAGTTGAGAGGAAACTGATGGTTCATTAAACTATCCACAAAAGGTCTAACGTTAGCCATCCACAGAACATAACCCCCCACCCACTGCCTTACACTCCACACCCGTGCCCTCGGTTGCCAACACCTGATCTAGTAATTAGGAACCTTTTCTCTGAGATATTTAAAAGACTTTTTAATTCTTTTTATTAAAATATTTGATTAGAAATAAGCTTTAGCCTCAAGAAAAAACAATTTCACCCTTTTGCAAAAACATGGAACATCTACCTAAAAAAAGCCAAGCTAACCAAATGTATGCTGAAAAATTAAATGACACAATAATTGATATTATGCTTTGTGTGTGGTTGTCATAGCTGAACAGGTCTGAAGGATAGGCTTAGATAATCTATTCTTTTTCAAACATGTTATTTAGTTCAGTCAAATGGAGACAAACGCTGCGCTGCAAAAAACAGATTTATTGTTTTTTCTTGTATAATATGTAAAATGCATTAAGATATCAGAAGAAGTTCCATGAGATTTTTGTCTCCTGAAGTCGTAAAGCTCTAAATGTATCAGCACTACATTTTTAGGATGAAACATGAGCATGCATGACCAGTCGCCCTGTCCTGTTCTCTCTTCTCACTTAAAAGCTTTCTTAGCAGTTTTTTCTTCTCAATTTCCAACAGGAGATGCTGGGAAAATTTAAAGCTTGAAGCAGATGAACTTATTCACTTACTGAAATGTCAAAATGTACTGAATGACATGACAGCTGCAACAAAATGTTGTATGTACCGTAGCCGCAGGGGAATTCTGTCTAATGGTGCAAAACAGCACATATGGTGTTTGGGTCTGCACATGTGCGATATCGCTGAAAAAGTGTGTGTGAATGTGTATGTCTTTAAAAGTTTAGACCACTTATTTTTTCTAAATCTTAACTCTAAGTTTACTGTAAAACCAAAAGGTTCTGGCTTATTCAGTTTCCTGGGCTGGCAAACCTTAGAAATGAGGTTCTTCCTAAAGACTGTTTGCAGTAAAAAACATATCAAATGTGAAAAAAATGGAAGTCAGTCTGATTCAAAAATCTCCTCCTGAACTGGTGGAAGGGAAAAGTCAACTTTAAATTAACTTGAACCTCTTGTGGGTTCTGGGACATTCGTTTTAAGTCTGCTTTCCTTCAGCTGCCATTTGCTGATGCCAGAAATGCTCTGAAGATCAAATACTCTGCCACTTTTTTATCTAACAATACTGAATAGTAGCTCATGAATGGCCTTTTAGAATATTTTGAAACTGTATAAAAAATACAGTCTGTTTTTTCCTAACAGTTACAGAAACTCCTGTGTTATTAAACTAAATGTACAGCCTTTCCAAAAGCAATAAAATGTTATGAAAATGTGAAAAAAGATTTCAGAAAATTAGAAACCGGAAGACATCACCATTTTCCTCTCTGTTTTTATAAATAGATAAAGACAGAGATTATGGCATGCATGTTAAAAAAAGTTATTTCAAATGATACTGACGACACATCATTGGAATGTGAAAGAACTGGGAAAGAAGTGAAAAGCTAATATTGTCGGAAATTGTTACAGCTTATTCTCACAAGCTATGTCCTGTTTGAAACAAGAGGCTTTATCCTCAATCTGCTCCAAGCAGCTTGTCCTGATGTTTCACCTGTTTTATGTGGAAATTGTTGACCTTTTTTTTTTTTTTTAATAAGATCAGTTCCTGTCCTACATTGGTTTAGAGAGTTTTTACACATTTTGGGACAATTTCTAAATGTACTTTATTTCTAAAATCCTTGAATAAATAGTTTCCATCCTACTGATGTTTTTTTTAGAACACTCTATCATTAAAGTCTTCTAGTTTTGGCTCAAAGCTTTGCACAGTACAGAGTCAGTTCTGTTACAATGTTTTAACAATATTTTTTAGCGACAGACTTTGGTGATTGTTCTCATGCTTTTAGCCTTGTCAGCTACATTTGATACTGTGGTCCACATAAACTTTCTTCCTTGTAGTACAGTTTTTGTGTTCTTTCACAAACTTTAACACTCTGCTGTATTTCACTTAAAGTGCATCAGGTAACATGAACGTACCTCAAAATGCATTAATAATTAAACAATTTTTGTGTGCAAATGTTAACTTTCTGTTACAACCCTTAACAGTAGGTTGCAAATAGTAATACATATCGAACATTCAAGTAATAACTTTGGTAAGTATAAAAAAATTTATGAACATAAAGGTAAACTGCAAAATAGACTTATCTAAGTGTGAGAAATTTGCTTGAGCACTTGGCAGCTAACCTCTTAAATCTGGGAATGAAAGGAGCATTGACTGGGAAAACAGTGGATGCAGCAACTCCTTCCCTTTCGTGTTCCAATTAGGAAGGAGCCGCTGGTCTGGAAGACCAAAATCCCACAGACTTCTATAGAGATATAGACAGTTATTACTGTCATTTTATTTGTCAGAACAACCGTTCTTGCTCTGATACCTTCGTCTTAACACGTCTTTATAATCAGGGCCTGAATTTCACTGCGAGATTGAGGGAACTGCACATATAAAAATAAATTCCTGAGCTCTTATGATGCGGCAAATTCCCGCATTAAATGTATCTGTAATAACCTGCAAGTTTGCATCGCAACTACAAAATCAGAAACAAAGAGTAGGACTAAACCATTGAAGTTGTTCGGAGTAAGGTTAGCCCGCCCGTCCAACAGAGCAGATTAGCTTGCTGTGGGAGGCAGAGAGAGAGAGAGAGAGAGAGAGAGCTCTAGAGAGAGAACAACGGAAACAGGCGGAACAGAAGAGCCCCTGCCCCCGCCCCCTGTCAAAATGGAAGCGTCAGCTTCAGTTCTCTCACCCCAGAAGATACGATCTTCAGAGTCCATTTTTCTTAGTTTAGACGGCGCCATTGTTCACTCAACTACTTGAGAACTTTACTTCCCAATCATATAAAGAACAGTGCACTGCTCTGAGCCTCTGCCGGTTGAAGGACCCCAGTTCACACGCAGCTGTTCTCGCGCACGCCTATTCAAAAATCGCTGTTGGGAAATATGAACGTAATATCATACTTTTTATTAAAAATGCTTGGCGGTCCGGATAAAAGGGTCTTGAGTCTGCTCTATAATGTCAAAAACGTCAAAGAAACATACACACATGCTGCTGGCTGGGAGGTATTGTGAGCCTCACTGATGTGTTCTACATATGATCCACCTCACTGCTGTAGATGCAACATTTCAACATGTTTTGTTGATGTTAAGGTGAAGGTTTATCAGAAGTTCAGTGAGTAATTTGAATAATGAGCTGGATCAGCAGAGCACTTGGTGCTGGCAGCAGTCTAAAGTAGCTGATTTGGTCTGAGAGGATCAAACATGTTCATGAAACCAGCTGTGAGAACAAATGCTAAACTTCACTGTACATCCACAGGGGGATCAGATATGGAATAGATGCAGGGAAGTCATTAAAAATGGCCTGTTGTTAAAAATTAAAAGCAATTATCAGGGGGGACATAAAAAGGGAGTCCATACGATTCATTAATGTTTTTATTTTGTTCTTTTTACTTTTGGCCATCATTGATGGTTTTCAGGGTGCATTTTGTGTTCATTTCTTGTTATTCTCTAAAAAGGCTGTTTGCATAAATTTAAGTTTTGAATAAATTGAAAAAAGCTTTGCTTTGCTACAGTGCGGGCATAATCTGCTTTTCTCCCTCTTCTGCTTTTAATTTCTGCTGATTATTTAACAGCCAGAAAGAAAGCTGAAAGCTCGACCCGAGGCTCTGATTGTTGGTAATTCTACTGTTAAAGATGTTCAGTGGGTCTGCAGCAGGAACACTAAAGTCCTATGCTTTCCCTCTGACATGGTCAGTGACATGCAGGAGAGAATCCTGAAAACTGTGGCCAAGTATCCAACTGTACAAAGCATTGTACTACACACAGGGTCAAATGATGTGTCCAAGCAAAAACCTGAAGTCCTAAAGCAAGACTTCACTGGACTGATGAGAAGTGTGAGCTCTCTGAATGCAGCTGTTTTCATCAGTGGTCCCATACCAACTATTCCAGGAGGAGAGGAAAGATTCAGCCGACTGTTGGTAGTAAACAGGAGGCTTTCTGTGGCATGTTCTCACAACGGAGTTAACTTTATTAACAACTTATACATTTTCTGGGAAAAACGCAGGCATCTTTTTAAAGTAAATGGATTCAGTTTGAACAAGTCAGGAGTTCAACTTTTCTCCTCCAATCTATATTACTACCTACGTCATGCCAAGACTGAGATAAACAAAGACTTATCTCAATGTCAAGGCCAGACACAGACTGGATTCATGCAAGAGATGGACTCGCCCCCACTGGAGAAAAACGTCAAAAACGAGGACGACTGATGTTCTTCACCCTCCCAAACACCACCAAACCCCCAAACCCCTGACAGGTCCCCCTTTCCCCCTCTTCCCCCAACTGAAATTCTCTGCACAGATGATGGAGCGAGTAGGTATTGGGCTTAGATCTACTCCCCTGACCAATCCATTTTTGTCCCCTGTAACCCTGTCACCAGAATGTTCAAAGGGACGATGTAAAGCCCCACCCCCTCCTGTACGACATCATATCCTGTCTCCACAGCCAGATGTTTGATGTGTGGAGGGTCCAGGCTGTGAAATAACCAACAGTCATGACTTTCTCCAGGAAAACCTGGGACCCTGTTCATTAGAAACTTACACCATTCCTGTGCTTGTTACTAAAAGGAGGAATGTAGTTTGGCCAAAACACAGAAACATAAGGTAAATGACAACGCTGTTACTCCTAGACCTCTTAAGTTAGTATTCTTAAATGTCAGGTCTTTAGCAGGAAAACTGTTTTAATTCATGATTTTATTACTGAGTACAACCTTGATTTTAATGTTTTTAGTTAAAACCTGGTTAGATGAAAATAACAGTTCAGCTGTTCTCATCGAGTCAACCCCTCCCAACTATGGTGTTATAAGTGAGGAAAGAACAGACAGAAAGAGTGGGGGGTTGCAGTTTTGTTCAATGAACTATTTCAGTGTAAGAAGTTTCCATGTTTTGAATACGTGGCCCTACAGCTGAAGGCCTCATTCAAAACCACATTTATAAATATCTACTGGCCCCCCCCAGATACTGTCCAAATTTTAACATGAATTTAGTGAACTGCTGTCTATGATCTGGGTTGATTTTGACTGTATAATTATTATTGGAGATTTTAACATCCATGTTGAGAACTCTCAGAACAAAGGGACTAAAGACCTGAATAACATTCTGGAAAAAGTTTGGGTTGACTCAACATGTAACAGAACCCACAAACAACAGAGGACATGTTCTTGATTTATTGATCTCCAAAGATCTGAACATTACCAAGATTACTGTATGTGATTTAGGTCTGTCTGATCACTGCTCTGTTTCTTTGAAAGCACAATTCCAGTACACACAAATGCTTGGAGGGAGGAGATCAGAAAAAGGTATATAACTGAAAATACTTGCATGATGTTCAACCAGATTTTCTCGCCAACACCTCCTCTCTCAGGGGGTTCAGTCAATGAACTTGTTTAATGAAAATATGTTAAGTTTCATGGATATTATTTCTTCCAATAAGGTGCAGGTGATCTATGGAAAGAAACAATCTCCATGGAGAAATTCTATACTTGTAAAAAACGGAAAAAGAGAATCTGGGAAATCTGAACGCAAATGAAGAAAAATTAAACTGCAGGTTGATAATGACATATCTGAAGAGAAACTTCACTTATATATATATATATATATATATATGGACCCATATATGTCTGTATATTAATTCTCATTCCTCTGACATCATTACCAAAAACTCTCATAATTCCCACGCCTTATTCACTGCAGTCGACAGGCTAACAAACCTCCCATGTGTCAGTGACATCAGAACTTTACTCCACTAAAGCTTGTAATGACTTTACTAAATTCTTTACAAAGAAAATCAAAAACATAAGGCAAACAATTGTTTCATCAACTACAAGTCCAGAATATGAACTTTATCCACTGGAAACCAATCTAAACCCCATGTCTCAGTTTCAACCCATAAACAGTAAAGACCTGGAGGACATTCTAAGTCAACTGAACTCCTGCTCCTGCTGTCTGGATATTCTACCCACAAGTTAGGGAGGGGGGTGGGGAGTTTTAAAGGAGCCAGGCCACTATTAGAGACCGGGCTCGATAACAACTAACACCTGTTCGACCCGGCTTTATTGGAGACCAGCCATTATTGGAAGATAAACAGTATATTACAAAGACACCAGGAGACCGATGCCCTGTACAGACTTTTGGCAAATGCATTGATGACTGGATGTGTCACTTACTTCAATGAAACAAAAACAAACTGAGGTTATTGTCTTTGGGGTTAAAGAGAAACGGTTGGACGTCACTACAGAGCTTCAATCTATTAATCTTAAAACCACCAACCAGACCAGAAACTTGGGTGTAGTGATGGACACAGACCTACATTTTGATAAACAGATTAAGGCAGTCACAAAATCAGCCAACTATCATCTCAAAAATATTTCAAGGATTAAAGATCTGATGTCTAAGCAGGACCTGGAAAAACTATCTTTAGTCGACTTGGCTACTGTAACAGTGTTTTCACATGACAACCAAATCAATCAGGAAAGTACAGCTTATTCAGAACTCAGCTGCTCGGGTTCTCACAGGAACCAAAAATGTAGATCACATCAATCCAGTTCTGAGGTCTTTACACAGTCTGCCTGTCTGTCAGAGAATAGACTTTAAGGTTATGCTACTGGTTTATAAAGCTTTGAATGGTTTATCACCAAAGTACATGACCCAGTATACCAGCCAGATCTCTCTGCTCATCTGGAACCAGTCTTTTGTCAGTTCCTAGAGTCCAAACTAAACATGGAGAATCTGCATTCAGCTTCTATGCTCCACAGATCTGGAACAGACTTCCAGAAAGCCTTAGATCAGCTGAAACACTCAGAGTATTTAAATCCAGATTAAAGACCCACCTGTTCTCAGCTGCATTTGATTCATTTGGATTCAAAAGTTTACATATGCACTGTTTATCTGTGCTTGTTTTAAATGCACTTCTTTTTAACTTTCTTTAAATCTTTATTTAATAATCACACCTTCTACAAGCACAATGTGAATCACCCTACTGGTGGAGGGATACCGCTCCTGCTCCTCCTTAAAAAACAAGTTCAGATACCGCTAAGGGTCCAAATGACCCTACAATTGGAGCATTAGGGGTAGGAAAGCAATAAGGCCAACATCCACATTTTTTTGCAGAGGTGCATGTGCATATTCATTCATTCATTTTCCAAACCGCGTTATCCCTTTCAGGGTCACGGGGTTGCCGGAGCCTAACCCGGCTACTCATGGGATACCCCTGGTTGCCAGTCTGTCGCAGGGGCCACAATCACACACCCATGCACAGTCACATCCACACCCAGGGACAATTTAGAGTAACCAATGAACCTATGGCGTTTACTTACATGGCGCTTTTCTATCTATTGAAGGCCCAAAGTGCTTTACAGTCACAGACCCATTCACACACTCACATTCATACACTGATGGTGGCTCCGGTTCAAGGAAGGACACTTCGACACATGGGCGGGCAAGACGGGAATCGAACCTGCAATCCTTTGATCACAAGCCGACTGCCCTTTCCACTGCACCACGGCCGCCCCTAAACGCCATTAGGGGTAAACACCATTACCAATTAACCTGTGAAGCATGTTTTTGGATGGTGGGAGGAGGCCGTAGTCCCTGGAGAAAACCCACGCATGCACGGGGAGAACATGCAAACTCCACACAGAAAGGTCCCCCATTGGTGACACTGTTTCAAGTCCCCCAGCCAGGACTTGAACTGCGAACCTTCTTGCTGTGAGGCAAGAGCGCTAACCACTGTGCCACCGTGCAGCCCCATGTACATATTGTGCATATAAAATGAAAGCTTTTTGCTGATCACGTTAGATCCTCAGAAGAAGTGGGAGTGTGGGTTAGCCTTGGGGTCCTTTGAGTGAAAGGATGGTGGCTTCTTCCCAGCATACTTGTCTCTCCGTTATGTATAAGAAAACTTTGCTTGTTGGTGTGGTCTTTTACTGCATTTTCTTTATTTTTTAGGTGGATTTACCTGACAATAATACTCCTAAAAGCTCAAAAAGTAGATTTTGCATGATATAGGCCCTTTAACAGAATGAGCCCAACACAATCACATAACTATTATCTATTATGTAAGGGATTTAGCCTAACGAAGCATTTTTTAATTCTAAATCAATGGGGTACGTGGAGGGCTGATGGCATCAGATGGTAAACTGTGGATAAAGGTTTAACATATAGATTTTTTGCCATTAAATCATTTGGTGAACTCACTCATTTCATAGAAGCACAGACACATGCATTGTAGACCCAACTTGGGTAAAAAAAACAACCCAACTTGAGTGAAAAACAACCCATCTTGGGGTGTTTTTAGCATGACTTTGTTTAATTAATATACAAAAACAAACAGCTGACAGGGTGGACATCAAACTAGTAGGCAATTTTTTTTTAAAAGATACCCGCCACAAAACTATCCCCAGCATCCAACACAGACTCCGACAGATGCAAGTCCTCAATTTGTTCATCAGAGTATCAGGAACCGTCCGGATGGACTTGGCCAGTAGAACTTGTTCTGGTGCATGCATTTCATCTTTATATCTTCCTCAACCTCCAGGAGGATTCCTGGGTAGGGATCACCATTATGTCTGAGACTGAACCGTTCACCAAGGTTTTCCTTTTTTATTTTGCATCAATTCTTTCTCTCTGCTCACTTCTGTCTTAAACTGAGGCTTGAAACTTTGTTTTCTTTCTTCCCCTCCTTCACTTTTCCACCTTTCTTTCTCTCTGTTGAGGCAGTTCTGCCTTTTCCCAGGGTCTGCATCACCATGTGCCCTGTAGCATCGTTGCTTTTTAACAGCAGTGGTGCCATTTCCTGCAATAGATGGTGACCTGTTCAGGTAGTACCCAACCTTTGCTCAACAGTAGCTGGATTAGCTACAGCAATCCTGTGACCCAAAAGGGATTTAATGAATTCTGAAGATGGATGGGTGGTTTCATTGTGAGTTCTGAGTCTTTGTTCTTCACAGAGTTCACAGAGAAGAACCTGGAGCAAGCAGAACAGTGAAGTTTATCACGATGAAACAGAAAACAGACTCATCAGCCAAATGTGCTGGAGCACAGGAGAAAAAATAAATAATTACTGCAAAACTTTAGACAAATCAATTTTGAGGCAAGCATGTATTGATAATGCATCTATACAAAGTAAACTTTCAATAAACACTTAAGCTCCTCTTCTTTACCACTGACAGTGTCAACGAATTGATTTCAAAAGCAAAACATAGAATTAATTTTAAATGACAATATTAATGATACACCAATTAATGACAAATTTGGTTCACTTCCCCACAGACAAAGATTTGATGGTTAACATTTGATTTAATTTGCATTTTTCACAGAGGGTGTTATGATTAATGGCACTGGAGAAGAAACCAATCGTAGTGTGGGGCGATGAGGAGGCAATCGCATGGAAAATTAGAACTTATCTTGATTCACTAAAGCAAAAACAAACTAGTAGAAGCTAATGTGAGGACAAAAACTATAAAACTGAATGTAAAACTGGATATGAATAAAATGCGCAGAGACACAAAAAGGATCTTGCAGTAAGAGAAGAAAAAACGTCACAAATGTCATGAATAAAATAACTATGACAATGAGTTTAAAAAAGCAGCAAAACAGAAGCACAATGACAAAAGTATTCCAGAGCAAAACACAAAGCTAAACTGAACTTAACAAGGACAGAAAAAATCTAAACCAGAACTTACAATTCAGTCAAATTATGATTTATACAGCAATTGACAGTGACAGCATCGATTATTTAGTGGCGTTTTCGTCCTTTTTTTCAATGCCATCCACAAAAACCTGTTATTCTTTACATGTTTAAACAGAAGTTGTAAGTTTCTTCACCTTAGAGTTGGTGTGCTTGGCAGATATTTTCTTTTATTTTTTTTTGGAACAGGTTTGCATTTGATTATTTAATATTAGTCCTATGAGATTAGTATTATTTATATTTTTATCATTAGACTGTGTCCGTAAAGTACACCTGCTGCTTGAACATGTATTCATAGTCAAAGTCAAAAACCACTCAACTCAATCCCTCTGAGTTTCAAACCTGCAACCCCAGTGTCGTTGCGCTCCATCAGCCTCAACGTTAAAACTCAATTCCATCTGCTGATGCTGAAGCACAAATGTGATTATGGCCATTAAATTAGGATCTTGGTGCACGTATTGTCGGTGTGGATAGGGTCCAGAAGATGTAATCATCTGTTCATCTATTGAAATACTTCCTGGTAAAATTCTCTAAAATATTTTCTTTTTCTTCTGGTCTGAAAGATTGCCTTTTTTTTATTGATTTAGTTGTTGACTATGAATTTTTAAAAAATACAAATACATGAATGTTCCTTCAAGAATTTTTGGTTTTTTTCACAAGCGTTGACATGTTTTGTCTTTTGCGTCAGCCTCTTCATGCCTTTTGGTGCAGTGTGATTCATATGTTGTCCCTCTTCCAGGTCTGTGCTCCTGTCTTTGGCTGTGGATCTCGCCTCTGGCTCGTCTCGCTCGCCCAGCTGCCCCCCAGTTCCATCTGGATGAAGAACAACTTGTACACTATTCAAACATGTAGTTGTTATTCAGAGTTAGATAAGCTAGTTCTTTAGTTCTAGCACATCTCCTGTCCATCCTGAGAGAGGATCCCTCCTTCATGTTGACATCCCTGAAATTTCTTATTTTTTTCCCCAAGACAGAGTTTTTTAATGAGTTTTTCCTCAACGAGAAGGAGGGTCTGAGGGCAGTGATACCAGTTTAACTTCGTCTATGTAGTTTCGTTTAACAACCAGCTACTGTTTGTATGTTATGACTGACTTTATGTTCTTTTGTAGAAAGACTGGTGTGAAGCCCATTGAGACAGCTATGGTTGTGATACTGGGTTGTATAAACAAAATTGAAATGAATAAGTCCTATGTATACCTGTCATGCTTTTGGACTGGACTGAATATTTTTGAAGCTATTGCAGTCATTTTTGATGTCAAAGAATGTTTTCAGGTTGATGGTTAGGTGATCTGATTTTTTGTTTTGTCACCGACTGCATGCAGCCAATGCTGCTTCAGCTGCTTTCATGTGTTTTCTTGTGAGGTGTAAAACTCGTGCTACCTGCATGGCAACTCATTTTTGCTGTAGAACCTGAAGATCCTAAGCAGGAAAATTCAAAATATATCAATTGTATTTTATTAATTAAAAGGCTTTTACTCAAAAACTTCAATGTCAGATGTTGAAAAGGAGGTTAGATTACTTCATCCAACATTGTTAAATAAAGAGACGCTCAACAATCAAACTATGATCGCAAACTTAGTTGTCTTTGAACAAATTATTACATAAAACCATTTCTAATCTGGAATATGACAACAAGTTTAAAGGCTGTATTGGGTGCTGTCAGTGTTTAATCCCAAGTATTGTTATGGTGTGTGAAACTGCTGCAGCTAGACTTCTGGAAGGCAGATATTTCCAGATTCAGATGAGTGTAGGAAAAACAACTGCCACTCAGCAGTCTGCTTTCTATATTGAGTGTTAAAAACAGTCTACAGCTGTTCTTATGAGATGGCAGAGCCAGTGCCATACTAGCACATTCTGTACAACTATTTATTATGACTAAGACCACAGTCTAAAGAAATCAAGGCAGCATATGTCATGCACAAAGTGGTGTAAACAGAAAGCAGCAGTAGGGAGTGGCAGAACAGACAGCAGCAGATGAATATGTAACTAGACAGATGCTGCAGACTCCACCACAACTCAACACTGCTAAAGTCCATAAAGCTGGAAGACCAGAATGAACTCTGCTGAAGAGAATAAACACTAACAAGCTAAGCTGAAGGTGAGATTTCTGCTTCATGACTTTCAAACAAAAAAGGCTAAAAGACAAAAATGTGCGTATGTTAAAGTTTTCAAGTTCCAGTCATGCTCAGTGCAAAAACACCTTCCTGACCTTTCTGCAAAAGCTACTACCACAATGGCAACATAGCAGTCTTGGTCTTGGTGGGCAAAGCCATAATTGCCTCATAACTTTATATGAGAGCTTCTAATAGCCTGAAATTAGTGAATCTGTTCCACAACCATGACAGCTTCATTATTGACTAATAACTGTTTTGCAAATGGTATAAGGCTTACACTTATATAGCACTTTACCTTCTTAGGAGGCCCAAATCACTCTACACACACACTCATGCCCTGATGGAGGTTCCACTGCTGAACACTGATGCCACCAGGAGCAATTTAAGGTTCAGTGTCTTCCACCCAAAGGGAGGAGTTTAAGTATCTTGGGCTCTTGTTCACGAGTGAAGGAAGATCATAGCGTGAGATCGACCGGCGGATAAGAGCGGCGTCCACTGTTATGCGGTCGCTTTACCGTTATGTTGTGGTGAAGAGAGAGCTGAGATAAAAAGAAAAACTCTCAATTTACCCTTCAACCTTTGTATCAATACTCACCTATGGTCATATAGGCTTGGGGGAATCCTGTCCCAGGACGCAGGCTGGTGTGTGGACAGGAGCAGGGGGGTCCTCTCCCTGCTGCCTGCACAGACGTTTTTGTTATTTTGTTTGTTCATTTTGTTATTATCATCTCTTTTTTTTACAAATATAGAAATTTTTTCACCGAATAAATGGCACGTCTGCTACTTTTTCAGGGACTATTTTCCACTACTCCTAGGTCTGAAACGATCCGCTGGAGCATTGTTTACAAAATCAGCTGATGTTTCCTTGCAACAACAAATTGTGTGAGATTGCTGTTATTATTATCTGTTTTTTTATTCAAGAGAGTTATGGCAGAAAGGTAATTTCCCCACTATGGGATCAATGACATTCTAAAATGTGGTATTCTATTTTAGTTTGAGAAATGAGCTTCAATACGCATTTTCACTTTGTTGTATCAATGTTTCTGGACTCGGTGTATATCTCCGTGACCCTGTGACGTATTTTTATAAGTTAGTTAACGGGGAAATTTTGTACCCAAGAAAAGGGAAAGTTTTTTTTACAGCAAAGACAAGTCAAATTCAAAACAGATATGCTAAATGCAAAACTAAATATTGCATTCATATTTTTTTTGCACAGCTGTGCACCAATTTGTGTACAATTTTGTCTTTATGCATAGGTTTCCTTTGACAGATATCTTACCCCATATAATTGGTTCATGTTGTCTGAGTCTATATTTCTATGACAACCACACTCTCCAATCAGAATTGAGTATGTTAGAAGACCACACCCCTTCTAATCGAAAGCGGAATCTGGAGAATCTGTCAATCAAAAGCTTCGAGTGCTCAACGCGAGACCACATGCTTTTTTTGAGGCATCTTATTTGTATAACTTGACTAACTTGTGCTACGGAAAAATTATCATGAAAAAAGTGAAGAAGTATGTTAAGAAAGATTACCAGATTAAGAATGGTTATTCTGACAAACAGAATGACTGAGTAATAGCTGTTCATTTCTCCGTAGAAGTCTAAGGGATCTTAGCTTCTTGGAACCAGGCTTTTTGGGTACTTATACTTACCAATATGGAACATGAGTGGAAGGGGTTCTCTTGGGCCAGTTCTTTTTTACAGTCAATGATCAAACCTCATTTTTAGGTCCCTTTTTTATGCATTTGAAATTAATCTCAAATTGCTTAAGAAGTCTTGAAAAAAAATATCCAAGGTCTCCCTATCTATCCACTGCCCAAATCTCCTCAAAAGCATGAAACCTGCAAGGAAACACAATGTGCAGAGCATGTATTTTTTCTTAGCGTTTAGACATATTTAAATCTTACATTTTGTTCATCTGTATATTAGGGTTTAATGTTGAAAATGAATGTTACCTTTGAATCTTCTGGATGATTCTTTTTTTCTGATGCAGTTAATGACCCTGAAGCATCACTGCACATTTGTAAACTATTAACAACTGAAAAGTTACTGTACCGACCATTGTATCCTGCTGAACACAGTTTCAGACACTGCCTTTGTTTTGACCCGGCTTTCGTCATTTTACCCATGCGTGGGTAAGAAAGTGGAGGAAACACACCAGACAACTGCTGGACTAGATATAGAAGAAAAAGTGCCGCTCTGCTGCTCCTCTGTTGTCAAATTCTGCTTTGTTTAGTTTTGGTAGCAGTGATGAGACAGGAAGAGAAACAGCATGAAACTGCCTTGTGATTGAATAATGCATGCATCCATCTGCTGACAGAAAAAAAGTCTGTCAGACCTCTTCAGAGTCACCATGCACACAAACACAGAGGCATGCACAGATTTACTGAAGTAGATCTATAGCTCACAGGCCCACTGAGTCAACCTCAGTCTCTAAGGTCAGCTGGGCTTTTTGTGGCTGTAATTGTTTTTCCAGCAAGCACTCAACTGTCTCCTCATCAGAACTGTATTTCATTAGTTATTTACCTACTTTGGGATAAAATGTATGTGATCTTTTTGCTATCCTTTCTCAATAGGAGGAGAATAATCCTTACATTTAGAATCACTGATTCTATTATGCAGGTTGATTTGTGTAGCCAGCAGCAGGAAGTAGCTGTGGAGCTATACAAGCTAACCAACAACAAGCACTGAGCAGCTTTTCCCAAAAAAGGATTGAAAAAAATGATTGAAGAGATGAATTAATTAAAAAAGTTATTCAGCACTCTCTGATGTAACCAGCCTAAAGAGCAGTGGAAACGGAAAAGCTACAAGGACAGTTGATCAGGAGAGAAGAGCCATTATGATGAGCAATATTCTAGAATCAACATAGTGGGCTAATGATAAGACAACGTTCACTTACCTTGTCCAGTAGAGGTCAGTTCAACCGTAATAAATAGTGACGGTACAATACTGACTGGCCATTTGGGCAAACCACATACCAAGATCCCCTGAAGCATTGAAATACAGTACAAGACTTAGAGAGTCAAAATGGATTTGTTGATAATTTTAATATGACAAAATTGTTTTACACACTGAAAGTTTTATCCTTGTTTATGTGGCAAGGGTTAACGCTGAGCCTCCCCCATTGAATTGGTTTTCACCAGGTCAGCCAATCACGTGCCAGGGACAGAAGTACATATCAACCGTCACTGCTTTTGGTGCGGTGGTGGATGTGCAGGTGCTGCTGTTAAGGGAGCTTGGATCACTGTTCAGGTCATTGTGAGAGGGTGTGCTGTGTCCTGCGTTTCTGCTGAAAGAGAACTGTAAGCCGTAAAGCAATTTACGTATTTTCCCCTTGAAGTATAGTTGCTGCCGGGCAATGAAGTGAGTTATAGCAGCAAACTGACTTTCCTTGCCTTGGCCACTACAGAATTGAGTCTCATCTTTTAGCTGGGTGCTGCGGCGCTTTGCAGGCTCCCCTGTCTTTAACCTCCAGAACACCAGCTTGTGGGTTTGTAACCTCTGGCTTGGCCAAAACTCCACTTCTATTCTGCAATTGAGTATGCTCAGGTAGTCTTAGTGCTCTCCTTACCAGGGTCCTACTGCACCATTTTTGAAAGCTGCTAACTTCCCTTCAGTCTCTTTTTGGCATTGCTTTGGTCAATACCCACTTTCTGCTGAAAACTTCAACCTAACCTCCATATTTGCCAGATTTTGTATTGTTTTATTAAAGTATTTTTACAGATTTTAATGCATTTGTTGTTGGGGGGGGTATATTTATTTATTATCTTTTTACTTTTTGATCATTTGTTATTGTGTTGTGGAGCCTGGTTGTCCTTGTCATAATAATCTCTCTGGATCCTGAAAAAGCTCCAAAACAAAAAAAAAAACATTTTCCAAAAAAAATAGAATTTTATGGAAACGTGTATTCACTTCTATAATTGCATTCAAAAAGTAAACTTCAATAAAATATAAATTCAATACCCACTGTTTATTCATTCATTCATTCATTTTCTAAACCCGTTTTGTCCTTTTGAGGGTCACGGGGTCACCAGAGCCTAACCCGACCCCTCATGGGTGAAGGCAGGGGACACCCCGGACAGGTCGCCAGTCTATTGCAGGGCCACGATCACACACTCATGCACACTCACATCCACATTTAGGGACAATTTAGAGTGACCAATTAACCTATGACGCATGTTTTTGGAGGGTGGGAGGAAGCCGGAGTCCCCGGAGAAAACCCACACTTGCACGGGGAGAACATGCAAACTCCAAAAAAACTCCAGATGGGACTTGAAACTGGCCTTCTTGCTGTGAGGCAAGAGCGCTGACCACTGCACCACCGTGCAGCCCTGATTGATATTTGATTTTAAATATTCATTTGTTTATTTTACATAAACTAAGGGTCCCAGCTCATAAAACCCACTAAACCAAGATTTCATAAAATTAGAATCTCGTAGAGAAATCTCCGTTTACTTCTCAGTTTTTGCAGAAAGATGAAAACAGATTATAATCAAATCCATCAAAATAAAGTATTTTCAAAAATGTTCAATATTCTGGGCAGGGCCCAGGTCCTGCTGGAAGATGAAATCTCCATCTCCATCCAGATCCTCAGCAGAAGGAATCATAAAGTCCTCTAGAACATTCTGCTAGACTGATGCAGTGATTTTGGATTGAAGAAAGCAGAGTTTACCAATGCCAGAACTGGGCAGTTTTTTTCAGGGGTGACTCCTGATGTTGCTCAGTGAGATTCCACTCTGAGTATTAATCTCTACGCTGCCAATGTCTAAATCTACAAGTGGGGCTGGATTTTAATTTATGAGCTTTGTACATGTGTCACTAAAATGTGAAATCTTAAGTAATTGATAGCATGGCAGTATGAGTGAAGAAAAAACAATCTTTGTGGTCAGAGGCTGAAGGGTAAAAGTCTTCACTAAGTAGATTTTTCAAAAATGGTTTGTATAACAATTTAAATAACTTTTTTAATTTGCAATCCCAACACAGACTTGGTAGATCCGAAGAAACACTGATTTAATAATCAAATTTTTCAAAAGCTTTATGATTATGTTTGTGCTGTAAATCAATTAAAAACATTTATCAGATTAATAAAATTTTTGGATTGAGATTAATCACAATGTTTTACTAGGTAAATATTATACGACACTATATAACTTTTGAACTGAATATGTGCAGGCTTCTTCAAAACAAACGTTTCCTTCATGATCTGGACAAAAACAAGCATTAAGAGGGGAACTTTCTCTCTGAACTGATGCTTTACTGAACCTATCGTGACGATCAGCACATACATCGCTTTGCTTTGCAGCTGCAGTCACATATTGTGTGACTGTGACAACTGGCTGCATTACGTATCAAATAGTCCACTTTTAAGATAAGATAAGATAAGATAAGATAAGATAAAGATACTTTATTGATCCCAGCTTGAGAAATTTTCACTTTTTTAAGATAACCTAAAAATAACAAGAATAAAGTACTAAAAATCAATTGAATATTGATTTCTTTTGTACATGAGCATGTTAGAAGTGGGATTGTGCCAGATATAGTGTGTATTCAGAACTTAACGCATGCCGTGGAAACCTGAAGGCGGTTGCTTCGCGGAGTGTAGTTAATTTTCGTTAATATATATTAAGGCGTTAAATTTTTTAAATTAATTGCACATAAAGTATTAAAGTTGACAGCCCTGGATTAGCATAAATCTTCCAATAGTAGCCAGGGCGTTTATTGAAAAAAATTGTTGGCCAACCCGGTGTTTACTAGAGACCAGCGTCTATTGGCGACTGGCGTTTATTCCATCACAGTCAGAATGATCGGTCACTAAATGCAGAAAACAACAGCTGAACATTTCAAGATTGATTGAAACTGTCAGGATCTGTTCGTGGACACAAATGAAAGACACAGAAAAAGTCTGAATGAGTTCTGAATTTATTTGCAGTTCACAAAACTTGCAATGGCTAGAAGCCTGGTCGTACTCGAGAAGAAAAACAAAGCAGAAATAGTGAGCCAAACAATCAGGAACAGGTCACCCTGATTGAGAGGACAGGGGAGCAGGATGGGAGGAGGAAGAAAAGAACACAGAAGGTAAGAGAAAAAAGAAAGAAACTACTACACCCCTGACCCCGACCTTCACAGGAATGATGAGAACATTGTATTCTGTTCTGATCAGCCCTGGCTGTGAACGTTTCTTTTCTCTTTGAGTCACCACTCTCAGCATCAAAAATCCTCTTCTCTTTCATGTCGATTATTTTCCTGGAGAAACGCGCACCTTTTCCTTTGCTCAGTAATCCATGTTCAAACCAGTTCTTCAAATTTGTTGCTGCTTTCTCTGCTCACCAGGAAACCGGGCTTGCTCCTTTTCTTTCTGCAGCTGTCTCCGAGCTTTCACCCATCTGCTTGCGCCATTCTCAGATACGTTTATGATTCACTCCAGCACTGCTACATGAAGCTTGCAGTTAATGTTTTTAGCCTGTTAGCTACGTGGAGCTAACCGCTAATGTTTTTAGCCTGTTAGCTACGTTGAGCTAACCGCTAATGTTTTTAGCCTGTTAGCTACGTTGAGCTAACCGCTAATGTTTTTAGCCTGTTAGCTACATGAAGCGATGTCTATGTTTGTCTCATTTACTATGCATAAAAGACATGGATTATGTTAAGAGATCAGTTTGATTTATTTCAAAATGCTCTACAAAATCATCAGTGATCACGTCTCCATGTTTGGGTTCATGACAACATTTAGAATCTCCAACAAGCTACAGAGAGCTTCTCTCCACTGTGTCTGAATAGCTGCTTCTACGGTGTTTCTGTCTTTCTGACGAAGTTTGACGGCTTTCTGTTGCGCATTAATCTGAGAGGGAAAAAATAAAAACAAGAATAAAATGAGAGTAGCTTTTTATCATTGTCTCAATGAAAATGAAGTTCAGGAGGCCCAAACAGACTGCTTTCCCATCCCGTTCCAGCTCTCTGTCTGGCTCCAAGCTTGTCTCTCGGTAGTCGGCATAATGAGTGTGTCCGCTCCAGTTCCATAGGTCCTGCGACAGACTGTCTACACCAGAGGTCGGCAACCTTTAACACTCAAAGAGCCATTTTGAACCGGTTTTTACGGAAAAGACAGCACTGGGAGCTGCAAACACATTTGGGCATCTAAAATTAAGATGTAACCTATATCAGGACTCTGAATTAACTTTTTTGGTTACTAGCCAGGGTTGCCGGTAACATCCAAAGTCTACCAGCCTAATCTGGACTCTACCAGCCAAACATTTCTCAGGAAAAAGAACTTGTGTCTTTCAAAGTAAACCAGTTATTTCCTTTATTTATTCTCTTGCAAAAACAGAACACTAATAATAGTTGAAAGTTTTGTCTCATTTCAGGTTTTATAACATTACAGAAATGTAATGTGATTTTAATAAAAGACACGTCTGATATCTGAAGTTTTTTATGAAAATATAGTTTTCTTTAAGGCATCGACTATCTGCAAACACAGCAAAACGTTGGAGAAGTATTAAATATTGACCAATATGATCTGTTTATTCTTTTGTTAATCAATCCTGAAGACAATATTGGGCACAAAGCAGTAAAGTCTGTGGGTGACCTGCTGGTTGTGGTCAACTTTGTCGCTTACAGTCTGTTCTTTCTCAATCAACAAAATAATTACTTTAAAGTTTTTTTTTATGTCATGCATGGTAAAAACATGCATAAATTGAAAATTGTGCCACACTGTGCTTTAAATTGTGTGTGTTCTTACAGATCAGTGTGTTGTAGTTGCGAGTCTGAGTCATTTCAAAAAGTAACAATGATATGTAGCAACAAGTGTGAGTGTGTGTTTGTGTTGGCTGAGATCACTGTGAACAAATACTAGAAATTACCAGCGCACCTGAATGCAGCAACAGAGAGCTCTTAATGAAAGTGTGGAAATTCCATGCAGCCCCTGACTGTGAGGATTAAATCTGCGCAATAAAGTCAGAATTAAATGTTTGAACAAACTCTGGGATGGATGTTTGTGGTGGCCGAGTTGGCCTAAAAGTCACAGCTGTGAGTTTGAGTTCCATGTCAGAGATTATGAACAATGACTCAATGTCTTTTATTGGAGACCAGCCATTATTGGAAGATATACGGTAAATATGCGTTTTTATTGACAGATCCTAGAAGAATTATACAATGCCACTTCACTGATTAAATCTAAACAAATAAAATTAATAACACTGATTACAGTAGCCATGTGAAATAACTGATCACTAAGTAGTGTTTACGCCAGCGCAATTTAGCCAAATGTTTTTGGTGCACTGCAGGGTACAAAATATCAAAAATAAGGAAACCTTGTTTGCAGACAGTAAACAAAGAACAAAAAAACTGATTAAAGTTTTAAAAATTATTGGCTCAAATAAAAGAATTGAAAGAAGCAAAACTATATTATATTAATTGAAAAGTAAATATTCAGACTAGTTTTGAGTAAAGTGAAATAATTTCTCCTCTGAGCTTAACACAGTGTTTCTACACACTCTTAGCAGATCAAATCTTTCCCTCTTCTTTCCTTCTTCTGAGAAACTGCTTCTGCCTAACATTGCATGAACAGGCGTTAGCACGGTTAGAGCATGAAAGCAGCTGTTCTGCTCCGAGGTGCTGCTCCAAGACTGCAGCAAAATTCCCTATCAATGCATGATTTTGTTCAATCTCTGTTTTTGATTGTGCCAGACATTCCCATCAGCTAAATATAATTATACAAGCCATAGAAATCTTTACCAGCTGGTGCTGTGATTGTTGAAGACTTTGGTGATGCAGTCACATCCCAGAGGAATCCACCAATAAACAAAACACAGGCAACGACAATATCCAGTCAACACACTCACAGTTATCAACATAGACACATTCACAATTCAAACTACTTTTTGTGGAAACTATGAAAAACTACATTTCTGTCATATTGTTTTCTTTTTTTAAACTAGACATCTCTTGACAATATTGGAAAATAATTCAAGTAAGAAGTTCTTGGCTTGTAGAATAAAATCTTGTGTTTGAAAAACTGATTTATTAAACTACTTTTGTCTTCTAGCTCGAAGATTCAAGATAATAGTTTTTTTTCCTTATAAATCCAAAGACATTGAGAGTCCAAATGAAAAACAAAAACACTCAGGTTATGTTACAGACCAGTTATCACTTACTTTTATTGGTTGCAAAATGCTCTCGGTGCTGAATGCTGTTAAATTGCCTTGCTTTGTCAGTCATTTGTTGCACCCTATAAACTTTCTGTGCCCTGCTGGAAAACACTGAACCTACATTGAAACATTTCCCTTTTTAAGCATTGACATTATCTATGTTCTGTTGTACACTGTTGTCATGTATTTCCAGTTATAAAAAATATACCCATCAGTGTTTTTTTTCCTTTCACAGTGATGCTAAATCCAGTGCAGTCCTGATTGTAATGATATGTTGTAAATGTTTGACATTAGGGCATGAAGGGGTTAAAACACATTTGTTTTTTTTCCCAGTGTTTGTGTTGCATCAAGAAGTGAAACATTTATCAAGTTGAATGTGTTATTGAATAACAGATTCCAGTGCTGCATCCTGAAGAGACTTAAAACAGCTCTTCTGTTGCCTACACAAACAAAACAGACTGTTTTCCACTGTCAACATAGCCACCATAGCTGGCACAAAATGCTGCCTCACCAACACAGTTTTCCCCCCTCTGTGGATCACCAGGAAAAGGCACTTGTTTGGCACATCACATTTGAATATTTTGCTGACAGCTAGGATCTAATATCTTGGCCACCATGGATACATCATGTTAATTTATTGATAAAATTGTTTCCCCAATTTGTTAAAGACTGAGCAAAAGCAGGTAAAGCCTTCATCAGCACAGGCATGGACATCACTACATGTCTGGCTGCAATCCAGAGAAATCATTAACAACTTGATTACCACATAGATCAGTCTCACTATGGACAGGACAGCTGGCCGCAATCTCTGTAGCTTCTCTGGCCAGATGCACCACACTGATCAGAAAAGTGTGAAGGTGTGAAGGTCACTTTAATGTCAGTGAGGCAGATGTCTCTGTGGATACAGCGGGAATTCTGCTTTTCACCCACAAAAGCTCAAGCATTCAGAAAGGGAAGCATGTTTCAACTGCAGCTGTCATCAGCCTGGAAATGACATGAATAATACAGTATTGTCTTTCATTAAGAAAAATAGAAACTCTATTCTTTTATAACTTCTGTTTTTGACACTTAGGGTGTATTCAGACTGGAAAAATCATTTGGTTCAGACAGAGATTGCTTTATTTCATCCTGAATGAGTCCTGAACCTTGTATTTGGTCTGTATTCAGACTGGAGTAAAGCGGACTTTCCTTTTTCAAATTAAAGTTTGTAAACAAAACCATGTGACTAAAGATTTCTTCACGTATTGGCCAGGAATTACGAGAGCGAGGAAAAACAACTAAAGGCGGAAATTATGCAAGTCCTGCTCTTTGCTCTCTTTGCCGTGTTAGTTCACTGGTTTAAGGTTTATTTTTCGCTGACAAACTTTGAACGTCTTTATCAACATGAGGTACAACATTTTTACTGCTACTTTGGTATGGTAGAGGCATACTGCAAGGTGGTTACTGGCAAGACAACGGCAATGAAGGTTAAGGCGTTCTGTCTGCCCATTGAACAGAGGGTGGAATCCTGAAGAAAGACTCACAGTTATTCCAAGCAGACGACAGAACTCTGACCAGAATCTAGCAACAAACTGGGTGCCTCTGTCCGAAACTACGTCCTGAGGGACGCCATGAACCTGGAATATGTGATCGAGCATCAACTGGGTGGTGTCTTTGGCAGATGGCCATTTAGGAAAGGGAATGGGCCATCTTGGAAAATCGATCAACAACAGTCAAAACAGTGGTTAGGCCCTTAGAAGGGGGTAAGCCAGTAACAAAGCCAATGGATAGGTGAGACCAAGGTCTCTTGGGGATAGGGAATGGATGTAACTGACCAGCGGGCAAGGCTTGAATGCTTGACATCGCTTGATCACATGGAGAGTATGTGGTATTCCAGGATGGCAGGTTAATTTGGAATTATGACACCACTGCAGGACCTTGAATCTGAGGTTGTCAGGAACAAACAATCTCTCAGGGGGACAATCCATAGGTATGGAAACCTTGAACATGTGACACCTCCTCCTCAATATCAGTAAAGCAGCAGACAGACAAGCCGATGAAGAGAGGACATACTCAGGCTCTGCCACACTGTAGGGACCCTCATGGCGACGATAAAGAGCATCAGCTTTGCCCTTGCGGGATTATGGTCTATAAGACAAGGTAAAGTTGAAGCTGGTGAAGAATAAGGCCCACCTCGCTGGCATTCAGTCTTTTGGCCGTCTTGAGATATGTCAGATTCTTGGGAGTGAGTAGGAGCGAAAAGGGCGAGTGTGGTAAACTTCATTACAGTAGGTGAGGTAGAGAGTAAGTTAAATATTCTCTGATTACTAGCTAGCCTGTCAATAATCCTGTCCAAAGAGGAATGTTTTTAGTCTAACTTTGAATGTAGAAACTGTGTCAGTCTCTCTTACATGAGCTGGGAGTTTATTCCATAAAACAGGAGCTTGGTGGCTAAAGGCTCTACCTCCAACTGTGCTTTTAGAGATTCTAGGAACCACAAGCAGTCCTGCATTTTGTGAGTGAAGTGTTCTGTTTGGTTGGTAAGGCACTATGAGATCTTTAATATAGGATGGGGCCATGCCATTCAAGGCCTTATAGGTTAGCAGGAGGATTTTGAACTTGATTCTAGATTGAACTGGGAGCCAGTGAAGTGAAGCTAACACAGGAGTAATGTGTTCTCTTCTGCCGGTTCCTGCTAACAATCTAGCTGCTGCATTTTGAACAAGCTGAAGACTTTTTCAAGAACTTTTAGGACACGCTGCTAGCAAAGGGTTACAGTAATCCAGCCTAGACGTAACAAATGCATGGATGAGTTTTTCAGCATCGCTTCTAGATAATATGTTTTTGATCCTAGAAATATTGTGTAGGTGAAAAAATGCAGTTTTACAAGTCTGTGATATGTGAGCCTTAAATGATAAATCCTGGTCAAATAAAACCCCCAGGTTTCTAACTGTGGGATTGGAGGCTATATTGACACCATCCAGGGAGACCATCTGAACAGGTAGGGTATCTCTGAGGTATTTTGGACCTAGTATAATGACCTCAGTTTTTTCTGGGTTTAGAAGGAGGTAATTAACTGCCATCCAAGTCTTGATGTCACTAATGCAGGCATTAAGTTTTTCTAAGCGGTCATTCTGGTCGGGTTTAATGGATAGATACAACTGTGTATCATCCGCATAACAGTGAAAATGAATACCATGTTTCCTGATTATGTTCCCTAGAGGCAGCATGTAAAGCATAAACAGGATGGGTCCTAGAACTGAGCCCTGAGGGACTCCGTGGCTAACTCGACTATAATGGGAGGAATGTCCATTTACATGAACAAACTGGTACCTATCAGATAAATAGGATTTAAACCATTGAAGGGGAGATCCTCTGATCCCTATGTCATGCTCTAGTCTCTGGAGTAAGATGCTGTGGTCTATAGTGTCAAAGGCTGCACTAAGATCTAACAGGACCAGAATAGAGATTAGTCCCTTTTCTGTGGCCAGTAACAAGTCATTAGTGACTCTAACTAGTGCAGTTTCAGTGCTATGGTGAGGTCTGAACCCTGACTGGAAATCTTCAAAGAGGCTTTTGTCCTGTAGGTGGCAGTATAGCTGTTTAACTACAACTCTTTCTAATATCTTTGAGATAAAGGGGAGATTTGATATTGGTCTATAGTTGGCCAGAATGCCAGGATCTAAACTGGGATTTTTAAGAAGAGGTTTACCAACTGCATATTTAAAAGACTGTGGCACATAACCTGTTTCTATGGAAGTATTTATAATAGTTAAAATGGATTCATTAATTAAGGGTAAGGTTTCTTTAAAAAGCTTAGTGGGGATTGGGTCTACAAGACAAATTAAGATTTTGGAGGATGTAATAACTGATGTTAATTCTGCTTGAATTAGCTCATAAGGATGGTGGGGGGCTAGCGAGTTAGTCCTGGCTTTACTGAACACCTCCTGCAGGTCATGATAAACCAGAGGTACTTTGGACAGATCAGGAAGCATGGTCAAGACGTTCTGACAAAGTCAAAATGTTCTGAATGCCATAATCAAAATGTGCTGACAAAGAAAATAAATCATGCTGACAAAAGTCAGTCAGAGCAACTGTCAGGGCATTAGAATTATGTGGAAGGCCAAAATGAATGATTTCCATCACAGTATCTCCCCTCTGCGTTCCTTCAGACACCTGTCGATGTTAACTCTTATCTTGATGAGCCCATTTAAGTCATCAGGGAGTGTTCTTGCTGCCAGCTCGTCCTTCACCCTCTCGGACAGCCCTTGATAGAACGCGTCAAAACATGCAGGCTTGCTCCATTGAGTGTCCGCTGCATATTTGCGAAACACAATAGCATACTGATCGACAGACCAGTTACCTTGACACAAGGCCGATAGCTGACTCACTGCCTCGAAGGTGAGACATAACACCAAACCTCTCTCCAATTCAGCTCCACTGACCAACTGAGGTTAATTGAGCAGAGAGATGGTGTAGGCCACTTTCGAGGCTTCATATGGGAACGAGGAGGGCTGGATGACAAACTGCATAGAACAGTGGGTGAGGAAGGCCCGACAGCCAGTGGGGTCTCCTCCAAATCATTCAGGAGCAGGAATCCTTGTTTCAGGGGTCTGATGAGGAGCATAGCTGGTAAACTTGGGTGGGTTATTGCCTGGGGGAGAAGGAGCAGATGTTAACTGAGACAGTTTCTGATAAATGTCACTAAGCTGGGCAGAAAACTGTGAGAACTGAACATTATGGCAACTGATATCTCCGTCGATCTGGTTCTTCCAGTCCTGAGCCATTGCGGTGTCAATATTTACTGGCCAGGAAAAACTGTCAGCATAATGAGGGGAACTAGAGGTAAACCTCGAGATGCAATAACCCAGAACCAGAATAACTTAAAGAGTTTTTTTGTCACGGAGATTCCTGCAATTCTGTATTCTCTCTAATGTGGGTAATAGGCGCTAGCAAGCAGGCTTGGATTCTTGGTAGAAGAAGAGTGGAGTGGTGGAGCCGGAAAGAGAGTGGGACCAGCTCGTGAGGCTTTTTGCAGGTCTGGACGAGAGGAAGAGATCTCTGACGTCTGGGAAGAGGTTGAAGCAGAGAGACGTGAGCGCAGGAAGGCAGACATGAGCGAAGCAGGCGGACGTGAGCGAAGCAGGCGGACATGGACGAGGCAGGCTGAAGAGGCAAGGCAGACTTACGTGGACGAGGCGTGGCGAGAGCTGGAAGGAGCGACGACAACTTACTGGTGAAGAGGACTGAGAGGGAACAGGTTAAGTACTGTGGAGAACAGGTGGTGAGAATGAGTCTGATTGCCAGGAGGGCCTACCCCATAATAAGTATGTAAGAAGCGTTTTTACTGGTGTTAAATTAGATGTTCTAACAACTCTTTTCCCTCTTAGATAACACAACCATTGTTACTTTACATTTGACTGTGTCTTCATTCCTAATATGTTTACATCACATGACTTTTGGCTACGGTGGTCGTTGTTATGGTAGCAGATTGTATTCAGACTGAGGAATTTCAGACCAAACCAAAGCTCACTCTGATTGGAAACGAACTGACACCACCTCAAAAGATGGGTGAGAAAGCGGTTCCTGGTCCCGGACCAGAGTTTGCTTGGGTGCATTCAGACTGAACATTTATTCCAGATTATCAGGGGTAAGGAACTCTGGTTCACTTTAAACAGACCAAATGTGTCCAGTCTGAAAACACCCTTACTTTCAACATTCAGTGTGTGCGCTTGTTACATCTTCCAGATGCATCACAAGTCAAATTACTGATTCATAATATTTGTTTTGGTTTAAAATGACACATTTCTCTACTGGCTGCACGGTGGCGCAGTGGTTAGCGCTCCTGCCTCACAGCAAGAAGGTTTCCGGTTCAAGTCCTGGCTGGGGGACCTTTCTGTGTGGAGTTTGCATGTTCTCCCTGTGCATGCGTGGGTTTTCTCCGGGTACTCCGGCTTCCTCCCACCGTCCAAAAACATGCTTCATAGGTTCATTGGTCACTCCAAATTGTCCCTAGGTGTGAATGTGAGTGTGCATGGGTGTGTGATTGTGGCCCCTGCGACAGACTGGCGACCAGTCCAGGGGTGTACCCTGCCTTCGCCCATGAGTAGCCGGGTTAGGCTCCGGCAACCCGTGACCCCGAAAGGGATAGAGCGGATTGGAAAATGGATGGAATGAACATTTCTCTACTGTTATAACTATCTTCTAGTGCAATATCAATGTTCCTCCCACAAAAAGACATACAAAACTAGAACATTGTTTGCCTTTATTTTTTTGGTAGCTAATACAACATTTCTCTGTTTTAATACAAGTACTGGTAAGTGTAGACCAGGACTGCCCAACCCTGGTCCACCAGAGCCGCAACCCTGCTTTTACAATTACAGCATGTTTTTGTCCAGATTACATGTTATTCTTTTCTCTTTTAAGGTGTATTACCTAAAACATCCCACACATCTGCTCCCAATTTCTGCCCATCTGTCACATGCTAGAAGTCTTTGTAACCCAAAAATAAAAATGTTTGCCTACCCCTGGTCTAGAAGAAGACCAAAGAGGAGGTTGATGGAGGTGGGAAAGGAGCACATGATGGCGGTTGGTATGAGTGAGGAGGATGCAGACGAGGTTAGTTGGAGGCAGATGATTCACTGTGGGGACTCCTAAAGGGATTTGTAAAATTGACCACAAAAATCCTTCTTGTGTGAAATCCTGGATGAAGTAAGTCTGTGATAAAATGAGGATGGGAAAAGGGATGCAGAAGGATCCACTTTATTCAGTGCAACACTGGAAGCTGAAGCCAACTGAAAAACATCTGACTCTATAAAGGCCTTGTGGCAGAAAACTGCATGTAGAGCAACTAGAAAGACAGCTGAGAAACCAGGACAGCATACTGTGCAATATGTAACACAGCAAAAGCACACCTTAAGAAATGTTAGACTTCAATACAAAACTCAAATGTTGTTTGTTCTTTATTGCTCTAATGTTCAAATAATATTCCCACTTAATAAAAAGATTTCATTTACAAACACATGCATATGTCTCTTCTACTACTACAAATCCCACGATCCTTTTCTGAGGCTGAAGCTGGTCACATGACCACACACGAGCATGTGGGCAGGTCATATGATGGGATTAGCTCCGGCTGAAGAGCAGCAGCATCTCAGTAGAATCACAGCCTGCTTCTTTCCCAGCATTCAAAGGTAAAGCTGGAGGAATCCCTCCATTTCACCTTGTTTTTCTGTCTGTAAGAGTGAGGCTGAAGCATTACCCAGAAGGCTTTGGGACAACTGACTGGAGGAGAGAGGATGTGGGGGCAGAGATGGTTTAGGGGGGATGGGGCAGGCCTTACATCAAAGCATTCATAAGCGTTTGAACTGCGTGAGCGTGCTGTGCCCCCAGCCTGAGTGTCTGTGGGTGAACGTTTCTGGAGAAGAGCTGAAATCTAAAAGGCGGAATGAATGTGGAGAGAATTACTTGGCGGAAAATCTGGGAAAGCTCCCTCCTGAACTTTGTCCAATGAACTGCTGTATTTTACTGTGGAACATAAAACAGACACACCACACAATGTTTTGTGCTATTTTACATATGTCTTGTCCTTCATATTAATACGCCGAATGTCTTTGCACACATTCCTTCTGAGCATGGTCTTGTTGCCTGCCAATTAGATGGCGTAACAGGAGTGGAGCTTTGAAACTATAAAATCAGTGCTTTGCCCTTTTGTCCTCTGTCACATAGCACCCATGCAGGGGTTGACCTGTACAGGTTTTGGGGTTGTCTGGGCCCATGAAGAGTCATAGACAAGTGAGGTCACATCATAAGGGGAGCCCAGGTGTGCTTTGTTATTCTCTTGTAATTTGTGCTGCCACCTTAAGGGAATGAAAATGGAATGTTCAATTATCATGCATGTGGTTAGTGTATTGTGATATATTCCTAAGGATAATCTAAGATCTACACACTTATGTGGGTGATGCTGTCATTTGGTGTCCTTACCCAGCACTCATTGAGCAGTGACTATTAAGTAGATATTAAGCTGTGCGCACTAGCTCCTAAATGACCATGCGCAAATGTTGCATGCATTGGGTATGCATGCAATATGTTAGTGTCCATAGGATGTCTGTAAAATCACACACAAAAACAACACATCTTTTGGCTAATTTGGCTAATTTCTAACAGTCTGGCTGCACTCAAGGAGTGCACACTTATCACTTCTACAAGATCCTTATGTAGTGCCTAGGTTTCAGGGAAGTTGAAAAGAGGAAAAATCTCAACAACATGCCTGTCTCACATACTTCTATCTTACTTACCCTTGTATGTTGTGTAAATGTGTAAGTGTATAAGTGTTGCCCAAAGCATACCCATAGACCCAGGGAAGAAGGTTGAATCTTGAAGGAGCCCAGCCACTATTAGAGACTGGCGACTAACAGTAATGAGTACAAGTTAAACTTGCCATTTATTGGAGACCGTGTCTTTTAGAGATGGGCCACAATTGGAAGATACTGTATACGGTATATCAAATAGCCTCCTGACTGCAAACAACAATAATAGTGGAAATAAAAATGTACAATGTTGTATTTCCCATAGAGGAACTGTGGTCTTGTATGAGGAAGTCTGGAGTGACAGAGAAGTATGTTAGAGCAATGCAGGACATGTATGAGAGCTGTAAGACAGTGGTGAGGTATGCTATAGAGGGGGACAGAGGAGTTCAATGTGGAGGTGGGATTACATCAGGGATCAGCTCTGAGCCCCTTCCTGTTTGCAATGGTGCAATGGTGGTGGTATATGGAGAAGAGATACAGAACGAGAAAGATTTGAAGTATCTAGGGTCAACAGTTCAGAGGAATGGAAAGAGTGGAAAAGAAGTGAAGAAGTGAGTGCAGGCAGGTTGGAATGGGTGCAGAAAAGTGTCAGGTGTGATGTATGATAGAAGAGTTTCAGCTCAAATGAAAGGAAAGGTGAACAAACTGTGGTGAGAGCAGACATGTTGTTCAGTCTAGAGACAGAGAAACTGAGGAAAAGACAGGAAGCAGAACTGGAGGTAACAGAGATGAAGATGCTGAGGTTCTCTTTGGGAATGACCAGGATGGATAGGATCAGGAATGAGTCCATCAGACAGATGGACAGATCATGTTAGAGGTTTTGGAGATAAAGTCAGAGAGGCCAGACTGAGACGGTTCGGTCATGTCCAGAGGAGAGACGGTGAAGATATTGGTAGAAGGATGCTGAGTCTAGAGCTGCAGGAAAGAGGTCTAGAGGAAGACCAAAGAGGAGGTTTATGGATGCAGTGAATGAAGACATGAAGATATCTGGTGTTAGAGGAGAGGGATGTAGAAGACAGGGGTAGATGGAGGAAGTTGATTCACTGTGGTGACCCCTGAAGGGAAAAGCCCAGAGGAAAAAAAGATTGTTGCATTTTAATTAATTTTACATTGTATGTCACAAAATGTTATATCACTGAGGAGCAATATGAACTTACAGAGTAAAGAAGAACTGCTACAGAGCCTTTAGTCTTCATGAGGAAGAAATTGATGGAGGAGCAGGTTCAGAGAGTGATGTCTCTTGATGTTCAGAAAAACTTCATCAAGCTCTGGAAGGGATTCAGAAGTAATCTTAGAGGTGTCTCTTACCAAAAAAAAGATGACTGGAAACAAACAAAAAAAATCAATTTGCTGACATCCCATCTGCTAATTTTTGAGGCCCACAGGAGGATTGCCTCTTATCCTCATTATTTTTAGGGTAATGTTTGCAATGATGCTTATGTCTGTAATGTAAATGTACTAGTTTTATGTGCTCTGGTGAGCTTTATTGCCTTTATTTAATATTTTCAGAGGACCTCCAAATGATTTAAAACACAGCGTGATTTTCTGATTGACTGCAATCTGGACATCAGGTGTGCCATGAATAGGAAAGGCCTGATAAGATAAATATTCCATGAAATAAAATAATTAGACCATTATATTTTGGTGACAGTGGTACTGCGTCAACCACAAGAGCACTCTGCCTGCTATTGGGTAAAGAAGCTGTCCCACAGCCTTCAACACACATCCACAAAACCGTAAAGGACGGCCCAGTGTGGACTGTAATACTGTCAATACCGCGGTGATAACACTGGTAGGCCTCAGATTCAGAATGTCTTTAAAGAAGATGCAAGCCCAACAGCACATGCCAAACACAGCATTGAGGATACCTTCACCTATTTTCTGCGTGTAGTTGATGATGTCATGCTAAAACCCATCAGTCTGCCCTGTTGCCAAGGCACACACATTGACTGTATCTGAGAACTGGACTGACGGAACTGACGAGGACTGTGGCGTCACCCATAAAAAATTGTTTATTTCTGGCTCCAACCAAGTGAAGTCAATTCAGTCATTTTTTCAGCAACATGGATGTGCATGGCACAATGTGGTGTTTGAGCTACATAATCACTAATTAAAACAAAATGTTAAAAATGACAGGAATATGGGTTAACACAACACTCTTAAAGACATTCCATGGGTTCAGAGAAAAGAGGGAAGAGTCTGGTGTTGGAGTTGTCTTTGTTGCAGACGTTGGGATTTCTGTTTACCTCCAGTGACAGACCTGAACAGTCAAAGATGTTAGTTGGAGAGTTTCAAAGATTCTCTTGTTTTTTTGGACCTTTTGTGGGATTGTCCCTCTTTTGTGACTGCGTCACAAAGATCTCCTGGAGCTGGATTTCTTTTACAATGACGCCTTCCCTCTGGATTTGTGAGTATGAATCCTGAATTCTCCTCAGTTGCTCAGGATCAAACACTAAATTTAAATGTACTCATCTCCTCGTTAAGCTTTTGGTTTTTTTGTACTAACTAGTTTATTTTCTTCACTTGCTCTTGAATTAAATCAAAGCTGCTTTTCCATAGGACATTCATGATCATTTTGACACTTTTATTTCCAGACTTTCCAGAAATGTTCTTTAGAACGTTTTTTTTCCTACATGCTAAGTACTGCACAATGCCAGAATTACCATCTTCTAAAAGGTGTGTATTGTGTGTAAGTATTTTTGTGATACACATGGCCCAAACACAGCACTTTTGTATTCCATGAAGTGCTTTTCTTTCTGTCTTTTTTTTCTGGATAAGTTATTTCATCTCTCTGTTCTACACACCTGAATTTAAAGGAACATTTCTTGTCAAAAGACACTTTGACATGTGAGCTGCTCAGACCCGAGACATCAGACAACGTCTTTACCTCCTCAGCGTATGACTTCTGTTTTTAATAAAACTGCTGCAGTCACACCCTCCAAAAATAGTGCTTCATTCTTTTTGTCAGGCATTGTACAATCACTTCATCTTTTAATATCAGAGTTCCACTGTGTTGTTGGCAGGAAGCCTCCAACCCTTTGTTTCTTGGAAAGACATGTTTGTGCTTGAAAGAAACCCTTTTTGATTAAAGTTTAAAAAAAAAAAGGTTCTCTGTTTGCATCTGCAGACAGAGTCATTCAAAAATCCGAAAACATAAGTATGGATACTGTGAAGAAACAGTAAAAAAGAAGTCAATCCTTCTTTTTCATGAGTCTCATGAAATGTATATATATCTCCTCCCATGAAAAGCAAACCTTGATCTTGATATATTCATGCATCTTGGATGTTTCATCCTAGATAGTGGCTTCCACGCTCACTAGTCCTCGGCCTCCCTCGTTGCAGCTAGCATACAGTCTCAGGGTGCTGGATTTAGGATGGAACCCTCCATGTATGGTGAGGAGCTTTTGTGTCTTAACATCAGTGGTCTGTATCTCTTCCTTCGGCCATCTGATTATTCCTGCAGGGTATCTGATGACTGGCAGTGCGTAACTGTTTATTGCTCAGGTTTTGTTCTTGTCATTGTGCTGGCTTCTCAGGACTTGCTTTACTCATTGGAGGTAGTTGGCTGTTGCAGCTTTCCTTGCTGACTGCTTCAGGTTGCCATTTGCCTGTAGCTGTCTTCAATGTCTGTGATTGTTCCTTCTGGGAGTGAGACCCCTTCAGTGTGGACTACCTTGCCTCTCTGTCACCAGCCGACTGCATTTCTAAGTGCAACCGTTTTTTTCCCTCTTGTGTTGGACAGATTTTGCTGTTACAAGAAGGGTTTATGAATCATCAGATGCACGAGGTGTATATTTGTATGAACCTGTTTTGTATTTGGGGCTGAACTTTATTTGTATAATTTAAATTTGGATAAATTTCTTGTTTGGACCGGATGGAATAAAGGAAAAGAAAGAAGGCGAGAGAGGGATGTTAAATGACAGGAATAAGGGTACAAAAGAGACGGGAGAAAAAAAAGGGAAAAAAGGAGGGCTACAGAAGTTTGGAGAATGATTCAGAAATAAGAGGAGGTAGATTCATAAAACAACAAGTTGTTGGAGAATTATCATCATTACTGTCATTTAAGTTCATTTTGTCCTCATTAATGTACACACAGCACCCCATATTGACAAAGAAAAATATCTGACATTTTTGCAGATTTATTAAAAAAAAAACTGAAATATCCCATGGTCCTAAGTATTCAGACCTTTGCTGTGACCCTCATATATTTAACTCAGGTGCTGTCCATTTCTTCTGACCATCCTTGAGATGGTTCTACACCTTCATTTGAGTCCAGCTGTGTTTGATTCTACTGATTGGACTTGATTAGGAAAGACACACACCTGTCTATATAAGACCTTACAGCTCACAGTGCATGTCAGGGCATAAGAGAATCATTGTCCATATGGGGTGCTGTGTGTACATTAATGATGACAAAAATAAACTTAAATGATTTGAACAAATGACTGCAATATGGCAAAAAGTGAAAAATTCAAGGGGGTCTCAATACTTTCCGTACCCACTGTAAATATTAGTCAAAAGAGCGGTGCCTGTTTGCACACACACAAATGTTGCAAACATAGCTGTTGGCTCCAAAAATCTTCACACATACAACCAGTACCGTGCCCCAGGTAACACCCCATCTGCCCACGGGAAGTCCAGAAGAGCTGAACAGCAACTAGACACTGTTGTTTAGCAGAAGATAAACCATTTGTCCTTTACTTTCATCCTTCATTCTAGTAATAAACCACTCAGACAATAGATCAGACCTTTTACTATCATTTTGGCTGTTTGGTAAAAATCAAAATAACTAAATTAACTAAAAATAATTAAAACTACAAACCCATTATTAATAAAATTGTTGAAAATTTTTTTCAACGCCAAAGAGCCACAATGAAGAGTGAAAAGAGCCAGTAGGCTGCACAGTGGCGCGGTGGTTAGTGCACTTGCCTCAAAGCAAGAAGGCTCTCAGTTCAAGTCTTGGCTTGAAACAGTGTCACCATTGGGGGACCTTTCTGTGTGGAGTTTGCATGTTCTCCCCGTGCATGCGTGGGTTTTCTCCGGGGAGTCCGGCTTCCTCCCACCATCCAAAAACATGCTTCATAGGTTCATTGGTCATTCTAAATTGTCCCTAGGTGTGGATGTGTGATTGTGGCCCCTGCAACTGACTGGCGACCTGTCAAGGGGTGTCCCCTGCCTTTGCCCATGAGTTGCTGGGTTAGGCTCTGGAAGCCCCGTGACCCCAAAAGGGACAAAACGGTGTAGAAAATGAATGAATGAAAAAAAGAGCCAGATGTATCTCTGGACCTTCAGGTTGCAGATCCCTGCTGTAGGTCTTGGTGGAGTGAGTTTGACTGGTATTTTCTGGACAATAAACTGAGAATAGCACTGTCAGTCTAACCTGTACTCAGATAGCTGTGCTAATGAACTGCTGGAAAGAGAAAACATAGAGAGCAGCTTTCTGTTAATGAGAAACACAATCTGAACAAGTCATGTGCTGCAAATCTTCCAGAGTATCGTCACCATAATGCTCTCATCTATGTATAAGAACCATCAACCAAGCACTAGTCTAAACTCCATTCAATATGTCCAGCTGAGTTGTTGGAAATTAGATTTTTGCTTTTCAGTTCTTCATCAAGACAGGGAGTGAAGACTACAAGCAACCATAGAAAGGAAGATGATCTGTGAACAGTCTTTAGCTACAGATGCAGCTTCATTAACTGTTAGCAGTGAGTGTACATTTCCCAAACATCTTTTTAAACCTAAACCAAGATTCATCATTACTCATTTCCATCACTTACCATAATGATCTCTGTCCTGAAGAGTGGAAGTATCAGATCATGAAAACTGCTGACCATGTAACCTCTCTGCTTTATTTGATCTTCGTAACAGGAGGTAACATACCCCACTGTGAATTAAATAAATCAACTGGAGCAAACATGACAAAACTCTGAAAGGGAACAAGAAAGGCGTTTTGGACATATCATCATCACCATAAGTTTGTGATGGAATGATTGATAATTAGGTTAGCAAATATCATTAAAACTATCTCAGTGAGCCTGAAAACTTTGTAATGTGCTGTTCTACACAGCAGGTATGGCCTTGTTTATTGCTGGGCATTTGCATTATTCACTGATCATCATGCTGATTGCTCTGCTAGTACCAGTTACTCACATTGAGTTTTGCATAAAGGATTTGATATTTATTAAGTTCAGTTTTTTAATGTGTTGTTTCATTAATCTTGCATTATTTGTCACATTCGGACATGTTCATGTAAATATAGTTTTTCCTATACTTTTGCTGGCATTTTTAAGTGAGTGAAGAAATGCTGATCAATAAATATGTATATTTTGCACACAGACTGACATTAGCATTTACTTGTCATAGTCAGAACAAAGTTTTATGAATCGGGATAAAGTAAGTGAAGATCATCAGTCTGATTCATCACGGAAATTCCAAATGCTGCTCTGTCTCTTTGATGAAACACAAACCAATGTCTGTTCTGGCTTGAAACAGATGTTATTTTTAAAAGATTTTCTGAAGAACAGGAAGAGAAATAAGCTGCAGTGAAAGAACAAGAGCTCTTTTGAACCCAGAAAAGAAAGTGTCACATATAATGCAAACACATGTCATTTCATTATTTTTTATGTTCATGTAAATAAAAGTGTGTGATTGTGTGGCCCTGCGACAAACAACAGGGTGTACCCCGCCTTTGTCCAACAGTAAATCTAAATAGGATTCAGAAAACGAGTGAGTAGAAATAAGTCTGTCTTTACATAAAACTCCCCATGGTGTGAGTGAACTGCTGTAACAACACATCTGTTGGTATTCAAAGAAAACATTTTATTGTTGGTTTGATTGCATCAAATGAGTACAGTTTTGACCTAATCAGGTCTCAACACTTACATTTTATCTTGTAGGGACATTGCACATTAAAATACATTTCTGCAGCCAATGCAGAATCAGACTATTTTCAGCTGCAGGTCG
The DNA here is from genome assembly GCA_036245035.1 of Adrianichthys oophorus. Taxonomy (NCBI): domain Eukaryota; kingdom Metazoa; phylum Chordata; class Actinopteri; order Beloniformes; family Adrianichthyidae; genus Adrianichthys; species Adrianichthys oophorus. Next base: position 1,851,150 of record BSAI01000185.1, on the reverse strand, counting down.
TCAACAGAGTCAATGTCATCCTAAAATATGTTGAAGATACATTTAATCAATAAATTTCTATGTTTTTCTCTTGGAAGGTAATTAGCACAAACAATAATCATAAAAAAGTTTCACTTTCTGCTGGCCCTGGTCTGGATGCTTGGCCGGACTGCCGAAGCAGGAGGATCTCCTCCGTCGGCCCTACAGTACATGTAGGGGGGGCCTGTTCGCCACTGCTGCTTTGGCGGGGGTCTTGGTGCCGGATGACTGGGAACTCTCCCTCCTTTTTAATTTTTTTTACCTTTCATCACAAACCTTAGCTTAATATAAATATTCACCCGAACATAGGCGTCGGTTCACCTTTGCACAAAGAGTTTATGTGACAGAATGAAACGCTTTCCATGTGTCGGTTGGTATGCATAATTGTGCGTGTGAACCACATGTTGACAAGTTTGTGAAGACTCTTGAGCCGACAGGTATGTTTTTAACATCAGTGTGTGGACAGACCCCCCTTCCCCTGTCTTTTTTTTCCCGTCTTCTTATCCGTCAGAAAAATAGGATTAAAAAAATAATCAATAGAAAAAAAGAAATTTACACATCGAGTTGTCTTACATCTGTCAGAATTCACAGAACTCAAACACAAAACAAGTAAAACATCATCATTGCTCACAGCAGCCCAAAGTAAAGCTTCACAAATGCTTCCTTCTAATGTGGCTGACACTAAAGAAATTAATTTCTGTCTGCTTTCAGAGATGAGGGCAAAAAAAAACCTCATCATAACCTAAGTGAATGATTCCTTTTACAAAGCTGGATGGAAAATATAGACAACAAAAAATATTTGAATTTCTTCTAAAGATTTAAGGAGACAAAAGGATGTGTCATCTGAGGCAAGAAAGCCTGGTTTAGTGGTGTGTGCATAATGGTCGGACAGAAGCTGGGGCATCATTAGAGCAATCAGTCCTGATCTAGATAGAGATGCACAGCAGAAGAAAAAATCCAAAGCCATGTGTTATTCAGATGTTTGGACAGAAGAAACACTCTGTCATGCACTCAACCTAAGAGATTGTTTGACAGTTACTCGTGTAAGCCTTTAACTTCACATTTCTTTTTTAATTCTGTTTTTATTGTGAAGCTTTTCTTTGGCAGATTTGCGAAAACAATTTGGTCTACAGTGGGGATTGAAAGTTTGTGCACCCCCAAAGAACTCAAGGAAAGATTGAAAAAGCTCAGGCATCAGTTTACAGATGAGATGTTCTTTTAATAAGAAAAAAAGCGGTCTTTATTTCTATCAATTACCATTTCAAAATAACAGAAAACAAAAAAACGGTGTGTGCAAAGGTTTGGGCACCCTGCAGAATTGGTAGTATGCTTCGCCCCCTTTGGAAAAGCTGAGACCTGACAGTGTCATGGATTGTTCACAATCATGGTTTGCAAAGATCAGGTGATTTCAATCTGAAAGACTGTAAATAATCTGATCATGTGACCTCGCCCCAACAATCAGCATCATGGGTTCTTCAAGCAGTTGTCCAGAACAATGAAACTGAAAATAGTTGATGATCACAAAGCAGGAGAAGCTCTAAGAAGATAGCAAAGCCTTTTCAGATGCTGATATCCTCTGTTGAGAATGTCATTAGGAAATATCAGTCAACAGAAACAGCAGAAGTTAAAGCAAGATCTGGAAGAACAAGAAAAATCTCAGACAGAGCAGAAAAGCAAGTCCAAACCCACGTTTGACTGCAGCATCCCTCCAGAAAGACCTGCAGACTCTGGAGTTGTGCTGCACTGTTCTACTGTCAACAGATACTTGTACAAATGTGGTCTTAATGGAAGATACATCAGAAGAAAACCTCTTCTATGTCCTCACCACAAAATTCAACCTTTGAAGTTCACAAATGAATATAGAAACAAGCCTGATGCTTTTTGGAAACAAGTTCTGTGGACTGACCAGGTTCAGATGGAACCTTTTGGCTGCAATGAGCAAAGGTACATTTGGAGAAGAAAGGGTCCAGAGTTTCATGAAAAGAACCTCTGTCCAACTGTTAAGCATGGGGGTGGAGCAATAATGCTTTGGGCTTGTATTGCAGCCAGTGGCACAGGAAACATTTAATCAGTAGAAGTAAGAATGGATTCCACCAAATTTCAGCAAATTTTGGACACTAACTTGGAAGATAAGAAGTAAGGAAGAATGGATGAAGAAACCTCAAACAAAAATGGAGTGACTCTTGACTGCTACAAAAATCCTTTACAAGCTGTGATACTTGCCAAGGGGGGCAATGCAAGCTACCAACTCTGCAGGGTGTCCAAACTTTTGCACACACCATTATTTTGTTGTCTGTTATTGTGAAAGAGTAAATGATGAAAATAAAGCCTCATTTTTGGCAAATTAAAAGAATGTCTCATCTGTGAACTGAAATTTTTAGGAGATTTTTAATCTTTCCTTGGGTTCTTTATTCACAATAATAGAACATTTTACCTGGGGTGCCCAAACTTTCAATCCCCACTGTAAGTTTAAATCTATCTAAAGACATTTTGGTGCTTGAAGCTCTGATGATGTTCTCTTTCTCATCGCAATGTTTCTCTTTTTGTGAACTCTTTTGATTACCACAGAATGGATAAGTAATTGATTGTTACTGGTTATTAACCTCCTAGAACTTTGAACCAGCTTTTCCACTACTAACAACAGCTTGTAATCAGTCACAAATGGCAGCCGATAATGAAATTAGTTCCTGTTTCTGCCTCACAACTTTGTTTGCCCCACAAAGTATTTGCAAGGGCATCGAGATGCCATGGTTTGGTCTCCCTAGAGAGCAGAGTGATCGAACAGCAGAATGTAGATAATGAGCTGCTGCATCTCTGTTGTCTCTTTGTAATTACCACTATGTCTGACCAAAATACAAAGATGACGATGTGAAAAATAACTTTGTTATGTAAGGGTTTTAGAGTGCTTTTCTTTTTTTTCTCAATTCATTATGATTCACTTTGCCCTCAATTGCAAACTACCCCAGTGCTGTACCCCACACTGAAGGTGCAGGTTTGATGAAGCCAACAGAACAAAAAGCAAAACCAGAGACAGAATCTTGCTGTCCCTTATTTTTCCCCAGAAAAATTCTGTCCACAAAAATAGGACAATTTTGCCAGATTTGCCAAATTGCCAATTGCCAAATTTGACTGTTAAACTTTTTTTGTATTAAACTAGAAAAAGAAAAAAATATTTCACTCATTTTACATTAAACCCCCATTTAAATGAACATGAATTTAACATATTATTGTGGCCTTTTTCTGATATTAGAGAACATGTTTAAAAAAAATGTATGATTAAAACTGTGTTTCTGAGTATTTCTTTATGCAAATTGCATTGGATTAGCAGCAGATGAAAATCGGATGCTTGAAAAAGCTTGGGTTTGTGACGCAACAACTGAAATGGGCGGGCCAAAGCCTCTCTTCTCCGCTTCATTCTGAAGCTGTCTGAGCTGCCATCTGGATCAAAACTGTGCACCTGGATAGCTCTGATATTACTTAGCATTTTTTTGCTACGCTACTGTTAGCTTGGTCCTCGTGAGGTGCTATGAGCTAGCGATAGGGAGTGTAAGGAAAAGACTGATGGGAAAATCAGTGGTGCTAACTTTCGTGCCAACAGATTCGCCCACAACTCTGATGAGCTCCCTTCCACTCTGCAGAAAGTATGTCTTAAAACAACGCAGGGGTTTTGGCTAAAAATGGTGTATTTATAAATAAAAGACCACTGGGAACAATTTTACAATAAAAAAAAAAGTTGGAGTGGGACTTTAAAATTATCACATCGATCAAGCTAAAACACCTCGTAGTATTGGACTTTTACTTCAGATTCATGGCAGAATGTATTGATTAACAGTTTAATCTGCCTGTCATGACTCAAAGAAATCCAGAAATTCCTCTGCGTCATTAGATAACCCTCAATGAGGACACAGAGGATACCAAGGAAAATCCAATAGGTGTTCAGACATCTGTTGTTTTCTGGCCTTTTTAACTCTACTATTCTGATGCCTCATGGTATTTTCTTGACTTTGTAGCACAGATTAAGCAGCATTATTGGATTATAATTTTAAAAAAGCAAAGGTAAAAAGTCATTATGGTTTGTTAAAAGTGCTGTTTACAAAATGACTAGAACTTCTGTGTGTGGAATATATAATTTGTGTTTGTGGTCTTAAAATCTGCGAATGAGCTTTCACCCTGTTTTGGTTGGCATGGCAATGCTTCTTCCTGAAAGTCTGGGATGCTGGTTGACAGGTTTGGACTTCTTGAAACTAGTACACAGTTTCATCACAGGTCATGATGAAGCCTCGATCCCACCTTTTTTTGAAAAACATTCTTGCTACCCTTTTGTTGTTTGTACTACAGCGATGATGCAGAGATTTTTATGATGTGTAGTCTCTGTTTCTCATTGGTGTGGTTTACTAGTTTGTCATAAAGATGTTTACTTGAACTTGCTTGTCCATTTTAGTTGAGCATCTTTCCATCATTTTGGTATAGTAGATGAATGAAATTTAATGCTAAGTCAGCACTGCCCCCACCAGATGAGGCCCCAAGAGGAAATAATCTACAAAATATTTGTATTGATTGTCCGAGGGCTCTGGTGTACCCGGAGAAAATCCACACATACACGAGGAGGACATGCAAACTTCACAGAGGATCAAGCTGGGAGTCAAACCAGAGCCTTCTCACTGTGAGGTAATAGTGTCATTCTTTTACAAAGATATACAACACTTTTTGGAGACTAGAAAAGAACTTATTGTATCTATAGCCCATAATGTGATCTTACAATGTTCCAATTTATTCTGACAACGTATTCAGTTATTATTAGGGCTGTAAATGTTAATGAATTAACGCACGTGATTAATTAAAAAACATTAGTGCGTTGATCTATATTAACGCTGAATAATTACACTCCGCAAAGCAACCGTATTCGGCCAGTTAAGGCTTCTGCAGCGACCGTCAAATTCTAAATGCACACTTCATCTGGAACTATCCCGCTTATATTGTGGTCACTTACAAAAGAAATAAATATTCAATTGATTTTTTTGTAATTTATTCTACTTATTTTTTAGGTTTAGATCGCTTTTCACAAAAGGCGGACTATTATGCTACGTGATGCGGCCCGTTGTCATGCTAACACGATACGTTGCTGAGCCGGCAGACCTCGGTTGCAGCAGCAAAGGAAAGTTGTCTCTTATAAACATCTCAGACAATGAAAATGAAGGAAAAATGTTCTCTTTATTTTTTTTGTTCAAAAGCCACATATTGTCATATAAAATTTAACTTGTAAAATGTGATTAATCCTGATTATTCATAACCCAAAAGTGTGATTAATCTGATACATTTTTTTTGTTGATTGACAGCCCTAGTTAATATACTTCCTACACTACACGTACATGGTCTATAATTCGTGCTATAATGCTCAAGTGTATTTAACAAAATGTACTTCAAGTTTAAATACTCTTTGCTAAGGGTCTCTTTGCCTTGCCTTCATTGTTTTGCCTTAGAAGTAAAAGTTCCACATATTTTTGGTGTTTATACCTCATAAGGAGTTGCACAAACGGACATTTTCACATATAAACGATTATAAATTTGCCATATGCAATTCATATGGAAAGTGGATTTAACTGAATTTATCCATGTTAACTCATCCTACATATTTTAATAATGTTATAATAAGTTTTACCAACTCAAAATACCACTTTGTTTACAGAACTACAAAAATTGCTTGTAAAATGTTACCTACATTTTTTTAAGTACAACCAAAGAAATAGTTTTTACAGTCCATGAAGTAGGATTGCAGATGTTTCAAAGGCTGTAAAAGTCCCTGGTTACACTTTGTGATAAGGGTACCCAGCCCCTCCAACTCCAGCAGAAGCTCCTGTCACTGGCCATGAAGCCCCACCTGGTGACCTAGAACTTTCTGGTGAACAGACCAAAGTTTGTGAGGATGGGGAGCTGTAGCATGGGTGCCCCACAAGGCACAATTCTTTTGACTTTCCTTCAACACCACTGACTTCTACAACAACACCTCTAAAGCTGACTGTTATAAATTAAATCTTATTTAATGCATAGCATAGGATTAGATTAGAATTTGATTAGTTTAGAAATGGTTTATTTCAAGCAGGCAAGAATAAGAATAACACATATGTAACACAATCAATCATCATAGATTTCCATCAATAAGACAAACGTGTCAAACATGAGATAACTAGACATCAAAAGATGCACTGCTTAAAAGGGAGTGGGAGGAAGCAAATTCATAAAATCCCACCCCAACTCGACCACACCATTTACTTTACATTAGTTTTCAACAGGTTTGTAACTTATGATCAGAGATTTATAGAGTACGGACATTGAATCTGGTGATTAAACATCCTTAAGTAAAAACAAGTCACACTGCTATGTAGGTAGATACTATTTTAAACTTGATTGTGGCATATACAGATTATAAAAATCAAACATATGCAGATTATTCTTATCAGAAAAGTAATTTAATATATATATATATATATATATATATATATATATATATAATATATTTAGTATAAAAAGAAAGAAAAAAGTACATATATACATATATAAGCTTTTTTCCAAGACGGTATTCCATCTTCAGCTGCCTGAAAAACAGCCGTCCTTCTGGTTTGAACAGAGTTTATAAAGTTCTCCTTGTTGTTATGACCGCACACTTTGTTTGTCAGGTCCATTGACCTTCAGCTGATATCACAGCAACTTAGTTAAGCTCGAGTTGTCTGCAGGGCAGAAATTGCTGCTGAAAATCAGGGTCAAAGTTGACCTAAGAGACAGTGGTAGATCCTAGGCGCCATATTTTCTTGAAATCATATTTGAAATCTTATTTTAATTCCATTAAGGGTACAGACATCCATGACCATACACTTCTGAAAGTCATTCATGTTGGTAATTACTATCGCTTGGTCAGGTCAGGTGGACTGAACCGGACCTAGATCCTGGAATTCAGCACCCAGGAACTCTGGATCTGCTTTTTCTGCTTCAGGAGCCTGGCTTTGCTGAGAGGATAGTTAGATTAATAACATATTATATTTATATTGACATGCTGAAACTGCAGATTTTCTATTATTATTATTACCATCCACTATTTATATCATTTTACATGAAACTTACCATTAACATGTTTGAATTAAATTTCAACACCAATTAGTTGCTAGCAGGATACTAGAGGTTAGAAGTTGGGGAAAATCACTGGGGTTTGGTCCTCTATTACTTTTCCTCTCCTCTAATCTTGCTCATTTATTTAGTATAATTTTTTTATTTAGATCTCCATGCCTCTATTTGATGCAGTGCAGTTCATATGTTGTCCCTCTCTCCTACTCGGGGAGTGGGAGAGATTCCAGGTGGATTGTCTGTGCTCGTCTTTTGCCATGGATCTTGCCTCTGGCTCCTTTTGCACCCCCAGCTGTCCCAAAGTTTAATTTGTATGAAGCCCATCTGCTACATATTCAAACATGTAGTTGTAGAGTTGGATAAGCTAATTCTTCTTAACAGTTCTGGCACATTATTGGGGGAAATAACTCTGGTTCACAAACTAACTAAGCAAACTAAGTGTGTGCAGTCTGAAAACACTGTGAGTTGGCATTCTGAGGTGTCTGTTTTCTTTGTGCAGCCGAAGGTTGGTTCTCATCCGTTACTTACATGAGCTTCATCAAACAGTTTTTCAGCATTTCTGAGTCCCACATTCGGAGGTTTGGGCTCAGGTAGTTTGTTTACCTGCACATATATAGTTGGTTGCATTAATTCTAAATTTGGACACAATAGTGAAGGCCCAAGATTCCTTCATTGCTCTTTTATAAATTGTTTTCTCTGACAGGGACTTAATTATGCCTTATACCTGCTGACAGGGATTGGAATAATGCAACTGCCCTCTCTAACAAATAGGTTTGATAGCTCCATTTCTGTTTTCATATCCATCTCATTTCTCTACTTACCCCCTTGTGTTCCTCATCTAATTCACGCTGTCATGCTACTTTAAATGCGTTGTCTGCAGCTGTATATTTCTTCCATATAATCTGCAGATAAGAATATTTTCTCAGAACAGCTGAGTTTTGTTTTTAACGCACAAATAGATACGTGCTGGAAGCTGTTTGGAAATTTTCTTTCATTGTCTCATACCTACTATGTGGAGGATATTACTGAGCTCCAGACGGCTTCATCATAGCTGACCAACATACCTGTGTTGTAGACTACAAAATCTTTCAGCTTTTTTAAACCAAAAAAAAAAAAAATCTGAAAGTCAAAGAAAATTAGGAAGAAGTGATGGAAGGTACCCACAATCCAGTATGAGCTGAATGTGTTAAGCTTTGCCCTGCAGGAGCTTTGGAACAGTGATTCTGGGCCTAGGGAGAGTTGTTATGCTGCTGTGTGTTTTCACAGACTGGAATTTTAATCTCTTCAGTCGGAACTGTGTAGTCACGGTGACGGCTGTGGGGGTCTGTGAGAATCTCCGATCTCCAGGAAGTCATAGCCGCAGGGTGAGACATATGTAGCATGAGGATGGCACCAGAAGGCAACTTCGTGGCTGTCCAGCTGACCATCTGTTGTGGTGCTGCAGACAGGACCAGGAAGCTCCACCCCTCTCGTCCACAAAACAAAGAATGTCATTTGAAATTGCCAGGCCCCAGGAGAGAGCTCATTTTCCCCAAGATGATTCACAGCACATTCCCAACACTAGGCTTCAGATGGTCTCAGTTGGGTGTCAAAAAAACATCCCTGAATTGAACAATGCCTCTGTGTTATGCATTTGTAGCTGCACAGAATAGAACCACTGGAGTGGAAGTGGCCACAGCATGGCTCACTTGTTGGCCAAAGATCATTACTCGTCCTTGTCTGCTGCCAGGTCCTCAGGCTGTTCCACTGTTGTCCCAACCAGCCAACCATATACTGGTAACTCAAACCCTAAACTGACATTTCAAATCTGATCCTACTTTTTTCTTTACTAGTTTTTGCTATTGATGGAAATTGAGCAAAGTTGGGGCTTTTGGTTCATATTTAATTCGACTAAAGGAGTGACAGTTGGTGTTGATGGAGCCAGTATGTAAAAGCAACATCACAAAACCCCCCCCCCAAAAAAAGAAGCTGCAGAAATATAATCTGTAAGAAAAATCTTGTTTTTTTTTATTTTATACAAGCTTTGAAATGCAATTTATGCCTAAACAATCCTAACATGCTCTCTGTGAAGCTGTGTATGAATTCCACACGACCAGGTATGTACACAGAAAAAAACCTGCTCCTCTTCACACTATAAAACAGTTGTGTAGTTAGGATGTAGTGGAACAACTATCATTTTCAAAATGTTCAATGTAAAAGCAAAATGGTACCTAAAAGACACAATATTTTAAACATACAGAACGGTTTCTTGGAAATACGTGAGTCTTGATAACATAAAAGAATAGATTCAAGAGTATAAATGCATAGATTTCTCTCACAAGAGTAAAAAAAATAGAGTTGTTTTTTCTTAAGCAATAAAAAACGCATTTTTTTACTATACAGTTGAAAACAGATTTTGTGTTTTTTTTTTAATTATCAGAGGGGAAATAGATTTTTTTCCAATATAAGGAATAAAGACATGCTTTCTGCAGAATTACTTTCTTTGTTTAGATCTTTTCATTTTTTGGTCAAAAACGCTCACTGGCTACTTTATTAGATACACCTGTCCAACTGGTCTTTAATGCAAATTTCAAATCAACCAATAGCATGTCAGCATCTCAATGCATTTAGGCACGAGGACATGGTCCAGACGATCTGCTGCAGTTCAAACCGAGCATCAGAGCGTGGAAGAAAGAGGATTTAAGTGACTTTGAATGAGGCATGATTGTTGGTGTCTGAAGATTTCAGAAACTGCTGATCTACTGGGATTTTCACCCACAACCATCTCTAGGGTTTACAGAGAATTGTCAGCAGAAGAGAAAATATCCAGTGAGCAGCAGTTCTGTGGGTGAATGCCTTGTTGATGCCAGAGGTCAGAGGAGAACGGCCAGACTGGTTCCAGCTGATAGAAAGGCAACAGGAACGTCAATTAATTTCAACAATTCACACAGAATCACAAATGCTTACAATAGAAGATGGAACAACGTTGTCTGGTCTGACGAGTCTCCATTTCTGCTTTAAGGTCAGAATTTGGCATCAACAACATGAAAGCATGGATCCATCCTGCCTTGTGTCAATGGTTCAGGCTGGTGGTGGTGGTGTAATGGTGTGGGGGATATTTTCATAGCACAGTTTGGACCCCTTAGTACCAATTGATCATGGTCACAACGCCACGGCCTACCTGAGTATTGTTGCTGACCATGTCCATCCCTTTATGACCAC
>BSAI01000185.1:1807275-1840415 GCA_036245035.1 Adrianichthys oophorus | reverse complement strand
CTTGCCTCTATTGGAGAAGTGTCTTGAGGGAGTGAGGGAAGTGAGGGAAGATCGGAGCGTGAGATTAACAGGCATTGGTGCAGCGTTCACCATTCTGTGGTCGCTGTACCGGTCCATTGTGATGAAGAGAGCTGAGGCAGAAAGCAAAGTTCTCAATTTACTTGTTGATCTTGGTTCTTGTACTCACCTATGGTCATGAGCTCTGGGTGATGACTGAAAGAGCAAGGTCCCAGATACAAGCGGCCAAAAATTCTTCCATAAGGTGGCTGGGCGCTCTCTTAGAGATCGGGTGAATATGGTGAGAAGCTCGGTCACCCGGGAGTAGAGCCACTGCCCTACTCCAAGGAGCCAACTGGCACCTAGTTGAGCCACTAGGAGCCAGTTGAGGTGGCTCGGGCATCTGGTTTGGACGCCTCCCTGGGGAGGTGTTTGCGGGGCCTGTCCCTCTGGGTGGAGGCCCCGGGGAAGACCCAGAACATGCTGGGGAGACCATCTCTCGGCTGGCCTGGAAACGTCTTGTGGTCCCGCCAGAGGAGCTGGAGGAAGTGCCTGGGGAGAGGGAAGTCTGTGCATCTTTGCTTAGACTCCTGCCCCCGCGAGTAGATGGATGGATGTGTACAACAGAATTCTTGAATGCTTTGAGGCTTGATGTTGCTGCTAATCAGTCTTCTTTTAAATTAGTTAGAATGTGAGTACTTGTATTTTTTGACAACAAAATCAAATGATTGTTCTTCAAAGAAACGATAAAGTGAGACATTTTTTTCTGCATTTTTAATGCTACAACTTACTTAAATATGGAAATCTTCCTGATCAAAAAAAAAAAAAATCTCAACTTTTAGATAATTGAGATAATGACGCTTTACAAAAAAACATCTCATTACATCATATCTTCCTCCTGTTGCTGGGGTCAGAAACACTTTTTCTCTCTTCTCCTGTGGTATTCCCATGGCTTCTGTCCTGTCTTTCCCCCTTAGCCTTAATCTTCAATCTTTGTTCATCCTTCTGCCTTTCTCTCTTTGAAAATTGATTTATTATGTTGGTCTTTGAACTCAATCAACAATATTAATTTCACCCTAAGGAACAGAAAAGCAGATCCTGTCAGCCCGGTCTGAACTTTTGTAGCTGAGACACCAATAATTCTTGGGGCGTGGAGGCTGGTGTGCCTTGGAAGATGTTGAAGATGTGTATCTATTTGACTGTTTCATAAAGTGATTTCTGGCAAATTAGACAGACTTTAATGATCCCGGGGCAGGAAAATTGGTACAGTACAGAGTACAGTACAATGATGGACAGCTGCCATATATAGCAAATAGAATAAAAGGATCTCTGATTGATCTAGCAGTTTTTATGAAGGAAACAGCTCACAGAGATACGCCGGGCAGCTAAGACTCAGAATGAGAGACAGTTGCAAGTTGATTAAAACTATGTTCTAAACTTTCCCAACTGAGCAGAGTACTTGCGGTCTTTGAACTGGTGCAGAAAATGAATAGCAGCAACTTGGAGACGCTTTCAAAATGTGCCCAGGATCATTTTCAAAAAGTGTTTGAAGGACTCTGTCAGACCAGTCAAAGACACACCTGGGGAGCAGGAAAACAAGTATGCTGGTGCCAAGAATCATTATCTAATCTGACTTTCCCTGAGATGAGTATGCTTTGCCCTTGGCTTTTCAAAACTCTCTGCTGCAAACAGGGAAATGTAGTTTGTATTTGAAGGCTGGAACATGCTGTCTTTGGGAGGCTGAGCCACTGTTACCTGTACAGTGCTGGAGCTGGCAGTGCTCTGAGGCTGCAGCTGCCAGGTTTACAAGGACCGTGAAATACTCTCCCCCCTGTCCCAAATCACGTTGATTTGTTTTGTACTGTGCTTCTCTGTACAAGTCAGGTCTTTAATTCAAAAGTATTCATACACCTTGAACTTCTCCACATTTTCTCACATTATGACCACAAACATAAATATATTTGATTGGAAATTTATGGACTTAATGGAAGAGTGGCAAGAAGAAAGCCATTGTTAAAAGAAAACCACAAGAAGTCCTGTTTTCAGTTTACCATAAACCATGAGAGTGACCCAGCAAATGTGTGGAAGAAGGTGCTCTGGTCAGATGAGACCAAAATGGAACTTTCTGGTCTAAATGCAAAGCACTATGTGTGGAGGAAATCTAACACTGAAAATCACTCTGAACACACCATACAACTGTCAAACATGGTGGTGGCAGCATCATGCTCTGGGGCTGCTTCTCTTCAGCAGGAACAGGGAATCTGGTTAGAGTTGATGGGAAGATGGATGGAGCCAAATCCAGAGCAATATTGGAGGAAAACCTGTTGAAGTCTGAACAACACTTGAGACTGGGGCGGAGATTCGCCTTCCAACAGGACAACCACCCTAAACATAAACCCAGAGCTACAATGGAATGGTCAAAATGAAACGGATTCATGTGTTGGAATGGTCCAGTCAAAGTCCAGACCTAAATTTAGACCAATTTACTTTGCTTTACTTTGGGATGTTGGAGTCCGGCCACTATTAGGAACCGGCGTCTCTTATAACTAACACCTGTTTGACCCCCTTTTATTGGAGGCCAGCGTCTATTAGAGACCGGCCATTATTGGAAAATATACGGTAATAAACCTTTTGTAAAATGTTTTTACGTTTTGTCCTTTATCATCCAGATCTCAGAAATATTCCACAACAGTATTGCCTCTTCGTGTTTTACCTTTGCCTGTCTCTTCGACTCCCTGTCTCGATATATATATATATTATACATATATATATATATATATGTATATATATATATATATATAAATGCACAATTGGGATGTCACTAACCATTGTTTTAGAAGTCAATTAGTCACAGATCAGAGTGACTCTGATCTGTGACTCTGAAGAGTACTCAGATACTCGTTACAGCCCAAAAATAGCACAATGACAGAAAACATTACACCCATTCTCTAATAATTAGATGTGAGCAAAAACTACCTTGACAAAAAAGTTGAGGACATTGAGGAAGATGCCAAGACCGCGGCATGCTTCCTTCAGGTGCTCGTTGGGCTGCTGTGAAGCGTAATCTTTCTTCCTGTATGGTTGAGGAAAAGCTGTACCGCCTCCAAGACTTCCCATTGTGCTTTGCAATCTAAATGGCTTAGTAGCTGGTGGTTATTATAATTATTTAAAATGCCCAAAAAAAGGCAATACTTGACAATACTTAATTGTCGATGATCGTTAACTAATCACTAACAGCCCTAATATATATACATATATATAAATATATACATACATGCAGATATATGTATGTATTGCCAACAATTTTAGCAGCCTAAACCCTAACCTAACTCTTCTAAAAAGGAGTCATTGTGTTCTAATCGCACTTGTACTTGTTTTGAAGAAAATAAAGGCAATTAATTCATTAATGCGTTCATTCATAAACTTGATTATTCATTAATTCATTTATATCTCTGAACTGCATTACAAGCTGTGGTGTCTGGCTCTCTGTGAAAACAGAGACAGTGGGAGTCTGCCTTGTGTGCTGTCTCACTTTTAGAAAAGGAAAAACAAGTACCGGTAGCCTAAAAGCTCCTGTTTAGATTCTAGTCGGCCTGGCAGCATGACCTGAGCCTCTGCCATGCCGAGTGAGCTGAGGACAGAGAAAACATGACTCTTTTTTAAACATCAGTAATATTACATCTCTCGCAGGAGTTGAGCATGATAAATGAGTTTAGACTTTTCCTTTTAGCACCCCTGAAACAATTTAGCTGACAATACACGGGAAGTGTTGTGAGGTGGAGGTCTTGTGTCTTGAGTGTGGAGAGAACTGCTGATCCATACCTCCTGAATGTTGCTGCTCTTCCACAAATGTTAACATCCTGAAGATGGTTGACATCAGACTCAGGAGGGCTCCTCCGACACAGGCAGTGACGTTCATCTGGACTCAGTCACCAGTTTAGTTCAATTCCTGCAGATCACGACTCGTTTGCTTTAGGGACAGTTTCAAAAAAATGTTTTTAAATGGAATGATGATGGCTCAATATGCTGTAAAATGCAATATTATTGTTGCAAGATGCACATACAAAGAAACAACTTTAAAAACATTTCATTAAGTTGACTGAATTAAAAAGGATTAAAACATTGTGTTTCAACAACAAAATGTAAAAATTGAAACGAGTTCTGAAATGGGCATTCCTTTATTCTTGAGTGGAGTAGCTGGGAAACATCCTGCAGCTTGTCACTTTGGTTTTCATACACATTTCTTCTCTGTGATAGTGGAAAGTTTGCAAGAGATGATGGGTGAATAAGAAAAAAGGGAAAGGTCTAATTTGTAAATGTTCATGCATTACTCCTTTACAACTGTTGCATGACTGTAATTTTTTCAGAATTACAAGTTAGCAATTTACGAGTTAAAGGTATCAGTTGAAAGTATTGTTTTTTTGGGGGGGTATGTGATGGTCCCTTCTGTTTAGTCTCTGGGTGGTCAATTTTAGGTTGTCTTAGGATGCATGTCCCTTGACTTGAAAAAGTCAACTGTGCTGCAGTGTGGCTGTTTGGAAACTTGTGTAATCGAAATTCCTGTTAAGTTTCAAATGCTTCAACAATCCCCCCCAAGAACCCCCCACCCCCACCTCCCTTTTCTGACTTATTGCATTGTGGAGTAGTAATACACACAGTCATTATTACAAGCCTTTAACTCCAGAGATGTCACTGGTGACACCTAAATAACACACACTGTTGACATACTGCACATTCTTGACTATCCACATGATCAACGTAAGTCAGCTGAATCTGATGCAGAAAAAAGCAGCTTTTCATATCGACTTTGCACTGATATGCAACACATTACTATAAAGTGTTGCATAACTGTACAAAGCTGCTTTTGTTTGCAACAGAATCAGCTGATTTATATTGATTTATATTAAACACTTCAGTTCTGTAGAATTTTACATTGCACCACAAAGCTGCTTTTCCACTCTAAAGAATCTGCTGGAATTATGTTAACTGTGTCAACGATTGAAGCGTTACGGTAGTCAAAAGCATGAAAATACTGGAGCTAAAGGGTTAAAAACAAAACAAAAAAAAACATGCTCTATGATTTGGTAGAGCAGGCATCTAAAAGGGTAAGCCTACATATTTGAAGCATGGCATCATTGTGAAACACAAAACATGTGCCATCTCTGTTGTCATGATTCTTGATTAAATTGTTTCTTATAGACATGTATGCTAATAAAATGCACATTTTGCATTGAAAACATGCACGGATGTGTGCAGAAAGACCAAATAGTCCATTGGCATTTTGGTGAAACCACTATCTTTAAAAAAAACCTGCAAACACAGCTGATTTCTCTTTAATAACCCAAAACTGTTTCTTACCTAACAGGCGTCAAATGAGCACCTTTAGAGCCCTGATTTCTATAGAGACCTTTTTATTGGGGTTTGATAACAAATAGTAAATGTTTGTTGATAATGAATGGGAGTGAATTTACTGAGCGTGATGCTTCAGTGCCAGAGCATGGTGTCAGTATCTGCCCTGGCAGAGATTCACATCAGCATGTGTGGTGAGGAGAAGTGTATGTTCTCTCTCACTCCATACACTCGTCTGTATTGAATTGTAGGGCTGCAGGTGTTTGTCTTCCAGAGGCCGGGGATTTGACAAAGAACAAACACAGATAACAGATCTTTTTTGTTCTATTAAATATCCTCTGTTTATTTTATCCCTGTGAACTCGCATATGGTAGTGAGGAAGAAGAGAAAGTCCTGCTGTAGATAAGAGCCTGAGCTTGTTTCTGTGAGTACATGCGACTCTCTGCAGGGTGAGGGAGATAAAGATAGTGGTAGGCTGCTAACTGCTCTACACCATTACTCTGTGTTGCCACTTATCAAAAAGAAGGTGGTTCAATTCCTAGACCTAATGGTCCTCAGAATGATATGTCCTTGGGCGAGGCACCTATTGCTACATTTCTGCTGATGCGTCTATTGGAGAGTAAAAGGGTAGGATTTGCTAAAGAAGTAAATTACGGACGAAACCAAAAAGAAAAACATAAAATTTGTGAACTTGGAAAGTGGATTGTGTGTTTGTTTGTGTGAGTGTGTTGTATTGGTTTGTTTTAGTAATTTTTACAGTCTTTTAAAGAAAAAAATACCAGATTTTTAATTGTGTTATTATTATAATAATGTATAATTGTGTAAGCAGTGAGCGCACAGATTAGTGCCAGGTGTGCATTTTGAGTGACACAGGTGGGTCACAAACGGTGATTCTGGCAAGCACATTGGATTTCTCTGAGCACTCATCTTGCGGTGACAGCTTTGTACTGTGTGAGATTTGGCATGGATGCTCTCTGCCCTGTGCATCAGGTGCAACTGAAATCCAACTTAATATCTGGAATTTCCCCCCATGGCAGTTTGTCTGTCCTAAGTTAGGGGTAGCTGTGCTCCTAGGAAACGATTGTTTGGAGGTAAAGCTGCGCCACATCTAGAGCGACTGCAGAAAGCAACCTTAGTGCAACCAAATCATAAAAGTCAACACAGAACTCAGACTCTTACACGCAGACTCTGGAGTTGTGCTACACTGTTCTACTGTCAAGAGATACTTGATCTTCATGGAAGAGTCATCAGAAGAAAACCTCTTCTACGTCCTCACCACAAAATTCTACCTTTGAAGTTCACAAATGCATTTTGGAAACAAGTTCTGTGGACCGACCAGGTTTAGATGGAACTTTTTGGTTGCAATGAGCAAAGGTACGTTTGGAGAAGAAAGGGTCCTGAGTTTCATGAAAAGAACCTCTGTCCAACTGTTAAGCATGGGGGTGGATCAATCCTGCTTTGGGCTTGTATTGGAGCCAGCGGCACAGGAAACATTTCACCAGTATTCAGCAATTTTCTTATCCGGTTTCGGGTCACAAGCGGACACGTGTCTCCAGCTCTCATCATCTTTGTAACTTTAAGCGAATTTAACCATGAGTAATAGTAATTATGTAATATAGAGAGCTGAACATGGCACCCAAGAAAAACCAAGACACATCTGACTTTGCAGACCTCGCTTAGTGTTTGCCAATATCCTAGCTAAGCTAACACCTCTGATGCGACTCGTAGAAGTGATCCGACAGGACAGTGAACAATGAAATAATCGGCTTGACCTCCTGGAGAGACAATCAACAACTAAGAATGAATAATATCATTCACACTGGATTTCAGCTCAAACCCAGAGCTAGGCCTGGCCCAGTTAACGTTAGCACAGAAACTGGCAGAACTGTTTGTTCTGCAAATGAGTGGAGAGTCACGATGGATCACGTCTAAAGAGATTTCCCTGGATTTAAATACTATCGAGATCTGCAACCCGCTTCCCAGGAGAAAGGAGTCAGATAAACCAGTGATCCTGATCAGGTTTGTGAACCAAAAGCAAAGATAGCTCTGATGAAGCAAAGAAAACACCTGAAAGGGACAACTGTTTATTTGATTGATGCTGAACTGGCAAAGCACGCCAGGCTCCTAAAGCGGCGTAAGCAAATCCTAAGCACCTGGGTGCTGAATTCCAGGATTGTAGTCAAACCATTGTCCAAGCCAATGGTCCTTTGCACCTCCACCAGGCAATAGCTTGCCTTTTTCTGCAGTTGTGTTTCCAATATCACAAAAGTGCTTGCGCAATTCATGCAGAATTCTCACCAGAATGTTATTTGGTGTATGTCATCGCACAAAGTTTAAACACTAAATCAAATGAACATTTCTTGGTCATTGCTTCACAACACAAACACCACAGACAGCCGGGTCTGCAAGACAGTATTCGACCTGGGGGGTGGGGGTGGGGGGTACTTTAAGAGAGCACCGGCTACTAAAGAGATCAATGTCCAACAGTAAAAAAAACAGCTGTTAGACCCGGCGATAATGTGCCTTTAAAATGAAATTGTTTTACTGATCACATAGCTCCGTGGAGAAATTGGGTGTGTGTGTTAGCCTAGGGGCGGTGCTGGCAGTACATACTTTTCCTGAAATGAAATGAAATTTGTGATGTCAGCTCTTGGGAACCCATTAATTTTGTGGGTTTGGGAGGAGCTGATGCTCTGAGAGCAGGTTCTTAGAGAAAATTTCAAACATTTTTGAACAGATCAAAATACTGCTTTGGGGTTGTTTATAGGTAGGAATGAACATTACAACACAGTTAAAGTAGATTTTTCATGGTATAGGCCATTTAAAAGTCAGTTATTGTAGTTTCATTTAAAAAAGTATTTTCTTAAATTGAACCTTATATCTGGAGCATTACATTTTGTTTTACTTTTCAATTGTTACAGCAATTTGATTTTTATTTTTTTAAATCTTCTGTTTCCATATTAAGACTGAGAATGTATGCATGAGAGAGTGACAATGTATGTAGCCTACACTGAAAAAAGTAAACCATTGCTGTCCTCAGTTTAATTTGTCATTCCAAATTGCAATAATCTGAAAATATTAATTTACTCTTTCAAATTTAATGTTTTTACGTTATGCTTTGTATTTTGGGTGTTTTTTGTTTTTTTTTTTTACTTTTCTATAATGTAAATGATAGCAGGGCATCAAAGTGTATTTTCTGAATTTCATGAAATCCCTGACTCAGAGTGACAAGTAAGGCAAGAGTATGGACACAACAAAAAAATGTTTACTTAAGTCTAGTCGTTTTCTCCTTGTACATTCTCATAATGATTTCTTTCACTGCCTGGACATTATTGTCAAATGATGTTAGTCATCCAACCCCCACTCTCAACCCCCAGTTGAGTTGGAACGAGTTTGGAAAAGAGAAGCTAACCGAAGTCAGACAACTACACCTTGTAAAGGTAAGTTTTTAACTCTTAAAAGAGAAACACTAACTAAAATAGTATGGACATTTTCCAAAGAAATACATGGGTTTGAGTTTTCACCAAACATAGCAAGCAATTACGTTTTCTGCCACAAATAAAGCTTTTAGCAAGGTTAAGCTAGCATTTAGCATAAGCAAGGCTGTCATGGAGGCATATTTGTGATTTATTTATATTTAATATTGGTGTGAATCATATTATTTGGTGATATAGAGAGCTCCTCAACAAATAAATAAAAAAAGGATAACTTGAGAAGGGGGACACTTAAATTGGGGAACACATAATTGATGTAACCCCGAATTGACACAGTCTCAAGTAGTATGTGTTGCAATTTGGGGGGGGGGGGTCTGTGTCACAACTTTCAAGTAGTTTATTGTCTTTGTTGCGTCGCCGGCCCCCTTCCTCCTTCGGCTCCCAGAGGAGTTGTTAGTCCAGTCATACCCGCTAGAAGTTTGTCCCGCTAATCTGCGCGTTTTCCCCTCCTCTGTTTTCTCATCCGCCGCTTATGGCTCGTCCAGCGGGAGGGAAATGCAGTGGTGGATCACGGTGATTATTCAGGCCTCCGGAGCAGACCCGCTTCCCGTAGCATGCCGAAGTCCGTGGGGTTCAGTTGCAAATATGTAGTACACTCGATGTCAAACAGAAACTCATGGTTGTATGTCTGGATAGCTACCGAGCTGTGTGACGGTGACTTACGAAAGCAAAAACATTGAGACTTACAAAAACGAGAAAACGCCATTGTGACGGGAGACATAGAAGCCGCTGCATCTTAATCATTTTAGTTATTGGTTCTGAAGCAAAGAGACAGAAACAGCTTTTGAAGCTGAAAGAACTTTCATTAAGTAATTAACAGTTAGAAATCTGGGCATTATGTTTGACTCTAAGCTAACTTTTGTCCCTCATAATAAACATGTGGTTAAAACTGGTTTTTACCTAGGGCTAGGTCTAGACTAGGGCTAGGGTCTGGCCAATTCTCTCTTGCTAATATGGAGAAGCTGATGCATGCTTTTATTACAAGTGGAATTGATAATTGTAACGCCCTGCTAGCTGGTCTTCCGAAAACTATTAAGAATCTTCAGCTTCTCTAGAATTCTGCTGTAAGAGTTCTCACCAAGACCAGGCAACAGGCTCACATCACCCCAATTTTAAAATCCCTGCATTGACTCCCCATCTGCTTCAGGACTTATTTTAAAATACTTTTAATGGTTTTTAAATGTCTGAACAGTCTTGTGCGTTCTTATCTGTCAGATCAGGACCCTGAGATCTTCTGGCACTGGTCTTCTAACCATTAAGCTGTAAAAACCAAAACTTACGGAGAGGCATCTATTCAGCATTACAGCCCTTGTCTGCCAGAGGACTTTTGCTTTTCAGAAAAGGCTCAAGACCAATATTTTTAACTGGCTTTTGGCTAATTTTATTACTTTTGCTATTTATTCTTTACTTTCTTCATCCTATTTAATGTTTTATGAATTTACACTGGATTATTAATTTATTTTAATATTCCTTATTGCAATGTTTAATTGTTTATTTTTTTATTGTTATGTTTACTTCTTATTCATTAAGTTACTCATATCTCCAGTGCTTCTGCATTTGGATGCTGTTCAGCCGCTGCGGCTCTGGATGTGGACCTGCGTCGCCGCCTAGCTGTGGTGAGGTGGGTTCCCACCTATAATGCTTCAATTGGCTAGCCATGCAGCTATACACAAAGAGTGAGGCCCCACTAATAGAGTTTCCAACAATCAATGTACGTGCTCTGTCAGAATGTGCTTCAGGGACCCAAAATACGACAAACTCAGGAGTAGAAGAAAACCAGGTTTATTCAAGTCTTTACTCAGAAGTCCCCCCCCCCCCAGGCCTTGGAGATCAACGTCAGATTGAGGTGAGGTGACTTGCAGGGAAGAGGAGGAGAGGAGTCCTCTGTACGGCACGGAAGGCGTGGCTCCAAGGTAGAGGCGATAGGGAAAGAAAATGGACTCCAAGAGGGAGTGCCAAAACCAGTTCTTGTAACACAAAATCACCAGGGATCTCTGGGAATGTTTCCAAAAAGGAGAAGGTGCAGGGACTTACGAGGCTTTGGAGGAATTTGAGCAGGAGAGAGGCAGGGGCATGTAACGGCAGCTGCTGGCAGTATGATGTCCGGAAGGCTGAGCAGTATAGCTGGCAGTCAGGTTGAGAGTATGAACACCGCTGATGGTCTCTCTGGAAGCCTGTAGTGCAACGATTCAGCAGAGAATGAAGGGCAAAGGGAGAGATATTTAGTAGCAGGCACAGGTGGAGGGAATCAGCTGATTGGCAGCAGGCAGGCTGCTGCTGCTGCTGTGACATGCTCAGCCTATTTCAGCCTATATCATCTATCACCATCCATTGGGGGGGAGGTGTAAAAAGGGGTGGTGGGTGGCAGGTGGGTCTGGGGAGAGGACTCTATTTTAATTTTGTGCTTGTTTTATTTTTGTTTAATTTGGTGTAAAGCACTTTCTGTTACTTGTTGTATGAAAAGTGCTATAGAAACAAAGATTGATTTGATTTGATTCATGCTGAGCTCACAGTGAATTCTTTTAAATCCAAGACTTTCTGATCTGATTGAAATTTCCCTTCCAATTTCCCTTTTGGTGAAAATGAGAGAAGAAACAACTGACAAATAATAAAAGATGGCATTTGGTTACCGTAGGCAAGAAATTGTGCACACGCAGCCAACCACTGAAGACATCTTGGCAAGATAGCTGGCACTTTACCAAATGGATGAGGTAAATTTTTATTTGCATTAACTGCTCAACTGTAAGAATGAAAATAACAATCAGAGAAATTCATTAATTTGCCGATATGTAATTAATTTGAAAAAAAGAGAATGTTTTTTGCGAAGTAAAATCAGTCCATTTCGTGTACTCTGTTTTCATTTCACATAAATGATGAGTTCTTGAGAGTTACAACAGTTCCTTTGGAGGCAAAGTTTTTGGCACAGTTGGACACTCCACCATACATCAAGAGGTCATTAGGAGCAAGGGAGGACGTGTGAAAAGAGCAGACCACCAGCATTTTAGGAGTTTTGAATCAGGTATCTGAATGAGACGAGTGTTTTCCATGGCAGAATAGTTGTGTGAGTAAGTGAAGCTTTAGCTAATAACAAGTGCTCTTTCTCAGACTGTTGACATCACCATCAGAAGAAAAGCCATACTCAAATCTCTCATGATCTACTTGGGTGAATCTGTTGAGCACTTCATTAAAGAATATCAGGTAAGGAGATCAATCTCTCACAAATATGACAGACCCTTTTATGACATATGAGATTCAACATGGCACTGGAGGTTCTTTATTCTTTAAACTCCCAACAATATACTCAGAAACTCAATATACTCATTTGTGTTAGGGATTCCCTGATCAGGCCCGATCATATGGTTGATGACTCTGATATTGTCTTCCGATCAGTATTGGGTATTTATTTTATTATTATTATGACCAGCGCTTTATATTTAAAGCCTATTTTTCCCATTTGCATGTAATGAATCGATCACAATATTTTATTGCTGTAAAGCGCAGCAGAAAACGGCACCAGTTCAAGCAAGAGGTTAACAAAAATAGTTCAGCCAAGCTAGCAAGATGTTCACAGATTCAAATTTCCGGGATCAATAACTCTTTAAAAAAACGTTGTAAACGGACAAGAAGTGTCTCTACTGACCTGTCTTCACGCAAACAACAACGTACAAATACATTTTAACAGAAAAAAGATCAGGTTTTTGTTTCTTACAAATGTTAAGCTCTCTGTGCTCCTAATAGAGATACAAGCGGCTACACAGCAGCTGCTAATTGTGCTTAGCATTAGCTCCATCATTTAACACATTGATGTCTTTTTATTTCTCTGACAGAACCCTAGTTAAGTAAATTAACTACTGTGGTAATAAAGCCCAAAATATGATGTCTTAAGAGGTCAAAGTCCTAAGAGGTTAAAAAAGAATCCCATAATCTTAAAAATAAATAAATAACAAACGGTTCTTTTGAAATCAGCTAGTCATGAACACTCATCATATTCATGCCACAACAGAGTCATCAATAACTTTTAAGAATTTTAAATGAAGATATAAATCACATTTGGTTAAAAATGTTCAATAGTTCTGAAGGTATTAAGGCTAAAGTCAGTAAACTTTCTCACATGACTAATTATCACCTATATTTATTATTATATTATAATAGTACATTTTTTCACCTAAAAACTGGCTATAAAAAACACGATCAGGACATTCCTAATTTGTGTATTAGATATTTTGGGCCCGTTTTAGTTTTTATAACTCACATAGATACTTGTAAATACTTGTATTTGGAAACTGATATGTCATGATTATTTCCACATTTTGTTTTTTACATATGATTTTTGTTTACTTTTTTCGATGTATTTTGCAAGTATATTCTAATGAAACATTTTATGTATTTTTTAATTTTTAAATTGATTATTTCAAGCAATCAAGCAAGAAGGATGCATATGTAACACAATTGATCAGTAGAGGTTTACATCCACAAAAACATGTCAAACACAGAATAATTTGGCATCAAATGATAGATTGCTTGAAAGGGAGTGGGAGGAAGGAAATTTATATAATCCCACCCCGGCCATTTACTTTACATTTGTTATCAACATCTAGTTCATAACTTACATTATGATGTGAGGCAGAGATTCACCTTCCAACAGGACAACCACCCTAAACATAAAGCCAAAGCTACAATGGAATGGTCAAAATGAAACGGATTCATGTGTTGGAATGGTCCAAAGTCCAGACCTAAATCCAAACCAGAATCTGTGGAGAGATCTGAAAACTGCTGTTCACAAACACTCTCATCTAATCTGACTCAGCTTGAACTGTTTTGTAAGGAAGAATAGACAAAGACTTCAGTCTGTAGATGTGCAAAGCTGGTAGAGACAAACCCCAAAAGACTTGCAGCTGTAACTGCAGCAAAAGGGGGTTCCACAAAGTATGGACTCAGGGGCTGAAAACTTTTACACAATGCACTTTTCAGTTTTTTATTTGTTAAAATTATTGAACTCTTGTATAATTTTCTCTCCACTTGTCACTTTGTGTTGGTCTTTCACATAAAATTAAATAAAATATATATTTATGTTTGTGGTCATAATGTGAGAAAATGTGGAGAAGTTCAAGGGGTATAAATACTTTTCCAAGACACCGCAGATGCAGATTATAATTATTATTTTCTTTCGTTAGTAAAATTCTTAACATAGATCAAGTTACATAAATTAAATAAGTCATTTACAGGCTGCATGGTGGCGCAGTGGTTAGCGCTCCTGCATCACAGCAAGAAGGTTCCCGGTTCAAGTCCTGAATGGGGGACCTTTCTGTGTGGAGTTTGCATGTTCTCTCCGTGCATGCGTGGGTTTTCTCCGGGTACTCCGGCTTCCTCCCACCGTCCAAAAACATGCTTCACAGGTTACTCTAAATTGTCCGTAGGTGTGGATGTGAGTGTGCATGGGTGTGTGTTTGTGGCCCCTGCGACAGACTGGCGACCAGTCCAGGGGTGTACCCTGCCTTTGCCCATGAGTAGCCGGGTTAGGCTCCGGCAACCCCGTGACCCCGAAAGAGATAAAGCGGATTGAAAAATGAATGAATGACTGAATGCAGTCATTTACAAAAATCAGTATAAAAAATAAGCGCAGATTGTTTTTATTAGGAAACGCATAAGTCATAAATTACACTTTAGGGAACCAAGTCAAGGGATTTGATTAGAGCCTTTGTCCAAGACGGTATTCCTTCTTGTGCTGCCTGATTAACAGCCGCCTTTCTGCTTAAAACAGAGTTCATAAAGTTCTCCTCAGACTGATCAGACAAAAATTTAATCCAGACCTGAAACATACTGATCATTATGTTTCTTGTTGGTTTTCCCACTCAGTGACCCAATGTGTTCTTAGAGCACCACCTAACAGCTGATCTGAGAAACCTGACCAATCGGATTTTTGCTCAATTTAAGAAATTACTCCTTTGTTCTAATACACTTGTGGGGAAAAAATAGTTGGGAAAAGTAAAAATATATGTAGGTTGAAATAAGTTGTGGTAATAATTAGCACATTCAATTATTTATTCCCAATTATGTTTTTTATTTCTTTTATTTCTTTTTGAATTTATTTAGAATTTTATTAATACATTTAATAATGTACTTACTCTCAGTTGTGCCAAGGAAATTCCTCTATAGAAGTCTGCAATGGTTTACTTGTAGTTTGTTTGATTTTTTTATGTCTGCAGGATGTGCTGGACAGTGATGTTCTGCTTGAAACCATGGCGATCTTTGTCATTGGGAGAGAGGATCCTTTTCATCCACCCACAGACATCAAGATAATGATTGGTGGAAAACAGATCCTGAATGCAGTGCCCTCTGTTGCAACAGAAATTCCAGTTAATGCTTTAGAATCATATATGCACTCAACCTGAAATATCCCAAAAATCTGCAGTACACACTTGAATTCATTCAAAAAGTTCTAACGGCGCTTGGTGGAAAAAAAATGTTGCAGAGTTTACAGACTGAACATCCAGCTTTAATTCATTGGTAGAATTACGCTTACTCACCTGAGTTTATATTTCAGTTGGTTCTTCTACAAAAAGGACTTGATTGATTTGATGTTTGTGTTCAGAGTTTTGACGTGTGCCCAAATTTGGGGACTACCATCAATACTGTGCCAAAAACCTGGAAAGTGATTGTATTTGGTTAGTGTTTGTTTTTGTTTGGAATATTTTTCATAATGTGCAATTTTCTAAAATGTTTTAAATGGACAAAGAAAGAAAAAAGGAAACTTTTACAGATTTTTTTAGGCACGCTTTGTACATTTCAGTATATTTTGGGGATATTGCAGAGTTCAGTTTTATTTTTTACTACACAAAGACTTGTTTTTCAGAATTTAGTTTGATTCTTTGAAGCAGAATTCACAAGAAGAAAATGAGCTCTTAATCAGTCTGATCATTTTGAGGTAAATGTAAACGCGTACATTTATTGCTTGTTTTCCTTTTGCATTTTATTGTGAAAAGTGCAATGCTTCTGGAGTTTTTTTATGCATTTAAAAAATGTGTTTATATATTTGAATTAAAATGTGTTCATGGAACAATAAATACTGTATACATGAATAAATGTGTTCTGACTCTGTGTAAATCCAAATTTAACTCTAAAGTTGAATTCAGTTTTATTAGATTGTTAACCTGAATGATTTGTCAGTGAATTTGTCTACCCTGGAACATGTGTCTGCTTTTGAGCACCCCAGTTAGTCCGCGGTCCCCACATGCACAGGGCCGCGCGAAGATCCAGCCAAGCTTTACACATGTTTTTTCCAGTATGTCTGCCGCACTTGATTCTACGCAAGAGTCCCATGAATTCAGCTCTGCTGAATTCCCCTTCAGGCCTTGAAAGGAAGGTTTCCAGTGTCACCGGAAGAAGAGCAGAATAGTGCGCGTCTTTGTTCGTGGGAGCAATGGGTGACAGACAGCCACACACTTTTACTAAGACTGGGAGGCAACGCCTATACCAGGGATGGGCAACTCCAGGCCTCGAGGGCCGCAGTGTCTGCATGATTTCTAGATATCCAAGCCCTACTCATGACTGATGATCTGGTTCAGGTGTGTCCAGCCAATTGAGCATGTCAGAGCATGGTATGTTG
The DNA here is from genome assembly GCA_036245035.1 of Adrianichthys oophorus. Taxonomy (NCBI): domain Eukaryota; kingdom Metazoa; phylum Chordata; class Actinopteri; order Beloniformes; family Adrianichthyidae; genus Adrianichthys; species Adrianichthys oophorus. The sequence goes on along the minus strand of BSAI01000185.1, from coordinate 1,823,969 downwards.
GAAAACATGCAGGAATGCGGCCCTCGAGGCCTGGAGTTGCCCAGTATATGTGAATGGATTGTGGATTCTTCGGCTAAGGCCTCTGCTTTGAATGTTGCATGAGCTTTCACTAAAGTTGGCATCATTGCTGAACAACCACATGACAACGAGAATGACTGCGGCAAACATGAGAGGCATGTTTGATTCCAAAATGAGACAGGTTTTAAATTTAAACACAGAAGATGATGACTTGGATTTGTCGGAGAATATTGATTAAAAAATAATAATTTCAGTGGATTGCTAAATAGTGGAATAAAATGTTATTAAATGCACTGTTTTGCTTTCATGACCCTTTCACCCTTTCATGACTGCACCTTCTTGTGGTGCAGAAAATACAGCAGCCTACTTTTTTTTTTTTTTAAAGAACATATATATTTACTCTGGCAGTGGGTTACAGAGAGCAGCATTAAGTGAACATGTGACTAAGCTTTTTTCATGTAACTAAACTAACTTGTGAAAGAAAAGTAACTTGTATAATTGGCAGCATATATATAGGCTTACCTGGACTTTGGTGCAGCCAGTCCAGTGAGAGGAAGACACTGTGGTCACTTGAAAGTGAACCCTGATGCAGATCACTAAAGTGTGAATGCAGACAAATGAGTGAAAGTAAGGGGAAGAGAAAATATGATGTGAGCTCTATGAATAGTGAACTAGAAAAAAGAAATAACTCACAGGGTGAAATAGAACCCACTTTAACCATGGAAGCATTGGAAAATGGCTCGTGGTACAGTGAGGAGATAATAGCGCTTTTCAAAGATAGAGGACTAGAGAGATGGAAACCACAGGAAATAAACTGAGATGAAAACTTGTCATGCCTATTCCCCTCCTCCTCAATGTTCGTTTTGGGCAGTAGTGCCCCAACATGAGCAGCTGTTGTAACTGATTTTTATTTCCATGAGGTTTGGTTTGCATTTACACGTGAAAAAAAATCATAATAAATGAAAGTGTGACATTTTCATGATTCCTGGAACTAAATCCACTCCACTTTCCTGGTCTGCCAGTGTCCTAACCTGCATTTCATTCACTTGTTCTTTCAATAATAATGGTCTCTTCTGTCAAAAGAAAGGAGAATGTATCCATTTGTAGCACTTTTAAGAATGTGGAAGTTTTGAGTGCATTTTTGTAAATCTGAATGGAAGCATTTGTTTATCTGCCAATTCCAGCTCTAAAAGCTTTTAGATACCATCTCATATTACAGACTTTTATTATTTAGCTTATAGCCTGGAAAGCACAGCCAATGGCAGAAAAAAAGAAAGAAAGAAAACACCACTTAGTGTTTTATGGTAAATAAACAATATATATCTTTTTCTTCTTATCTTTAATCTGGATTGATACCTAATTTCAAAAAAACAACCCATGACAAAGAAAGTATGCTAAAATAAAACAAAAACCTTTTTAAAAGGCCTAAAAAGCTTGGTCATGTGAGTTTATACAGTAAATGCCAGTCTCTTTACTGGAGGTCAGGTCTTGAGTCAGTTTTTCCTCCTGTTCCTTCCTTTTTCCCTTAAAGCTGTCCCTGAGGGCTTGTTTGGCTGCTTTCCTCTTTAAAGTTTCAAAGCAGCACTAATAGAGGCAACACCGTCCCCACCATGATAGACTCTAAATAAATAGACGCCTCATTCTGGGCTCTTTAGTGAACCACCAAACTGGAGGGGTCTACTTTAACTAGGCTACATCCACAACCGGCTGTAGTCAATCACTGCCATTCTGTTTGTGCAGCCTTCAGATGCAACAACCTGCGCTCTGTTGAGAGCAGATCCTGTAGATTTGCCTTTCATGAATAAGTTCTAACAATATTTTGGTTATTAGAGCACTTATAAGTTTGTATAATTGTAAACAACTTTACACGGGTAACAAAGAAATGCTAAGGGCAGAAACTGTTCCTCCCTCGTATTATCTTTTGCTACATTGTTGATCTTTTCGTCCACTATTGAACTTCCAAGGTTTTCCATAGAATTATAGAGGTAACAGGAAGGTACAAAAAGAAGAGAGGATGTAGTTCTTTGCGCTCTGCAGGAGCACTTCAACCAGAGGACTTTGACAGGACAGGTCAAACTGTCCAGCTGAGAAAGGATGGAATCCGGTGTGTCTTCATTTTTACATCACATCTCCAAAGGGTTAGTGTATTTATCTGTTTTAATCTTCAATTATTTTATAAATGTCCTCCATTATGAGATTGAAAATGCTACAAGAGCATGTTCAAAACACTGAAAACATGATTTTCATTGGAGTGGGTCATTAAAAGTATATTTTATTCAAAAGATAAATGTATGCATTGAGAGTAAATGTTTTAATTACCACCTGTTTCTGTGTATTACAGTACATTGTGGAATAGTAAGACACAAAATAATCTTGAACTAAGTAAAAAATACTTGGACCATTTGGAGCCTTTTCTTCAGCTTAATCAGAACATCAGTAAGAACAACATTAAGAACTGCCATAAGGCTATTTTTCATCTGTTGTCCCTGGACAGGTGGCAATTTCTCTTTCTCAAAACGGTAAAATTAACAAAAAAATACAATCTAAACATACATATGCAGTAGAAGTATAAATCAACATTATAAAAAATCATCATAAGAAGAAAGTGATTATTCACATGTAGTTTTCTAAATATGTGTGGTCAGTACTGAACTTTTTTTTTGCCACATAGACCCAGAGGAAGGGTTGTGGTTAGTATTACAGTTAGGGTTATGCTAATACACCAAATGGTTTCTGAGTGCAGTTGTGTCTGCAGCTCACTGCTCCTCCAGTGGATGGGTTAATTCACACACCTTGGTGCATGACAGATAATGGGAATTTAAGCATAAATAACTGCATCCAATAACATTTACAGTGGTTACAGAAAGTATTCAGACCTCCTTAAATTTTCACTCTTTGTTATATTGCAGCCATTTGCTAAAATCATTTAAGTTCATTTTTTTCTCATTAATGTACACACTGCACCTCGTATTGACAAAAAAAAAAAAACAGAATGTTAGAAATTTTTGCAGATTCAATAAAAAAGAAAAACTGAAAAATCACATGGTCCTAAGTATTCAGACCCTTTGCTGTGACACTCATATATTTAACTCAGGTTCTGTCCATTTCTTCTGGCCATCCTTGAGATGGTTCTTTACCTTCATGTCGTTTCTGGGTGAGCGTAACCAGTGTTTGGTCTTTGTCTTTGCTGCTCCTGTCATTAAGCGCCCATTTTGTTAATATCTAACTTAGTGTTATCTGGTTTGGTATTCAAACATTCCAAGTATCTTCTTCAGCATTCTAGTGAGTAACTACTGTGTTAACCATTGCTGTCTATGCAGTCTGCGACATAGTTTCTTCCCCTTAGCCAAACACCGGTAGCCTTTGCTAAGCGCTAGCATGGCCTCCACCTCGTCTGCTTTCACTCCTCTGTCCTGCTGCATGTTCCATATGTTCAATAAAGATCCTGCCTCCGTTAGTGATGATAGTAGCAGATGTGTTATGTGTAGCCTTATTTTAGATTTGGAGGCCAGGTTAGAGCAGTTAGAAGCGCGGCTACGCACATCGGATGCTAAGCCTGTTAGCCAGATTATTACCCACAGTGCAGCTCACAATACCAGAACTAAACTGCCGAGCACTAAGGCCCCTCCCGGGCAGCAGCCGGGGAAAGTCAGGATGAGTTTGTACTGGTACATAATACGTTTTCTCCCCTCAGCAACATGCCAGATGAACCGTCAACTCTAGTTATCAGCTCCTCTGAAATTAGACACATGAAGCTTCCGACAGCTACAGCCAAGAGTTGGTGACATAGAGGGGAACCTTAAAGTATCAGCTCAGAGTAAGTCCAGGTTCCGTCGACTTGTGATTCTCACAAACATTAATGACGCCTGATGGAGGAGGGTGTAAGGGCAGGGATGTCTGTTAAGCTTAGTCAGTTTAGCAACCAGTTTTTGTTTACATTTTCATGTAAGACTTTTTGTTCTTGCACATACCGATGTGCCCAATGAGGTAGCTAAAGTTGTGCTATTGGGCTATAGAAATAAAATTTAATTGAATAAAATTCATTTGAGTCTAGCTGTGTTTGATTCTACTGATTGGACTTGATTAGGAAAGACACACACCTGTCTATAGAAGACCTTACAGCTCACAGTGCATGTGAGAGCAAATGAGAATCATGAGGTCAAAGGAACTGCCTGAAGAGCTCAGAGACAGAATTGTGGCAAGACACAGATCTGGCCAAGGTTACAAAAAAATATCTGCTGCACTTAAATTTCCTAAGAGCACAGTGGCCTCCATAATCCGTAAATGGAAGATGTTCTGGACGACCAGAATCCTTCCTAGAGTTGGCCGTCCGGCCAAACTAAGCTATTGGGGAGAATAGACTTGGTGAGAGAGGTAAAGAAGAACCCAAAGATCACTGTGGCTGAGCTCCAGAGAAAGCTCGGGAGAAAGTTGTAGAAAATCAACGATCACTGCAGCCCTCCACCAGTCGGGGCTTTATGGCAGAGTGGCCCGATGGAAGCCTCTCCTCAGTGCAAGACACATGAAAGCCTGAATGGAATTTGCTAAAAAACACCTGAAGGACTTCAAGATGGTGAGAAAAAGATTCTCTGGTCTGATGAGACCAAGATAGAACTTTTTGGCCTTAATTCTAAGCGGTATGTGTGGAGAAAAGCAGGCACAGCACATCACCTGTCCAATACAGTCCCAACAGTGAAGCATGGTGGTGGCAGCATCATGCTGTGGGGGGGTTTTTCAGCTTCAGGGACAGGACGACTGGTTGCAATGGAGGGAAAGATGAATACAGGGATATCCTGGACCAAAACCTTCTCCAGAGTGTTCAGGACCTCAGACTGGGCCGAAGGTTCACCTTCCAGCAAGACAATGACCCTAAACACACAGCTAAAATAACCAAGGAGTGGCTTCACAACAACTCTGTGACTGTTCTTGAATGGTCCAGCCAGAGCCCTGACTTAAACCCAATGGAGCATCTCTGGAGAGACCTGAAAATAACTGTTCACCAACGTTTACCATCCAACGTGACAGAACTGGAGAGGATCTGCAAGGAGGAATGGCAGAGGATCCCCAAATCCAGGATGAAAAACTTGTTGCATCTTTCCCAAAAAGACTCATGGCTGGATTAGATCAAAAGGTGCTGCTACTAAATACTGAACAAAGGTCTGAATACTTAGGATCATGTGATATTTCACTTTTTCTTGTTTAATAAATCGGCCAAAATGTCAGAAATTCTGTGGGGTGCTGTGTGTACATTAATGAGGAAAAAGATGAACTTAAAAGGATTTTAGCAAATGGGTGCAATATAACAGAGTGAAAAATGTAAGGGGGTCTTAATACTTTCCATACCCACTGTACATGAGGGTAGTGCATCAATGTGCATCTTAGACGACATATTATATGTCACCAACACAAAGTTGCACTAGTAAAAATACAATCCATTCATAAATAATATGAAGTAATGTGAGTAAATGAGTTCGGGTTTATATATCTGATTTTAGGAGGCTGGAAAAAGAACCTCATTCCAGGGCAGTTCCAGGCCATCTACCACTGTATGATGGTTCACTGTGGTGTCTCTCCAAGTGGATCAGGAATCGTGCTGCACAAGATGAGACTGTGCCCCAGTCAGCTGCAGACATGCACTACTTTGATGTCAGAGGAAGATCTCCCATCCCCATTTGCATGTATTCCTGCATTCATGTGAACAAAGCTACCTGTTCACCTGCTTTGGTGGTCTTGTAGACAACATCCTGTCTACAGTTCACTGTCACTGTCGAAACAGTTCAACTTAGTTAAATCTGTAAATGTTAGCCATGTCTTTTTTTAAATCTTGTTTTATGTTGGAGAACATGCACTAGGACTAATAAAGTTAAATTATTTTTATTCATATGTTTCAGTTATTATTAGTTATGTTTTAAAAAAGTGAAGGAGAAATTATTTTTGTATATTAAAATATTTAAAAAACATTATTTTAATATATTGTCTACAAAATGTCTGATTTTGTTGCAAGTTCTTTTAATATTTTTTCCTCACAACTATGTCTGATTAGATAGATCCAATGTGTTTTAGTTATTAATATTTTGAAAAATTAAAATAGTTTTGATTGAAAATGTATTTATTCTTTTTATTAAGATGACATTACACATGTCTGATTTTGTTAGAAGTTTTTCTTTTGAATGGTTTTTGGCTCCCAGGACAACAGAAAAAGTGAGGAAATAATAAATAGTAATAAATAAAATAAACTGTAAACTTGTTTTCCTCATTAGATTAATTCTTCTTTTATTAACATGCCAATACATATGTCAGGTTATGTTAAAAACATAATAAAACTGTATTTTTTTGTTATAAATACATCTTCCTCATTAGAAACAACAGCACTGCAGGCGCACTTTGACCTCCTCAAGATGGCGACGAGTTGAGACATCACCTATATAATGTTTATGGGCCCCACCCGTCACCCCACCTAGCTTAGACAGCGGCAGTAAGGAGGGGCGCAGCATCAGTCAAAGTTATCGAATACGTCAACATTTTGAGTTATTTTATTTGTTTTCTAATTATTCCTTTTTTAAATTTTTGACGCAAAATCAGTGGTCTGTCAAACTGTTTAAACATATTTACAAAAATGTGTAAAATATTAAATATATAAAAAATTAAATACTTTAAAAAAATAATAAGAAAAAAAGAAAAAAACAGTAATGATTGAGATTCAGCACTCTTCCAGCAGATGGCGGACGCCTAGGTCGTATATACACAGGGCCGGCCATGTTTACAGTCACAGTCTCATTCACCATTCACACACTGATGGGGGCTCCACTGCCCCACACTGTTGCCAACCTACAACCACCAGAGGCAATGTTGGGTTTAGTGCCTCGCTCAAGGACAGTTCGACACAGGGGCCGGAAAGCCGGCAACCAAACCTGCATTCATCTGATCAGAAATCGACTGCTCTACCTCTGCACCATGGCCGCTCTGTTGCAACATTTCTTCACCAGTGGCTTTAAAAAATTGGTCTGTGCTTCTACAGGCTATGCCATCATTTGTGCTCCACTTAACATAGTATTGCTTTTGCTTCTATCACTCTGGTGCTCAGTGCTTGTTCCTGAGCTGCCAGAATGAGAACTTCAGTGTTGTCCTGTAGATCAGCTCTTTTAGCCATTGATAGGACTTCTTGATATCAGCCACTTCAGTTATGGTCCGGTGGTACATCCCATGGAGGGGCTTGACGGACGGACAGATAGATGGAATAAAATCTATGGTTGTGTGTGTGTCTATATGATTGGGATAGAAGGGGCCAGGGTGTGTCTGTGGAAAGTAGTCAGGCAGGGCTTAGTTATGGAACAGAATGGGGGGATTTATCTTAATAATGACTCATTTTTGTGTGACAGGGCAATTTCTCTGCTTGTTTCCCTGTGCTCCTCTTCAGGCTGAAGGCTGTTTTCAGAGGGAGACAGGGCTAAAGGAAAACCCCAAGATCAGACAAGTGAGGAGACTCTTCTAATTACACAAACCATGAGTTTGCTTCTCAGTATACTCAAGCTCCAATAGATTTAAAATCTACATCCTTGAAAGAGACGAAATAATAACTGATGGAACTATTTACTAAAATGAAGGTGAACAATGTGATTTAAAATATTTTACATGTATTTACATTGTGGTAATATAGAAGTTTGCTTCCTTACTGACACTTAGCCTGGAAGTGAACTGAGGTGTTAACTCATATTTTTTAAAGTTGTGATACAATTTTTAGAGAAAAGTTGCTGATCAAAGCAGTGCATCCAAAGCTAAAAATTACTAGTTTGAATTTTAAACTCATCAGCAAGTTGATGGCCTTACTGCACATGAGCTCATCAAATGTGATTTACTGCAAAAATGGTCAAATGTTTTCAATTTCAACAGCACAATATACACATAATAGCCCTTAGGTCACACAGCCTGGAGCCCCAAATGGTAACAAGTGATGAGGGACAAAGACCAGAGCAGTCAATGCAGTCATGACTTTTAGCTTATGGCCGTGTCTATGAGTCACAAAATATTACTGTTACTAGAAATGATAATGCTATGGCTTGGGACCATGTTGTTTGTTGTGATCACATTACCATGCATTTAGTTTTTTGATGGTGAGCGAGGAGACACCAGAGGACCTCTAAAGGATTGAAGATCATCTGCTCTTGTGAGATCAGGAAAAAAAACCTCATGCAAGGTTATTCGCAGCATTTGCTAAAATGTCACTGATGATAGCAGGCGCTGTTCAGGTAATTTGATGAATCAATACAGACATGCTTTTGTGTAATTTCAGTCATCAAAAAAATAATTTTCCCTTCCTATGCTCAATGTTGGGGGTAATGCTTTACAAAGTAACAGATTGCTGTAACTTATTTACTTTTGTCAGTAATGGAGTAACATAACAAATCACATTTCATATTTTAGTAATTAAATTACAATTACTATACTACAGAAACCCTCATTACACTAATGCAGGGTTGGAGCTTGGTCAAAGTAAGATGAAGAGAACATAGAAATGGATGTGGATGGATTCATAGGAGCATTCAGCAAAAGGAGATATTCAATTTTTTCCACTTTGTTGAAAACAAAGGCAAAAACATTCCAGTTAAGTACAAGTTTTGTCCTGGAGATGAACTGCTATTCCCTGCCCTAGTGTCAATGAGCAACGTTACTACACACTATATGGACTACAATTCAATGAATATTTTCTCATTTTCATGCAGTGAAATTAATGAGGTGGTGCTAAGAATTCTGACTGTCCTAATGTAACCTCTATGTTTTTATTCTGTGGATTTTACAATGGGGATCTTAATGGTTCTTGCTTTATTCTTTTGAGAATTTGTATGTAAGTAGAAAAAAAGTGAAATCAAGTAACAAGTAGTGAATTACTTTTAAATTGGGAAATGAGCAAAGTAATGTAATTAAAAAAGTAAAGTAATCAGTTACTCTTTAAACAAAATCGATCCAACACTACAAATGGTTTTGAAGGGAATTACAAAACTGTCATTGCGCATGTATGGTAAGGAGGCATTTTAAGCTGTTGACATGATTGTTATTAAAGGCAGGAAAAAATGTCATGCATGACACATCAATATTTGCACAGACTGAACCTCAAAGCTGTCCAACCCTGGTCTTCTATTTATCATATTTTTTCAGCTTCAAACTTACTACTCATTAGGGCCTGGTCACACTGCCCAAACTTTGCTGGAGTGGTGAAAAAAAAAAATCACTTACCGCTCGTGACCGTTCATCACTGTTTAAAAAAAGTTGGCTTCCTTTAAAGCAACGCCGCATATGCTCAACCACCGCTGATGTTCCTCGAGGGTCCCTCCCAGTGCTCCGAAAGTTTTGAATTGAACTAAATATTGCGAGCGGTGAGGAGAGGTCCATTCTCCGCTCCGGCAAAGTTCACCCCCGCTCCGCTGACGCCCAGTCAAAGTTTGGCTCCGCTAGATGCAAGTTTGAGACGTAGAAATCTAGAAAGCTGGACCATCGCTGCTTCACCAGCGTTGCACTTGGTGGCAACTAAACATTGCACATACGTCGGTGGAGCGGTCATAAGCGTCCTACGAGCGAACACAGCATTGCTGAAACGGTGTCGGGCATTGAAGCAGCGGTCCATGGCAGCGATAGGACCAGTAATTGGTCAAAAATACGGGGTGAAATGGATCAGGAACTCATTTGTAATTGAGCTGCCGTTGAGTTCAAACTTACATCGAATTAGCCCAAACTGCATCACCATGGATCCTGATAGACTTGCAATAATTTGTGCACTAATCCATCAGCGGAATCTGAATCTCTTCAGCAACCAATGCTAAATCAACCCTCGCTATCGCTAAACCAATGCTAAAGCTACGCCGGCTCTAGCTGTGTATCTCTACGCCAACACCTGTGTTTGTTTTTTTTCCCCATTTTGTGCGCGGTGATGAGCATTGTTAAAATTCAGCGCCCCTCCCTGCCGCTCCAGGTATGCTCCAGCAAAGTTTGGGCAGTGTGACCAGGCCCTTGGCTGTGAAACCCTGGAGGAAGCTCGCACCAAGACTCTCTAGTCTTTGGATGCTATGAGACTGTTACAGCTGAAAAGTTTTTACAGCAGGAGACAGGGTCAGTCCCATGGGACTGGTTGAATGGGATGGTTGTTCCCCTTTTCAAGAATGTGGACAACAGGGTGTGTTCCAACTCCTGTGAAATCACACTCCCCCGCCTATCCAGGAAACTCTATTCCACAGTAATGGAAAGGAGAGTTTGACCGAGGGTTGAACCTCAGATTTAAGAACAACAGAGCGGTTTCTATCCTAGTTGTGGGGGCAGTACACCAGTTATACACATAGGATAAGATTCATAGAAGTTTGCTCATCAAGTTCAAAGGTATATTGTAGATTTGCAGAAGGCGTTTGATTGTGTCCCCATGGTACCCTATGGAGGGTGTTTTGTCAGTATAGTGTCTGGGAAGTATTTGAGGGAAAAAGAATATCTTAAAAAACAGTACAGTATGTCTTTTAGTTGTGACCAGTCTCTAATTGACACCGGTCTCCAATAAACGCAGGGACCAAGATGTTCTTTACTTTAGACGCTGGTCTCTAATAGTGGCCGAGCTCCTTTAAGGACAACCCACCCGGGTCGTGCACAGTCGTGCAGATGCTGGGTGTCTGTGGTATTTGTGCCAGTGTTCCGATGGCCAGAAATGCTCATTTAGTCTAGCATTTCCACTTTGTGTGGTGGCAAACGCCAAAGAACATTCTGGGGAGGACTCTGCACCACATTTTGGGGTGGATCCTAAATGCATCTGAGAATGGCGCAAGCAGATGGGTGATGTTGAGAAGATGGCTGCAGAAAAAGGCAAACTACTTCATGGTGGAGGTGCAAAACAGCGATGAATTAGAAGAATATGGATTATTGAGTGAAGACGGAGCGGTTTGTGTGTCTCCAGGAAAATAATTGGCATGAAAACGAAGAGGACTTTTGATACAGAGATTGACGTTGCTTCAAAGAGAAAAGAAACATTTACAACTAGTGCTAATCAATACAGAATACAATGTTCTCATCCTTTCAATCATTTCTAAAGTGTTTATCTGGTGTTGTCAGCATTTGGTTTCTTATTTTTTCCCCCCCAAGATAAGTTTTTTTTTTTTTTAAGTTTTCCTCCCTGAAAAGGAGCATCTAAGGGCAGGGATGCCAGTCTAGCTTAATCTTAGTTTAGCAACCAGCTATTGTTTGTATTTTATGACTGTCTTTATGTTCTTTTGTATAAATACCTGTGGGAAGCCCATTTAGATGGCTACGGTTGTGCTATTGGGCTATAAAAATAACATTGAATTGAATTTTGTGACACTTTCTTTTTTTTTTACAGCAAAATGAATTCATACACCATCAACATTCTGTCTGTGATGGAGTAACGTCAGCCTTTTAATATACCCCGGTCTTGAGGAAACACTGGCTGCCACATTTTTGGAAGAAACAGTGTTGCTACTTTTGGAAGATATTCAGTAAACGGAAGTTTAGTCCCCTCAAATCCAGTTAATATGACATGCAGTAAAGACTATGTCACTTAGCTGGCCTTGGAATACCTTGGGATGCCCTCAGAGTAGCTGGAAAAAGTAGCTGGGCAGAAAAATGAGTGGCAATGTTTCCTTAGACTGCTGCTTCTTTAACTTGGTCCCACTTGTGCAGAAGAAAATGGATAGATGGGTGTGAAATTCAAAAAAGAGGTAAGGGAAGTACTTTTATAGACTTTTTTTAAATGCTAATGGCAAGATGGCACCTGTGTTTGGCTTAGCCGCTGCTGTCAGGAGTCCATCACAGAAATCTACGGTTGTGCTTCCCTCTGTGCTTTTGGTTTTATTTTGTATAAACAACGTTTCAGCTGCTTTAGTCTATAACCGCCATACGCTGTTGTCAATTGGATTTTTTTTTAACTTGTCCTGTCCAACAGCTTAGCAAACAGATGTGAGCTGAGAGCCTCTTGTGTTTGACAGGTTTCACTTTTAAAGCTTTTAGACTAATTCTTGCAGGTTTATTGTTCCATAAGAAGCTGGATATGGCAGAGTCTAATGTTTGGAACAATTTTAGTGGTGGTTGTCTGGGGATCATTGAGAAGATATAATTAACTTTGGGTCAAATTTTCATTTTTACTGTGGCTATCTTACCCATGAGTGGCAGAGGCAGGTTGACCCAGCAGGTTAGATCGTCCTGTATACTTTTCAGTAATGGGGTGTAGTTTAGTTGCACCATTTCTGATAGTTTTGGGGAGAAATAAATACCTAGATATTTGATATTGCCTGATTTGACTGGGATTGAGGTCGTTTGTTTGGCATTACCATTCAGTGACAATAAAACTGATTTGTTCCAGTTAATTGAGTAGTCTGAGATGGAGGAAAATTCATTAATAATTGTTGTTGTTTCACTAATGGAATGTGAATTGTTTAGAAAAAGTAATATGTCATCAGCATAAAGACTAATTTTATGATTACTGTATTTTATTGTAATTCCTTTAATGCTCTCGCGCTGTCTTATTGTTGCAGCCAAAGGTTCAATAAATATAGCAAAAAGAGAGGGGGACAGTGGACAACCCTGTCTGGTCCCTCTACCAAGAAAAAAACCTGTTTGTTAGTTCTGACTGATGCATTTGGGTTGTGATAAAATATTTTAATCCAATCAATGAAGGATTCCCCAAACCCAAACTTATGGAGGGCAGCAATGAGGTACTTCCAGTTTACTCTGTCAAATGCTTTTTCAGCATCAAATGAGAGAATGATAATTTCCTGGTTTTTATTAGTGGCAAGTGGCAGTTACTTTTGAGGTCCTTGTGCACTTTTTGCAAACTTTCAGACTTTTAGGACCTTAAGCATTTTGCATTTAGCTTTAGCATTTTAGCAAACAGCTTCAGCATATTCAGCGACCACATTTAGCAAACAGCTTCAGCACATTCAGCGACCACATTTAGCAAACAGCCTTCACACTAGCATTATCGTAGCTAATATAACTTTTCTAGTTAGTTGGTTTCATCAGCGCATGATGGAGGTTCCGAAAGAGCTGTCCATCAATGCAGAGTCTGTCCACTGAAACAACCGCTCAAGACCCGGCGGTGAGGTGCTTCCTCCTCAGCGGGAAAAGAATCTTCCTGCGCCGGAGGATCTCTGCCGGGAACTGGTCGTTGACACTGAAGTGTGTTCCCTTCACCTCCCGGCCGCGGCTCCTCACCAGCTCCTTCTGTTTATAGTGCTGAATGTAGCTCCTATGGGTCTCGGACGCTGGTTATCAGACCTCCTTCCTCCGAGTCGGTGCACTCTATGGAAGGAGATCTTCTGGACCTCCTCCTTGGGGAGCTTCAGCTGGACCTCCATGAAGGACTTCACCGTGGCCTCCGGGTCTTCTCCCGCCTCCTCTGGAATCCCAGAGATGACCAGGTTGTCCCTCATGCTCCTCGCCTGAAGATCCAGGAGGGTTTCCTTGATGGAGCGGTTCTCCTCAGAGAGACGAGCGGTGTCGCTGCTCAGAGTCTGGACGGTCTCTCTGAGGGCCTGGTTCTCCGCTGCGAGCTCCTGCACCTGCTGCTGGCTGAACTCCAGGGACTCTCGCAGGCCTTGGAACTCTTTATGGAGGATCTCCAGCAAGTTCAGGCGGCAATAAAGACTTGAGCGCTTTTATCAATCTACTCCAAAGTGTCGCAGATGCCACAGCCCAGAGACTAGGCAGCCCTAGTTCAGGACAACCGCGTTTGAAGGAAGGAGTGGTGCTGTTGGTTTTCCCCATGACAAAGGTGTTGTAGCAGTCGTCGATGAAGTTCTCTAGGTCCTCCAGGCTGTCAAAAATGCAATGTCATATTTCTTCCAATGATTGCCGGTCTCTAAAAGACACTGGTTTCCAATAAAAGCCGGGTCTAACAGGTGCTAGCTGTATTAGACACGCGCCCCTAATAGTGGCCGGGCTCCTTTAAGACCCAGCAAAACCAGAAAAAAACAGATAACATGGAAATACTCAGAATTGGATACAGGGCAAAACAATTCTCTGCAAAGGCATAACAGGTCATATAAATATGGTGAGGCTAATGAGTGGATGAGAGACAGCCGGGGAATGAGAATTCAGGAGAGCGCTCCCTCTGGTGGTCGGAGGTAGAGCCAGATGGCTGAGGCCTGATGCATACACTCCCAGCTGGTCCCTGAGATCATGTGACCAGGGTCTGCTGGTTGTTAAGAGGACCCGGTTCAAAACTAAAGGTGACAAAGCCTTTGCAGCAGCGGCTCCATCCCTCTGGAACGCCCTTCCTCTAAACCTCAGATCTGTAGACTCAGTTTTTTTCTTTTAAAAAGCAGCTAAAAACATATCTTTTTAAAATTGCCTTTTTTTTAATTCTATTTTATATTCTGTTTTACTTTGTGTTTTACTGTGAAGCACTTGGTGATTTTTATTTTTGAAAGGTGCTATACAAATAAAGTTTATTATATTATTATTATTATTGTTGTCGTTCAATAGGGTGAAAATCTACATATGGTCTGCAGATGAACCTAAAAGTGTTCTAGAATCAAAAATACAAAGAAAAAGCTGATTGTAGAAAGATAGTACAAATACGTATAGGCTTACACTTGGAGGGGTTTGAGTGATGGACTAGGACAATGAGGAAGACTTTCATTTGAATATGGGACAACATGACAAAATAACAATTTTGGCACAGATTTTGGGGTCTTTCTCTTTTTGCCTGCCTTGGATGTCACTCAAAAGAAGGTGCAAAATGCCTGTATTGATTCTTAAAAACTTGCACAGAAGTTTCTAAATTGAAGTGGATTTACTAATGCTGCGTTCTGCTTCTTGTGTGCACTCTGCCTGGGCTAATGAAGAACATACAAGCACACACTGCCCCCGACTGGGCCTTCCTTACAGTTATTTTGGTCATGAAAATCTACAAAGCCTCTTCATCACTATTACTGACTTCCTCTTTCTTTTCTTCTCTGAATAGGTTCCTGTTAAGGATGAGTGCAAATGCAGTGTCTTTTGATTTTCCTTTCTTCCTTTGATATTGAATTATACATCTGATATGTAGCTTCATATCTTCAAGTATACACATCAAAAGCTTGTACTCAAACCAGCAATAACTTGGTTCTCCTTATGGCATCTGCAAACTGTGATGTTAGTTTAATCACAAATGAGGATCAGGCAAAACTCTGCAGCCGTGGGGAGTTGGACTCATGCAGAGAGCTGCATTTGAGCTTTTTCAGGGATAGATAGCACATTTCTGCAGGATGATAGTCTGTGTTGGTTTCTCTTCTCAAAATGAGGATTATAGATCTGACGTGTCTTTAATAGATAAAGTTCACATTTTAAAATTTTCCAAACTGATCTGACTCTGGTCTTTTATAGTGATCTGTGTTTGTTGCTGTGACTGCATAGGCCATAGCGCTCACTATTTCAGCTCAAAGCAACAAAAATAAGCCAGGGTTTCACCAGCACAGAAACAAAGTGTGTGAACACACATAAACGCACTCCTAAAACAGATGCTTCACATTGAGTTTTCACCTAATATGGGATATGCATTTTGCTACAATTTAATTGACTGAAAATGGTTTAAAGAAACACAGAAAGTTTTTACTCAAGACTACTTTTTGCCCTCTGGTGGCTGCTGACGAATATGTGCCAAGCTAATAAGATGTTACACGCACTCATTGTTTGTCCTTTTCTTAATAATATTAATAATATTAATTTTATTTATTAGATATTTTCTCAACTCTCAATTACAATTCAATGAAATTTATTTTATTTCTATAGCCCAATATCACAGCTATAGCCGTCTCATTGGGCTTACACCGGTATTTGCAAATAACATAAAGTCAGTCATAAACATGCAAACCATAGCTGGTTGTTAAACAGACTAAGCTGAACAAACATCTCTGCCCTTACACCGTCCTTCTTGGTGAGGAAAAACTCTTAAAACCCCTGTCTCTTTTTGGGGAAAAAACTAAGAAACCTCAGGGTTTCCCACATGAAGGAGAGATCCTCAACTCCGGACGGACAGGTGATGTGCTAGAACTATTAACGAAAAGTGAGCTTCATTCATTCTACAACTACATGGTTGAATAACAAGTATATGTCTAATAAACAAACACGTCTAGATAAACAGCTACAAGTTAAGATAACAGCTAAATATTTAAATAAACAACAACATGTTTGAATAGTGTAGCAGATAGGCTTCATCCAGCTGGAGTTGTGGAATAGCTGGGTTGCTGGAAGAACCAAAGGCAAGGTCACAGCCAAGACAGGAGCAGGAAGAGCCAATGGCGTGGTCACAGCCAAAGACAGGAGCGGAAAGAGCCAAAGGTGAGGTCATGGCCAAAGACAGGAGAGGGAAGAGTCAATGGCGAGGTCACAGCCAAAGACAGAAGCGGAAAGAGCCAAAGGTGAGGTCATGGCCAAAGACAGGAGAGGGAAGAGTCAAAGGCAAGGTCAAAGTGAAAGACAAGAACAGGAAGAGCCAAAGGCGTGGTCACAGCGAAAGACAGGAGCGGGAAGAGCCAAAGGCGAGGTCACAGCCAAAGACAGGAGCGGGAAGAGCCAAAGGTGAGGTCACGGCCAAAGACAGGAGCTGGAAGAGTCAATGGCGAGGTCACAGCCAAAGACAGGAGCGGAAAGAGCCAAAGGCGTGGTCACAGCCAGAGAAAAGAGCAGGAAGAGCCAAAGGCAAGGTCACA
>BSAI01000185.1:1652719-1807265 GCA_036245035.1 Adrianichthys oophorus | reverse complement strand
AGAGCCAAAGGCAAGGTCACAGCCAGAGAAAAGAGCAGGAAGAGCCAAAGGCAAGGTCACACCCAAAGACAGGAGCGGGAAGAGTCAAAGGTGAGGTCATGGCCAAAGACAGGAGAGGGAAGAGTCAAAGGCAAGGTCAAAGTGAAAGACAAGAACGGGAAGAGCCAAAGGCGTGGTCACAGCGAAAGACAGGAGCGGGAAGAGCCAAAGGCGAGGTCACAGCCAAAGACAGGAGCAAAGACGATCCACCTGGAATCAGAAATATCTCCCGCTCCCCTGTAGGGGAGTGGAAAAGAGGGACAAGATGTGAATTGCACTGCACCGAACAGAGGCATAATGAACGAAACAAAATAAAGCAATGGCAGATGAAAATTGATGTAATGAAGATTGTAGAGAGGGGGACTGGGGGTGGGAGAAGAAAAGAGTAGAATCAAAAACTAGTTAAAAAATTACAACGTAGTAATGTTAAAATATATTCTCAAAGACGAAGGAGGTGATGTAATTAGAGGAACCTTTTGTGAAGGGAGATGGCTTTGAGTTTTACTGTAGATTGAAAGTGTGTCACTATTCTGGATGCCAGAGTGTTTCAAAGCTGGGGGGCAGAGTGACTAAATGCCCTGCTCCCCATGGTGACAAGGGGATTGGTAGGGACAACTGGGGGGAAGATGAGGATTTAAGTGAACGGGTGGGATCCAAAAGTTATGGAGGGGTGAGATTGTGTAGGGCTTTAAAAATCAGGAGAAGGATCCTGAAGTGGATCCGATGAGTAATGGGAAGCCAGCGGAGCTGGTTCAGGGCAGGAGTGGTGTGGTGGGTGGTGGTGGGGATGTGGGAAATGATTCTGACAGTTGAGCTTTGAACTAGTTTAAGTTTATGGAGGTTTTGTTTTGTTTTTTGTGGGAGTCCAAACAAAGGAAATTGCAAAAATTGAGATGTGAGGTAACCAGGCTGTCCACAAGACAGTGGAGTGGGGGGTGAGGGAGAGATGAAGATGGCAGATGTTAGAAATGTGGAGGTAGGTGGAACGGGTGTTGTTATTTATTTGGGCGCTGAAGGACAAAGTTCTGTCAAGGATGACACCCAGACTCTTCACCTGAGAAGAAGGGAGGACGGAGGTGTCATTGAAGAGGATAGAGAAGCTCTGGAGTGTGATGAGGGTGGACTTGATACCAGTTAATTGTCCTGCTTCATCTCTGTTAAGTTTGAGGAAGTTCAAAGTGAACCAGGATTTTATTGGAAGGAGACAATTGGTAAGAGTTTGAAATGAGTGGAGTCATTTGCCTAACATTTCAAACAAACAGAAAGGCAAATTAGGAGGCACATTTCACAACATGTTTGCAGTAGATGATCAAGGTGTGCCCATGTTCTGTGTAAGTCTCTAGACTAAATGAATGAAAATGGTTAAACATTCTGAATTCCTGGAATTGTAAAAGTCTGCACTGTAAGAAAGTTCTAGAAGTGCTTTGATGGATTACAGCAACAACTAAGTGGCTTTTGTTCTGATAAAACTTTTGACTGAAGTTCAGAACTTTGAAAACTCCATAGTTTTCAGAGTGAATGCTTTGGCATTTAAAATCAGACTTTTACTTATACTTCAGAAAAAACACCATTATTTTCATGTTTTGTTTTAGATCAATGAATTTTTATTTCATTTGTTATATGTCAGAATGGAGCAAAGGACAATGTTATTGAAGTGCTGTTAATTCTTACATTGGTCAAAATGGTACACATACATACTTTTTATATTTGGGTAGAATTCCCGTAACCTGTGTTCCTTGGACTTTCTACAATAGTCTGTTAGGTTAATGGCCCTTTCTTCTTGAGGTTTGTAGTGTTAATTGTTTAACCTCACTTTTTCAGTGCAGCCCTCAAGATTTCTGTTAAGGTGCACTCACATCGAACGCAATTCGCGCGGCATCACAAAACTGTGATGCTGAGGAGAGCTGACACCCCATGACACAGATATAATAATAATAATAATCCAAGTGTCTACCTTTCACACCACCGCAGTGCAATCAACTCCTCAACACATGTAACTGTTTAAGTGCATTTGTTTGCTTAAAAACAGTAAGGATAAAAATCTACCAGATATTTCTATCGCAACGTAATGCTGTTTTTTAGACCTAAAAAAACCCTGCTCTTTCCTTAAAAACACGAGAAAAAAGATTTTGAGAGGAGTTGTTCCGTGTGACCACTAAACCAGATTAGTCTTCATACAAACACGTCAGGAAATCAACAGCAGAAAGCCCAGGGCAGAATAGCAGTAATTCTGTTAGCATTATTAGCCAGTTACAGCCAATAAAATGTCTGTTGTTGGTGTGATAAGTAATTACAGTTCTGAGAAAACATCAGGTTAGCAGAAAGTTGCAGATAAAACAACACAAAGCCAGAAAAGATGTGAAAAGAAGTTGTTTGACTTTATTTAAACATGTTCAACAAATCACTTCATTCTGGTTTACCACCAGGCTTAACTTGTAGATTAACTTGGTGATGCAGCATTTCAGTAGTAGTTTTTAAAATATATATATGGCATATATACTGTTTTTAAGGTTAAAGACAGCAAAAAGTTGATGTTCTTGGTAACTTTTTAAACTCTTTTTCTGTGCAGTTTTAGCCCTTGAGACTCTAGGTCTCATTTAGACGAGAAACCTGTTTTACCAACAAAAAAACACTTAAAATTCACCATAAATAATTTACACAAATTACATTTTGTTATTATCATTAAACAATGAAAGAAAGTGTCTATATTTTTCAGTCCTTTCAGTAAAATTCTAAACTCCCCAACTTTGACCAGACCAAACAGTTTCAGATCCTGCTGAAGCTTGTTACTACAGAAGGAGAATGCTTTATTTTGACCAGGTTCTGTGAATCCTGATGGAATACCAGAGCTTATGAAGTTCTGAGAGTGAAGGCTGTGATGTTGCTCTTGTGTGAAAAGTAACATGACAAATATGATGGTACTAGAATGAGAATGGATTTGCAAATGAAAATCTACCGGTGCAGGAGTCCTTGAGTATGTAGAGAGAACAGTTAACAGAAAAGCACAGGATGCAGCGGTGACTGAGGGCATTGCTGCCTCATAAATCTTAGCACCATGATAGACAGCATCCAACATACATTGCAGCTACTATAGTATTCACATACGCGATATCCCAATGGTCTAACTGGCTCATGACTGTGGCAGAAGCCATTTTTTTTTTCTGGCATGAAAAAAAAGATGCTTCAGAAAAAGAAGCCAAGAATTCAAGATGTAACAATTCAAACTGAATGATGTCCAAAGGCAATTGCAGTAACTTAAAAAAGGGCAACTAATTTTGTACAACAGACTAGTGAATCATCAGCATAAAAACATGTACAGCTGGATCTGTAAGACCATGGGTCATTTTATTGATAGAAATAGCAAAAAGAGTAAGCCGTAAAATGAATCCTTGTAGGACCCTTTTAGAAGTTTAAAGATGTCTGACCACCCTAGTGTGTACACAAAATCTGTAATCACGCAGTTTAGGAACCAAACCATTGCCTAGACCAGGGGTTGGCAACCCATGGCTCCGGAGCTGCATGCGGCTCTTTCATCCTTATGTTGCGGCTCTGCGTGGCTTAGGAACATAAATGAGAAGTGTCCAATAAAAGTGTATTTTATTTGTCTCAAAAATGTGTGTCATGTCCTCTTATTAGGTCAAAGTTTTTAAATTCTTTCTTCAAACTTTGTGCAATTTCAGTGATCAGCATTTGGCTTCTTCAGTTTGACAGCACTTGACGTGTCAGCAGCAGCGAGACCGAAACTGCACAAAATCTGAACAAAGTATTTCATTCTTGTTTTTTTGTTAGTTTAATTGTAGTTATAAAATTATTGTGATCTCACAATATTAAAATAAAACTATATATCACTGTACAGAACGTATTCAGACCACCTTACATCATTCACTCTTTGTTATATTGCAGCCATTTGCTAAAATAATTGAAGTTCATTTTTTTCTCATTAATGTACACACAGCACCTCATATTGACAAAAAAACACAGCATTTTTGACATTTTTGCAGATTTACTAAGAAAGAAAAACTCAAATATCACATGGTCCTGAGTATTCAAGTAAAGTAATTTTACTTTGAAATACACAAATTATTATTTATTAATTATTTTTCCTGATTTGGCTGGTCAACTATTTCAGACGCTTTGGAGAGCACAGAAGTCCTTTGTATCAACATCATCATTTCTGACCTTTAGGGAGGCAGTAGCAATACCATGTCTTTTTCAAAAACAGGACTGAAGGATAGATATAATCTTTATTGAAATATAAGAGACATTTAAACGTTCATTTCTTATCATTTCTAATATTTTGCTAAAACATTTCAAAATGGGCCTGTGGTTGTTTAGTGCAGTAGGATGATCTCCATGTCTTTGCTGCAGAGTTGTTCAATCTGCCTGAGGCCACAAAAATGAGCAGTTGAACAACTACTGCACACTTTGGACTGTGGAATAATCCCAGCAGACATTTCTGGGTTGTAAATGTATCATATAGAGGACATTCATAAATCTATTGACCCGAGTCACTTAATCTCTCTGTGGTAGATCATTTCACCCAGCGCTTCAATCTGAGTTGGGAGTCAGTATGTTTCAGATGTCGGAGGAGCAGATTGGCTGAAATGAACCTGGTTAATTTGGGGCAGTCATGTCTCGCCGAGACAGTTCTGCAGTTTTAGTGGTCACTGCATCTCATTGGTTTGATTCCACACCATTGACAGTAATGTGGCTAAAGGGTAATGTGCCTTAGCTCACTCGTACATTTGATTAAGCAACAGAGTTCTTTGAGACTCTAAGGGATCCCAGAGCTGGAACATCTTCCAGACTGACCCACAAAAAGTGGAGAAAAGCTTCAATTTGGCTCAACTGAGACCTTTTATCAAACATCACACACTGGCAGGACAGTGTACATCCCAAATTAAGAAGGAATGGGTGATCTGTTTCACTCATCCTAATACAAGAAGCCTGTCTGCATGCTCAAACAAAACTTCTAGCTGCCAACTATGATTAGAGATGTTTGTTTAGGTATCACACGAAATTAAAGCAGTGATTACGGTAAAACAGCTATGATGAAATGTTGTGCTTCATTTTTAGTCAGCAATTGATACATCACACAGTTCACATGTGTCGACCAAGCTTCCTCTTCTAATGAACCAAGCAATGTGTTCAGAGATGTACCTTGAAGGCAGAAACAATTATGGAAGCATTTGCTGCAGTTTTTCTTCCTTTTTGCATTTAAGTAAAAGTGGACCTCATACACAACAATAGTGAACTATCACAAAATTCAATAGAAATTGACACAGTGGTGAATTTAGAGGGGCATCTTGCATAATCTTAAAAATATATTTTTATACAATTTTATTTTTCAAGTAAGCCTGTAATAACACATTTTAGAGGTGCACAATTAGAACAAGACATGCTAAAGATGAATACAGTCATTCTGAGAGGGTATATCTTTATTTTACAAACAGCCATCTTTCGAACACATCATCCTTACCTCTTGTTGCTGCTCATCCCTCTCCTCTGTATTGTTCCTCCAAACCATCTCCATCTGCTTCCCTGCATTGATCTACAAAACATCTACCATGATCTGTTCCTCTGATGGATTCATTCCTGATCCTACCCATCCTTGTCTGAGTATAGTATTCACACTATAAAACGTCTGGTTTTTACACAGACTCTAAAACTTCTGAATCTGAAAACGTTTTCTTCCTGTTGTGTTGGTTTTAGATGCTCCAAAACCTCTGCATGCAGAGCAGAATAGTCTGATTTTAGACTTTTAAATCATGGTCAGAAACTGTCCTACTCGCCGTGGAAGCTTCTGTTTGCAGCTTCATGAGATGTTTTGGTAAATCTCTTCAAACTGAGCTGCACTATAGCACTCTTTGAGAGTTTTTATTCTCCATAGAATATTTTAAATCATAAAAAAACATTTTGGTAAATCTTTAAATATCAAGTCTGAAATAGTATACAACAAAAAAATAGACTGAATATAAATCTTACTTAGTGATAGTGTAAGTTGCTGCAATAGAATTTCTGTTGAAGGAAAATGATGCATGCCATGTGGTCCAGCAGGCTCTGCAGCAGGACCTGTTGTCTCCATCATCAGCTTCCTTATTATTGCCTCTGTCACTGCTTCTGAATTCAAATCTTCAATGCCACCAAACCTAATGTCTCTTTCATCAATTTCACATCTCTTTAGCTCTTGCTTTCTGTGACAAACTCCTGCTCTATCCCTCCTAGAATCTTCAGAGCATCTGTAATTGACAACAAAACATTTTGGATTCTTAAAAATACAGTCATTTTCTTCTTGGCTAATTGTCTTTAGTACATTGTTACCAAATAATGACCAAATAATAATCTCACTTAATGTGTTGCATTGCATAACAGTTATATGCCAGCGCTGAGACTTTTAAGCCTGATTACATTCTTTAAATCTTATTTTAGTGATCACACCTTTTATATTTATTTTGATTGTTTTATTTATGTTTTATGCAAAGCACTTTGAATTGGCTTTGCATATGAAATATGCTATGAAGACTGCTGAAGACATGTAACAGTTTTTCAGGATTTGTCCGTTTTTTAGTTTTCACAAACACAGACTCTATCCTTTGGGACAAAAAACATGACAGCTTGAAAAAAATAAAATGTGTTACTGTTGGAAACAGTAAACAGTGGTTCTTTAAAAAAGCAGCACCACCATAAGTAAAAATGGAATGCAAATTTGTTCATGCAGTTTTGTTCATGTAACAGCTTTTATTTGGCTTTGCATCAAAAATGTAATACGATTTAACTCTGCTGTTGTCTGTTTTAATCTGAATTGTGATTGTTTTTCTGACCATTTTTTTAGGTCAATACATTCAGTAATGCTGGCAAAAGAGTTTTGGGAAAAAACACAAAAACACACAAACAGGATATGTAGTGCAAAGCATGTTTGGTGTTATTCCAAGGGGTGTCTAATTATCGGGTTAATTGCAATTAATTCATTACAGACATCTTAGCATATATATTTTTAATCGTGTCAATCTAATTTTTGGGACGAATGGTTGCTTCCATGAAGTCCGTTCATGTCTGATAATTGGTGCTGTCGATCAATTAAAAAATTAATCAGATTAATCACATTTTTGGATTGTGCTTAATCCTGATTAATCACATTGTTTAATTAAGTACATTTTATACAACAATGTGCGACTTTTGAACAAAAAAAGGCCAAAGAGAATATTTTTCCTTCATTTTTATTGTCCTGAAAAGTTTTAATTTGTAAAGTGTAAACTCAGATATTCCGAAAATGTAATGTCTGTGCAAAACACATCAACAGTAAGATAAGCAGAACTGTAAGGACTTTAATGTCTGCAGTATTACTCCAAGAAAACAATGATGCAGATATACAGCCATAAGAAACTAACATTGTGTTTCTGCACTTGAAATGGTCTGGGTCAATGCTCATATCTGATTGGCTGCTGGGTATTGATGCACACCTTAAAAAAAAGTTCCGGCCACATAACCCAAATGTTCTATATCTGCGGTCCCCAACCTTTTTGTGGCTGTGGACAGGTGATGTCATGCACCCTTAGAAAATCCAACAGAAGACCAAAATATCAGGACAGTCTTTTTAGGGGTTTTATTCAAAGTTCAGTTCTTGAAGTAATATCCAGGGCAGCATAAATCGAAGTCCGTAGTAAGTCCAGGATCCAGTAACCGAGCAGACAGTCCGGACACAAACAGAAATCTCCAAAAGGGCGTGACAAGAAGCGTAATCCAAAAACAATCCAGAATCAAAAACCAAAAAGGCAGAAAACATCCAGCGGGAATATCCAGAGGGGTTCAGGCAGAGACGTGGTCGAAAATGAGGCAGGATCCAAAAACGCAGGAGACTAGAACACTTGGCAAGGGCTGGAAAATCACTGTTGGCACAAATAACAATCTGGCAGTGGTGTGAGTCAGCAGTATAAGAGCAGGAGGGACCAGGTGAAGGTGATAGAGAATCAGAGAGTCGGCTCAGGACGACCCACCAGGCTGAGCAGGATGGGCACGATGAAACTGGGCCAACATCTCCTTGTCCAGGACATGACGGGCAGGCACCCAAGAATGCTCCTCGGGGCCGAAACCCAACCAGTCCACCAAATACGGGACAGAACGACCCACCCGGCGAGAGCGGAGAATGCGTCGCACTGTGTAATCAGGCCCGCCATCAACAAACCGGGCGGGCGGAGGGGGTCTGGAGAAGAGCCTGCCGAGCCCGCAACCACATCCGACAACATCGACGAGCTGATGCTTGAGCTGAGGGAACCCTTGCAGCACCTTCCTGAGGGGAGAACATAGGGGGCTGGTAACCCTAACCCTAACCCTAACCCTAACCCTGGTAACCATAAACGACTTGAAAAGGAGACCGTACAGTGGCAGAGGAGGGCAAGGAGTTGTGAGCATATTCGATCCAGGTAAGTTGTCAGGCCCAGGAGGACGGGTTCCCCGAACACAGACAGCGAAGGCCCGTCTCCAATACCTGGTTAAGCCGTTCAAGTCTGGCCATCCGACTGGGAATGAAACCCGGAGGAAAGGCTTATCTGAATCCCCAGAAGAGGGCAAAATTCTGACCAGCAGCAGGACGTGAACTAGGGTCCACGGTCTGACACAATGTCACAAGGTATACCATGCAGTCTGAACACATGCGTACTCACGATGTCCCCCATCTCTTTGGCGGTGGGCAGCTTGGTCAAGGCCACAAAATGAACCATCTTGGAGAATCGGTCAACGATGGTCAGCACTACCCTTGTCCCGCCAGACGGCGGGAGACCCGTAACAAAATCCATAGAAATGTGGGACCATGGGCATTGAGGAATGGACAATGGGTGCAGAAGGCCGTCGGGGCGGCGGCGGGAAGTCTTGGCACAGGAGCACACTGGACATGCCGCAACAAACTGGTGGACATCCTTTCGAAACCGGGGCCACCAAAAACGCTGAGCCACAATATGGGCCGTACGGAACATCCCTGGGTGACACGCCAACTTGGACCTGGCTTTCCACAGTAGAAGCATAGGTGATTCCGCCTTCGCTGCTCCCTCTCCTCAGAGGTGAGTCGGGACCGTCCCAGCTGCATGGGTTCTGGGGCCTCCAGTGAAACAGGGACGCTGTTGGGTGAGACGCTTCTGGCGGAACCCCAGGAGTTTTTCTCCCGTAGTCTCTCCCTGAAACGGAAGTCTATGCGGCTGGCAAGGTCCATGAGACTATTAAGGTCTCTTGGCCCCTCTCGTGCTGCGAGTTCGTCCTTAATATGATCAGACAGTCCTTGATGGAAAGCGTCCCATAACGCTGCAGCGTTCCATTGGCTGTCCGCTGCCATCGTGCGAAAATCAATAACATAGTCCGTAATGCTGTGGTTGCTCTGCTTAAGGTGGAAAAGGGTCCGAGCTGCCTCTCTTTCTGGACGGGCCGGGTCAAAAATGCGACGTAGCTCCTCTGAAAAGTGCTTGAACGAATGGCACACTGGAGAGGAGCGTTTCCACTCAGCTGTTCCCCACAGTCTCGCTCTCCCCTTTAGAAGTGAGATAACGTAAGCCACCTTAACCCTCTCTGATGGAAAAGAGGATGGCTGTAGTTCAAAATATAATTAGCACTGGACCAGAAAAGCCCTGCCCTGACCCGGTTCACCTCCATACTTCTCTGGGGTGTCGACCCGAGGCTGTCTGGGGGCTGATGGTGGCTGGTTCAGGTGGGCGCTGCTGGACGGGTGGAGGAGGAGGAGTTAGATCTGCCAACCTCTGCATGATCTGTTGAACTCCATCAGCGAGGGTGGCCAGCTGGGCTCCTTGTTGTGTCAACGCTGACTCCACTCCTGTTCTCCACACCTGAGCCTTTGCAGGGTCCATATCTTGGCCAGATTGTTCTGTCATGCACCCTTAGAAAATCCAACAGAAGACCAAAATATCAGGACAGTCTTTTTAGGGGTTTTATTCAAAGTTCAGTTCTTGAAGTAATATCCAGGGCAGCATAAATCGAAGTCCGTAGTAAGTCCAGGATCCAGTAACCGAGCAGACAGTCCGGACACAAACAGAAATCTCCAAAAGGGCGTGACAAGAAGCGTAATCCAAAAACAGTCCAGAATCAAAAACCAAAAAGGGAGAAAACATCCAGCGGGAATATCCAGAGGGGTTCAGGCAGAGACGTGGTCGAAAATGAGGCAGGATCCAAAAACGCAGGAGACTAGAACAATTGGCGAGGGCTGGAAAATCACTGTTGGCACAAATAACAATCTGGCAGTGGTGTGGTGAGAGTCAGCAGTATAAGAGCAGGAGGGACCAGGTGAAGGTGATAGAGAATCAAGTGGTGCTTTTACTGGAGGCTGGGAAGTTATAATAACGATTTGTGACAGGTGAACCCATGAGGATTGGGGTGAGGTAAGACGACCTCTCTATGCTCTCGCTCTATTCTCTCTTTGAGAAAGTGATCGTCATGAGAAATTTAGCAAAGCATCATTTCAGAGGGAAAGTTATCTTCCTAACACTTGTTTTTGTCCAGATGGTGAAGCAAAAGTCTGTTTCAAAGAAATAATGTCTAAATTGTTGAATTCCTTCAGTGCCACGTGTCTCATTCCTTCATTCTAATGTTCTCTTTCCCTTCTGCTTCATCCCAGTTTTCAAAATGATCAAATTCATCAAACAAGTTAAAGGAAACCATAAAATCACTAGTCATTTCTATTGTCTTGCTGCTGTGATGAACAACATGTTTATCACATTTGTTATTCCACATGTGTGGAAAATGTAGCCCATGGCAACATATGCACTATGGTATTCCTGAGAAGTTTGTGGTCAATATGTTTTGGATTGCTCAGAAGTGTTTTTTGATGTGGTAAATTAGAGCACTTTGGACCTGATGGGTTTGTGTTTTTGTTTTCTTAATTGGTCAAGATTAAAAAACAAATCCCCTTGGTGGTGTCAAAAGAAAGGTTAGAAGTCTGTTATAATGACAACATTTCATGAAGCCACTTTTTTAGTTGTATATAGACCTGTAACTGCACCACAATGTCAGGATTTCAATGAAAATACCTCAAAATGAGGGTTTTCATGGAAAATATTAGGTTAAAAGTAATTGCAATAAAAAATAAATTAAATTGTTGAATTCATTACAGGTCACAATTAATACATCGCACAAATAAAATTAATCACATTACAGCACTTGGAATTTCCTCACATAAACAATCTTCCATTAAGGGTGTTGGACATAATGGCACCCTTGGGCTCCACCTTACCTCTCCCTTCAGTGGTCTTTGTGCATTTACAGAAAAAACCCTGACAAATACTGTTGTAGTTGTGTAAATGTTCATAAGAATTTTCTTTAATGGAGTAAGTGCATCCCACAAGGCCATTTAATCCTGAGATTTGTTTATCGTGTAGGTGACTGCCACAAGATAAGTGCCTGGAAACCAGTCCCACTTTAAAACATCAACATAGTTGGAATCATTTTTTTTTTTCATTTGAGATGTGATCAACACATTTTCATTTTGATAGATAAGAGCAAAACCACAGTGCTGCATTCATTTAGCTATAGCAGCCACCGGCAGGCCCTTCTCGTTAGCTGTTTGGAGAGCTCTGGATAATGTGTCACGCTCAATGACCTTGATAACACTGCAGTGTCAGTTGGAAGCTTTTTCTCCTGATCAAGAGTAAACACTCCTCTTGGCAAAACAGCAGAAAAGAACGCAGGTAATTAATAACCAAATATTACCTGTCACATCTATCTACAAGTAATTATGTCTGCGTCCAGAAACATCCACACAAGTGGAATTTTTTTAAACCTCTCCCACACACACAAACACACATACACACACACACGTGCAGCCCTGCCTCAAGTTGGCCCTTGCTTGTTTGTGATAAACGCTGCATTTGTGTCCAGGGTTTAGGCTTATTTCTGCTCAGTTGCCTGCTCAGGCTAAGCTAAGCCTTGTGTTGCTGATAATGACAACTGTGAAAAGAGTGCAGGACTGAATGAAAAACCAGTGGGGATGGTGAGTGGCTGTGGATTTAGTCACTCTCTCCTGCCATGCCTTTATTTACAATCCTTCTGTGTCCTGCAGTGTCACATGGGGTGCACACTGTTCTACCTCACATTTACTCTGTTCAGCAGTGGAGGGGATTATTTTCTCCAAGAGCTGGGGGTGTTGCCATACGAAACTGGTGGTTTTTTGGTTTTTCTACAGAAAGATTTCACCAGCCGGGTCTTTGTGAGATGTGAAATTGCCTCAACATTTGTTATAAAATGTACCTCTTAAAGTAGTAGTTAAAATGAGCAAAAGTAGATTGCAGCAGTACATTAGGGTTATAAATACCACCATCTACTGTGGCAGGGTAGCATTCTGCATACTTCCAACAAATACTGTATGAGAATACATCCATCCTTCTTCCAAGTTTGCTGAGTTCCTGTCAGGGTCATGGGGTTGTTGGAGCCTATCCCAACTACTGTTGTGTCAAGGCAGGTTATACCTTGAACCTTGACCATGGTCCATTGCAGAACAATAAACTCACACTAACTCACATTAACATCTAAGGACAACCAATGAAATCATGAAGCATGATTTTGTGCCGTGAAAGGAAGCCAGAGCTCCTGGGGAGCACCACAAATGCTTGAGGAGAACATGCAAGCTCCACACACAAAGGCATGGACATGGGGGGATAAATTGGAACAAATGAAAACTTCATTTGTATTATATTAAAATTAATTATTACCATTTACATCTCAAATGTAGAAGCAGGTCTGATTTCTTGTCTTTAACTGATGGTGATGGAGGTTTGTCTTCCTGACCACTATGCTGCTTTGACCTTTAGCAGACATGCTTAAGAGGAGTACTAAGAGAGATTTGTTGATTACTTTCATCTGTGTGTCTTGCCCTGGGTCAAACACATGTTCTCATGATGGTTCTGACCTTTGCTAAAGCAGTCATATTAGTATTCTATGCCCACCCCGCCTCCCTCTGCATGTGGGCCATGGGTGAACGTCCTGCAGCATTTTCTGCTGAGAACACTACAAACATATATATACAAAATCAGAGCTACAACAAATATCCAAGGGCAGTTCTTCAAACAGTGCCTGTATTCCTAATTTGTAATTGTTCTGGTTCTTGACTATTTGATTCCAAAAAGTATTTTCTCTATTTTTATCTTTGTTTCGCTAATCTTTCCTCAGGAGCAGTTTTGAGCTTCTGCTGTTGTTGAAAATAAAGGTACGCTAAACGTGTCTTTTTAAACAAAATTTTTAGATGACTTATTCTTGATTATTAACCATTTGTGGAATATATTTTTCATTTTTTACCTATTTTTATTTAGAAATATTTTTATTTTAGGCTACTTTTTATTAGTGTTTATTTTTGTATTTAGAATTTTAGAATTGATTTCATCTGTTCTTCAGTTTCATGTTTTTTTATTTTGTAACAAGCGACTGTTTAGGTTTTAGCATCTCTTGGATGTTCACTTTTTCTATTCCTATTCATTTCCCAATTTTCTTTTAAAAATGACATTTTGGGAGTAGGTCATTACCAGAGTATGGTATTACAGTAACAGCCAGTTTTGAAGCAACAAACTGTGGGAACTGTGCCCTTTTTTTGCTTTGTTTGGTTTCAGTTCTGTTTTTGTTTTTTTTGTTTTTTTCATGTTCTGGATTCAGGTTTTGTGTTTTCCTCCTGTCTTAGTCCCAGCAGGTTTAAGATGTTTAAAATCTAAAGCTGTATTAATTTCAGTTAATCATCCTCTGTGTTTCTTAGAGTCTGGTTTTCAGATTTCCTTGACAGGTGGTCTGCTCTGTCACTCATTTTGGTTTGCCCTTGCTTCTGATTTTTTTTTTGTCAAAGTTTTTTTTTATTTTTTTATTTTATTTGTTTATTTTTTTAAGCTTGTCCTGTCCAACAGCTGAGCAAACAGAGATGAGCTGAGAGCCTCTTGTGTTAGACAGATTTTACTGTTACAATCGGGGGTCATAAATCATCGGACCCACAAGGTGTATATTCGTGTAAGCCCCTTTTGTAATTTAAACTAAACGTTATTTATATACATTTTGTTTGTGTCCTTCTTTTTCTTGGACCGGACGGAAAAAGAAAGGAGGAACAAGAGAGAGAGATGTCGGGGGGGGGCACAAAAGAAAAGGGGAAAAAGGTGGGTTATAGAGGTTAGAGAATGACTACAGGGAAGGGAGGGTAGAATCGTAACACAACAAGCAACAAGATGCTGAAAGTTTATAATCATTACAGTCAAGTGTGAATGTTAGTCCAAAGTGGGCGGGGCCTGTCCACACACTTAGTTGTTCCAAACATACCTGCTGGTTCCAAGAGTCTTTACAAACTGTCAACATACAGTTCACACACACACCTTTGCATACAAACCAACAGATGTAAAGCGTTTCATTCTGTCATGTAAACTAATTGTGCAAAGATGAATGTTTATGTTAAGATGACATGGATGATGGAATGTAAAAAAAGAAAGAAAAAAAAGGGGGGGAGAATGAAAAACACATATGGACAGGATGAGCGTACTCCCACGAACCCACCAGCACCCTAGACAGAGTGTGGAACTTATCCACAGCTCCACGACCAGGACGGAAACCGCATTGTTGTTCCTGGATCTGATGTTCGACTATCAGCCGGACTCTCTTCTCCAGTACCCTGGCATAGACTTTCCCAGGAAGGCTGAGGACTGTGATTCCCCGGTAGTTGGAACACACCCTCTGGTCCCTTTCTTGAAAAGAGGAACCGCCACCCCTGTCTGCCAGTCCAGTGGTACAGTTCCTGACTGCCATGCGATGCTGCAGAGACGTGCCAGCCATGACGCTCCCACATCATCCAGAGACTTGAGGTACTCAGGGCGGACCTCATCCACTCTCGGTGCCTTACCACTGAGGAGCTTATTGACTACCTAAGTAACTGCAGCTTGGGTGACTGCACCCCAAGGCTCTCTGCCTCTCCTTCCTCAAGAGAAGGCGTGACAGCAGGATTGAGGAGATCCTCAAAGTATTCCTTCCACCACCCGACAATGTCTCCAGTCAAAGTAAGCAGCTCCCCACCTGCACTGAAAACGGTGCCTGCAGAAAACTGCTTTCCCCTCCTGAGGCGCCGGACGGTTTGCCAGAACCTCTTTGAGGCCAACCGATAGTCCTTCTCCATGGCCTCAGTTTCATAAAACCTGAACACTGTAATTTCTCTTTTATGGTCTTAATGTTTGTGTTCAGTCCTGTTTTCCACGTTGTATATTTTTACATTGGGTGCATTCATTTTACTTGTGCTCAGTAGCTGACATTTCTTTTAAGTTTATTAAGAATCAGGCTCATCTTTTAATTTTAACTGTATGTCAATAGGTCAATATTAGGCTTTCTACATATTTAAAAAAAAACCTATATTTTGATGTGAAAAATGACAAGCTGAGGGTTGTCCCTTGAACTGTACTTCTGGTGCTTGTACTTTCTCAAAAATAAAGAACTTTATGAGAAATTTTAATCATGATGCCTTGATCTAAATGTCAAATACCTGGTGGCACATGTTTCCCTTTGATGATTGAGTTCCATTTCTGCAGGTGTTTTAAATATAGTAATGGCTGTTTTATACTTCTAAGCAATTTGTAATTGCCCGTGTCACCCGGCCATTGGAGTGAAATTGCCCCAATCACTTTAGAATGTCACACCTGCTTGTGATGTCATCCACGACTGGAACTTTACGCCCGGAGTGCAGTGGCGTGCAAATCCCGACATTTAACTTGAATTTATTTCAGCAATTAGAGTATGCAACTACTGAGGAAACAAAAGTTACTTGAAAGATATGTCTTATGTTTCATATCTTGCAGCACTCCAGAACACATTTTTTTTTTTTTTTTTGCCTTTGTATTGCCTGCTTCTGTTCAGTGGATAAACACACCACTTCCTCCTCTGCCTTTCATGTACCTGCGCGTTCCCCATTACCATCCTGTCCGTCTGTATCTGGAAGCCCCACAGAATCTTTGCTCTCTCATTCTCTACCACTTTCGTAGGTGTTTCCCATTTTGACTTTGAGGTTTCCAGTCATTATTCTGCACACGTTCCTGTAGACTATCCCAGCCACTTGGTTTTTGCGCTACATGTATCCTTTTCCGGCCAGCATCTTACATCCTGCAGTTCTGTGCTGGATTGTTTCAGGCGCCTCTTTGCACAGCCTACACCTTGGGTCTTGTCTGGTGGGGTAGATCTGAGCCTCTATCACTCTGGTGTTCAGGGCTTGTTCCTGCACTGCCAGGATGAGTGCTTCTGTCCTGTAGGCCAGCCCTATCTAGCCATTGGTAGGACTTCTTGATATCAGCTACTTCAGTAATGGGCAGGTAGTTCATCCCATGCAGGGGCTTGTCCTCCCATGAGGATCTGTCCTCCAACACCGCATATTCTGCTGTCCATTGCCTGAGACATTCACTGAGAACACTCTCAGTTGGGGCCTTGAACTTGATGTATTCATGTATCTTGGATGTCTCATCCTGGAAAGTGGCTTCCATGCTCACTAGTCCTTGACCTCCTTCCTTGCAGCTAGCATACAGTCTCAGGGTGCTGGATTTGGGTTGAAACCCTCCATGTATGGTGAGGAGCTTTGTGTCTTAACATTAAAAATGAATTAATTTTTTTTTACAAATAAAAAACTGAAAAGTGCAGTGCGCAAAGGTATTCAGCCCCCCTGAGTCAATACTTTGTGAAATCCCCTTTTGCTGCAATTGCAGCTGAAATTCTTTTGGGGTTTGTCTCTACCAGCTTTGCACATCTAGAGACTGAAACCTTTGCCCATTCTTCCTTGCAGAACAGTTCAAGCTGAATAAGATTAGATGGAGAGCGTTTGTGAACAACAGTTTTCAGAACTTGCCACAGAATCTGAATTTGATTTAGGTCTGGACTTTGGACCATTCCAACACATGAATCCGTTTCCTTTTTTACCATTCCATTGTAGCTTTGGCTTTATGTTTAGGGTGGTTGTCCTGTTTGAAGGTGAATCTCCGCCCCAGTCTCAAGTGTTGTTCAGACTTCAACAGGTTTTCCTCCAATATTGCTCTGGATTTGGCTCCATCCATCTTCCCATCAACTCTAACCAGATTCCCTGTCCCTGCTGAAGAGAAGCAGCCCCAGAGCATGATGCTGCCACCACCATGTTTGACAGTGGGTATGGTGTGTTCAGAGTGATGTGCAGTGTTAAATTTCCTCCACACATAGCTCTTTGCATTTAGACCAAAAAGTTCCACTTTGGTTTCATCCGACCAGAGCTCCTTCTTCCACACATTTGCTGGATCACTCTCATGGTTTATGGCAAACTGCAAACAGGACTTCTTGTGGTTTTCTTTGAACAATGACTTTCTTCTTGCCACTCTTCCATAAAGTCCAGATGTGTGCAGTGCACGACTGATGGTTGTCCTATGGACAGATTCCTCCACCTGAGATGTAGATCTCTGCAGTTCATCCAGAGTCACCATGGGCCTCCTGGCTGCATCTCTGATCAGTGCTCTCCTTGTTCGGTCTGTTAGTTTA
This sequence comes from Adrianichthys oophorus, assembly GCA_036245035.1. Lineage (NCBI taxonomy): Eukaryota > Metazoa > Chordata > Actinopteri > Beloniformes > Adrianichthyidae > Adrianichthys > Adrianichthys oophorus. The sequence goes on along the minus strand of BSAI01000185.1, from coordinate 1,789,739 downwards.
GGTGGACGACCATGTCTAGGTAGGTTTGTAGTTGTGTCAAACTCTTTCCATTTGCGGATGATGGACTGAACAGTAGTTTGTGGGATGTTCAAAGCTTGGGAAATCTTTTTTCTAGCCTAACCCTGCATTTAATGTCTGCACAACTTTCTCCCTGACCTCTCTGGTGTGTTTCTTACACTTCATGATGCTGTTTTCTCCCCAACATTCTCTTGACAAACTACAGAGACTGTCACAAAACAGCTGCATTTGTATACTGAGATTTAATGACACACAGGTGATTGAACTTAAAATTGCATTTGTGTTTTTCTTTATTCAATTTAAGAGCAGAAATAAAAAGCTGTTTGAAAAAGCTAGTAGCAGTGAAGTAGGTGCTACAATTTGAGGGCCACAAGCTTCCCGCTCCATTCCAATGCATCCACTTGCATTGATCTACTTGATCTACGTAGAAAATAAACACTTTTTTGCCATCTGAGCTTGCTTCTAGCCCAAAACTGTATGGCTGAATAGCTCCAATGTTGTCCTCTATTTTCGTTGCACTGATAATGTTAGGTTGGGGATGTGAGGGGGTGTAAGCTAGCAAGAATGCATGTAAACAGAAGGATGTTGGGGAGAAGCGGCAGGCTTTCTCTGTGCCAACAGTCCCACCCACAGCTCAGAGATAAATTTCCTTTGAACTCTTGCAGCTTTTCAGGAAACAACAGGTTTTTTTAGACCACTGGGAACACTGCAATAGATCAAAAGATGATAAAGTGGGTCTTTAAAAGTAAACCAAGAATTATGTAACACATAACAGATTAGTTTTGAATAACAAGTAATTTGTTCTGTATTACAGTTTGGAAGTAACTGCACAGTGATTACTTTTCATCACAATGATGTGTTTTAATTTCCATGTTGTACCTCACAGTTTTGAGCTGCTGTAATTTAGTCAAAATTTACTATTGCAATGACAAAAACAGCCCCTGAGACTGACTGGCGACCAGTCCATGGGTGTACCCTGCCTTCGCCCATGAGTAGCCGGGTTAGGCTCCGGCAACCCCGTGACCCTGAAAGGGATGAAGCGGATTGGAAAGTGAATGAATGAATGAATGACAAAAACAAGGATCCTGATAACTTGGAAAACATTGAGTACATGTATATGTATGAAAAGTCCAACAGAGTACAGGTTAATTAATTTGTGGTGATTCCTTGAGACAGTGTTTGAAAACTGCCCTTGCTTCATTTTGGTTCAAAGTTACATTCCCTCAGCAAAGTGTGTTCAAGACTGCCCTCACCACCGCATGTTCAAGCAAACACTTTAAACAAAAAGTCTAAATAAACACACGTATATGCTCGTCAGGCTTCTGCGTTCAAACCTGTCATGTTCACACAGAGTCGCCCTGGGGATAACACCCCACCCCCAACTACATTCAAGCTCCCAAGAGCTCAAATCTTGCATAAAAACACAAAAGCAAAATATATTAATTATGTTTGTTTATTAAATATGAGTACAATTTTTGTAACAACTTTGAATTTACAATCAAGATATAGTCTTAAGTGCGCTAATGTGCCAGATAAAACTGAATAAAAAAATAAAAAAGATAGTGTGTATTACATTTAAACGGCAGAGGAGCATGGATGAAATCCACCAACAAGCTAGTTAAGAAGATGAGCCTTATTGCAAATGTTTTTTCAGCCATGTGGTAGACAGTCCTCAGGATTGTACTTGTCAAACAGCAAATTAAGTCGTGTTTGACGCCTAGAAAATGTTAATTTCAGTCATCTCTGACACGCCCTCATCTTTAGTGTTCTTTCTCTTTTCTTTTTAAATTGGACACCTGATGCTTCCATTGACCTTTTGTCCATTATCAACAACCTTGAGTTGAGTTCTCTGTCTGTCAAACACCCAGAGTCAAGATGAATAAGATGATGTAAACAAATTCAAACAAACTCACTTTGATGCAGATTTGTTTAATTTATTTATTTTTCTTTTCAGTTTTTCACAGAAAAATCATAATCCAGTAAACCAAATAAGATATGTTCATTTTATGAATGTAAACTATGTATTTATTTGCAAGCAGCAGTTTGTTTGTTGTCATCATAAGCAGTCTAAGCCCCTCCCCCGCACCTCCATCTGCTTTTCCTGTAAGTCAGACTCCCCGTTCAAATCCTCTGCAGTTGTAATTTGCAATGTGTGTGTGTTTTTTAGGTGCTTGTGCACCCACTACGAGATTGCTCTCTGGGTGGCTGCCTACATTGCTCATAGGTCAATAGTAGTAAATAGTAAATTGACTTTGTTACTTTACTTAAGTACTTTTTTGGCTACTTTGTTCTTGTACTGAGTTTCAAAAATATAAGCAACTTTTACTCCCTACTCAACTATATTTCAGATTGAATTTCTGTACTCTTTACTCCACTACATTTAAAGAGGCACCTGTTATTATTTGTTACATTGTGATTGTCCGCAAAGGGCTCGCATATTTACTTCACCGTGTCTGGTTAGTTGGGCGTATTGAACGATATCGCCACCTGCAGGGTACTGAAGGTACGGCATGCTATTTATGAGCTAAATCACATGAACATGATTCAGCAGCCAGCTTAGCCATTAGGCGTGTTTGAGCTCACCCAGGCGGCAATCCCCTGGATTGTGGTGCATGCTGGTTAGTTTTTGAACCGGTGTCATATGTGCGCCGTCACGAAAGTATTGTGAGAAAGGGGTGGGAACAAGGCGCCTACCTAAGCCAGCTGCAGGTACTGTGCTGACAGCAAGCTGTCTTGATGACTACGAAACAATGCATTGTGGGAAACGGTGGCCTGACAGTTCTTGTAGTTAATGTGATGCTGAACAGAAATGACTGGAGCTAAATGAAGGAAATCTGTGTATGTTGGAACTCTTTCTGCAAATAGTGAATCACTGATGAAAAAAATAAAAAGATTCCTATTTATTTATGGTTGTAGTACCTGAAATCAACATCACTCAGATTACTTTAGCATTAAAACATATTTTACTTAAAACATTTCATCTCTGTATTTTTTTGGACTGATAATCATTTCAGTTCTTATGCTAAACATCAGACAGACGTTTGCATTTATGCAACAAAAGGAACTCAGAAGTTCAGGAATCACAATTCATCTGTGGTTTTGAGTTTATTGTTGTCTTTAAAAGTTCACTTCCATTTCAATTGTTTTTATTTCTCTGGAACAGTAAACATTAATCTGTTTTCCCCGGACAGATGTTGAAATTATCTACCTACAAAGATAAGAATATAAAATAAAAACCTAACGGTCAATTGAAATATCTATTGGTAAAAAAAACATACATAACAAAAATTAAAAGTAATCCATAAAAGCATAGATCATACTAAGTGGGAGATCTCCCAAGAGTGTGTCTCTGCTCCTGGAGGGGAACTATGAGATACATAGCAGAGCCCCTTTTTGAACATTTGAGGGTGACTGAGACTGACTTTTTGTTCTATTTATCATTAATTTTGTTCAGTCATTTTGAAATGTTCAGTGTTAAAATTCATTTCTATTCATTCATTCATTTCAAATATTAGGAAATAAGAAAAATTAGGATAAAAAAAGTTTATTGTTCTTCACATATCTTGGTGTTCTTTGAGCCTATATTCAGTACAGGTAAAATACTTAGGTACTTTTAAAGTCGGATACTTTAATACTTTTACTCAAGTATTATTGGAACTGGCGACTTGTAGCTTTTAATGGAGTAATTTTTACAAAAAGGAATCTGTACTTTTACTCAAGTACACATTTTTAGACCATTCCTGGGATATATGTAGAGAAGCTGTTTTCAGGTATTGCATGTTGAATATTAAACCAGGTCAAACTTTGACCAATCAAGGACTCTGACATAGTGACATATGGATGCTGTCCCTTTTTAATTTACAGAATTGCCAACCATTTGAAAATGTATCACAAAGGAGAAATTAATAATTGGGGTTTGTGGAATTCTATGACACCAAATCTTTCATATTTTTGGAATGGAGCTGTGAAAAAACAAGCCTGGACCAAGATTTACCAGACTGTCACTGCTTTGACATTTCAGAGCAAGACTCTTCCAACAGTGGGTGGTGGACTTGCGCTAGTAAACAGTATATCAAGAAGTAGACCCTCCCTGTTTTTCTAGTTTGGAAACCATTGACTAAACATTTTCACATGCCTGGTGTGAATGTAGCTTATGGCATAGACTTATAGACCACTGCTTTACCTTGCAATGGGATCTGCCAGTTTTAGCTTCTTCTATTTTGCCGGACTGTAGAATGCTCTTGTAAATCTTTTGTGCTGTATATTTTAGCCTTTTGCCTCCTGTTCTAATCTAAACCACTCTGCCATAAATCATGTTCTTGTGAACAATTAGCATATTCACTGGCGTTTGTCACAGTCCCGAGTTTGAATTTGACTGAAAGTATAACATTTGTCTTAGACCATGAATGGTGCATCATGTGACGACGACAGGGTTCCGGTTCACGACAGAGCGAACGTTTTTTTTCTTTTTTCGGTTCTCAATTCCTGACGTTTTTTGGAGCGTTTTTCATATTAAACAGCAGAGATTTTGCAATAGAGGGAGCTGAACATGGCACCAAAGGCTGAACTGGCAGAATTTAAAGCTGCATTAGCTGACATCCAAGCCAAACTAACTCCATTGCTGGCTTTGAAGGCTAAGCTAACACCTCTGCTGGAACTTGTGCAGGACAAGAAAAAGAACTTGTGCAGGACAAGAAAAAGTACGAAATTAACAACGGGATAATCGGAAACTATTCTGAAAAAAAAAAAAAAAATTGATCATTATTCTCTATCATTATTATTTTTGCATAGGCTCCAATCAAGTCTAAAATAGTGTTGTACTTACATGCAAAGCAGTATGACTTATTGTTACTCAAGGATGTTTAATGACCTGTATTACTGTCAGTACAGTATAAATACCTGATTATTAGTTACGAACCGGTTGATATCTAATGTAAAGTAAATGGTATGGTCAAGTCGGGGTGGGATTATATAAGTTTACTTCCTCCCACTCCCTTTCAAGCAGTCAATCTTCTGATGTCTAGTTATCCTATGTTTGACATGACTACTGAAGCAAATCTTTGTTGTTGTTGATTTTGTTACACGTCTTATATATCTTGTCTGCTTGAAATAAACCATTTCAATTCAATTCAATTCAATGTGCGACGAAACTTACGTTTTGTAGGAGGGTGATGACGGATTTAGAGTTTGAGTGGGAATGCTGTCACAAAGCAATGTGGGGTTTTTGTGGTCTTTTTTTTTGTCATAAATGGATCAGGTGTGCTCACTTCCTCACTTCTTCCTTACAGCAAGAAGGTTCCCGGTTCAGGTCTCAGCTGGGGGACTTGAAACAGTGTCACCAATGGGGGACCTTTCTGTGTGGAGTTTGCATGTTCTCTCTGTGCATGTGTGGGTTTTCTCCATGGACTCCGGCTTCCTCCTACCCTCCAAAAACATGCTTCATAGGTTAATTGGTCACTCTAAATTGTTCCTGGGTGTGGGTGTGTGTTTGTGGCCCCTGCGACAGACTGGCAACCAGTCCAGGGGTGTCCCCTGCCTTTGCCCATGAGTAGCCGGGTTAGGCTCGGGCAGCCCCGTGACCCCGAAAGGGATAAAATGGTTTAGAAAATGAATTTTATGTCCAAATATGTGTTAGCCAACTCATGGAGGGGGGAGGTGCTGACAACCTTTATTTTACTGGCTTATTAATACATTATGAAGATTAAAAAAGGGTAGCTTGCATTTATTTATTTTAGAAAGCTCAACAAACATGCCAGCAAGCATGCCACAATGTCTGGGTTCATGAGATCATTCAGACTCTCCCAGTACTGTCAAGTTTACCATCTCCTGCAGATCTGCATGATGATCACTTTTAACGGTACCTCTATCTCTTCAATGACTTGGTGTCCCACATTGTTCCATGTAAATATACTTACATGTAAAAAAAAATGGAAAGGACATTTTTGTTCTTGCCTCAAAATTTTTTTTAAGAAAGTATTGTCAAGGAACCCAAGCAACAACAAATCTTGGTTTTTGATCCTCGATTGATCACATCAACACAACGGCAGATTTCCTTATGGGTGTGAATATTGTCTAAGTCTGGATCCTTATGTTTTGGAATATTTGCGCAACTTGTCAAAACGATTGACTTGCTGCCATGGTACCTGAAACTTACCACTGCTCATGGATTGCGTTGTGCCGGTTGTTCAAATCACACTCCAAAATGTCTTGAATGGTCTTTACATATCTTAACATAAAATATGGGTGTCCCTGATGCAAAAATCATGTTTGGTGTAAACACAGCAGTGATGTGTGGTAATGTTGTGGCTGGTGAGGCATGGACATTTTCAGCCAGATTGACTACCAGACAGACATCATATAATATAAGCACAGCAGAACTCGTGTTCTCTCACACATACAGGTCTAACCAGTGGCGGTTCTGGCGCAAATGGCGCCTTGGGTGTGCCACACCAGCAGTTGTATAAGTCTCTCAGTGTCAGTGAAGATGTGTTGGTTCAGCATTGATCATCTATTATTTATTACTTCACCTTCACCAAAGTCTAACTTTGAAACAGTTTTTTGATGACATTACATCCACTATTTTTGCAGTCAGCCAGAGCAAAATATAAAGTAACAGACTCCTATGGGGTAAGATAACTTCCTTATTCTGCTTTATTCAATTTTCAACAGAGCTAAAGCTATCAAGATAATTTCACATCATAGGATGAAAACATTCTAAAAAGATCACTTTTTTTTTGTTTAGTAGAACTTAAACAAGCATGTGCAGTTTGAACAATCGATGTTCCAGGACTTGATGTTAATTCCTGTGTCCTAGTGATGTATTTTTTGACAGTTTGTCAACAGGATAAATTCTCATTCAAGACAAAAAAAAGTTGTATTCAAAATTTAAACAAAAATAAATGTATTTTTTTCTAAAAAATTACGCACAAAATATAAAGGTGTGCAGACATTTGCCTTTATGAATATGACTTTGTCTTTGTGAAAACAACTTTTTCTTTTTAAATATATTTCTTATTGACAGCTATCTTACCACAGACTCCAATTAAACTTTTTTAGCAAACACAGAATAACAAATATGAGCTCAAGAGCGCCATCTTTGTTGAGATAGAGTTTCTACCTTTTTTACCTTGTGACTTTTCAGTGTGGCTTTGTCAGATCTGAACTCTAATTGAATGACAGACAAACATGAAATACATTACCTATTAATAGAAAGTGAGGACAATAAAAATGTCTATAATGCATAGAAACATTTAAATAAAGTGTTGCATTATTTATATCCGCTGAGCAAACTGAAGATACAAAACAAACCAGTTTGCATTGGATTTTACCATCTGCTGTGAGGCAGAACGCCATCCTGCCTCACGTCACAGCCTGCTCTGTAATTTAACAAGACACAAGAAAGAGTTTGAAGATAAAAATGATTAAAATAAATAGAATCGTACAAATTGCATTATTAGCAGAGATCAGACAAAACATACATTTTATGAATGTAAACATTTATTTAATGGTAGGTAAGGATGAGGACCAGTAAGACACTGAGAACAGCATCATGCTCACAGAACTCTTTTGCCTGTTCCATACACAAGGACAACCAACCTCAGCCTCTGACCGAGCAAGTTAAAAGTTAAAAGATAGCCAATCAAAATAATTAAAGAAGCTAACCAATCAGCAGAGACTTGGTCACCAGAGGTGAGGTATCATCTAAAGCATCTTGGTATTGACAGGAGGAGATTCAAAAGGAATGAGTCATGGAGCTCTTGGAGTAGTTTTGACGTGACAGAGTTTCATATGAACAATGAGATAGATAATTTGCTTGACCTCCAGAAGATAAGAATGTATGACGTGGAACAACGACACAGAATGAATAATGTCATTTTGACTGGATTCAGACTCAAACACCGAGCTAGGCCTGGAGCAGCTAACGTTTAGCAGGGATGCTAACATCTCCGCTACTCTGCCTTCAGAAGATAGCGCCTGTGCAGCAGGGGCTCCAGACGACTCAAGTTGGATCGTTTCTCAAGTCTAAAGGACTTTTCCTGGATCTAAATACTATTGAGTCCTGCTGACCGCTTCCCAACAAAAAGACTGTTAAACCAACAATCCTTTTCAGGGTTGTGAACTAGAACTACAAGATAGCTCTGATGAAGCAGAAGAAAAACCTGAAAAGTACAGAGGTCTATTAAAATGATCACTTAACTAAAAGAAGGGCTGAAGGGCTGGAAATGTCAGGCCAGGCTGCCAAAGAGACGCAATCAAATACAAAACACCTGGGTTACGGGCTCCAGGATCCTTCATTAAACCACTAGGTCCACCGGACCATTCTGCGGTACTGCTCATAAACAACATGAAAGACTTTGAGGAGTGCTTGATAACTAATATCTGAACAATTAAATGAAGCTAAGAGTCAAATATAATTTGAAGAAAATCATGGCACCCAAGAACAAGTGATATATCTAAAGCAGGGGTCCCCAAACTTTTTATTGTGAGGGCCACATAAGTGTTTTCTTCTTGGACGAGGGGCAGTTTGTTGGCTAACAGAAACAGCTTAATAATCACAGGGTGTGCCAAAACGTAAATATTTATGTTTTTCCAGAAAACCACACATACATTTGAAAAATTCCTTCCTGTAATCTTCACAGACAAATCTAACTAAAACATTTCAAAGTTAAATCAATAAATAGTCTGTCCTCTCCCGTCATCGTCCCTTTGAGACTTTGGAGGCTGCAGCTCCTCACACATTTAAGTTTGTTTAAACTTAGTAGTGATGGGAATTCTGGCTCTTCTTAGCAACCCAGCTCTTTTGAATTTGTGCACAAAATGTGCACATTGTAGTGTTCTCCGTCAGTGTGTGAAACTGCTGACTAAACACCGAGTTAAACTGTGTTGAATGAAGACTGAGTCGATGCAAGATTCACTCATTTACTTCTTCAGCTCTTCATTACTTTCGGTGAAAACTGTAACAACATTTCAAAATACATTCAATCTGTAAACTTACATATCACTATGGGCAAAATATAACTTAGAATATAACTTCTTCAAACTATTGCGATATGACAAAATATACATCTTATAACTCCTTAACTTATATCACTTCCTGTAGTTTACATCACTTCCTGTTAAGCGCTACGCAATCTTTTCCTTGGCTTTTCCAGCAAGCATGACGGACATGTGTGAGAGTTCTGGACTTAATCCATTGTCATCCACCATCATCACCATATAGGCAATGCTGTAAGTTAATTTTAAACAATGTTAAGGAGTTATAAGATGCATATTTTGTCATATGACAAGATGAAAACCATCAAAGCTTATGTAATTCTTGACGACCAGAGCAACCGGTCTTTGGCTCGACCAGAGTTTTTTGATCAGTTTTGTGTGGACAGTGAACCATCCCCCTACCATCTGACAACTTGTTCTGGAACGGTGAAGACATATGGCAAGCAGGCAGAAGGATTGCAAATTGAGTCACTGGATGGAAAAACTCTAATTTCCTTGGCACCTCTCCTGGATTGTCAATCCATCCCAAACAATCGGGCAGAAATCCCAACTCCAGATGCAGTACTGCACCAACCGCATCTCCAGCACATTTCTCAGTGTATTCTTGAATTAGACCCAAAAGCAGAAATACTTCTGTTGCTTGGAAGAGATGTGCTTAGAGTACATAAAGTCAGAGAGCAGGTCAATGGACCACACAATGCTCCGTTCACCCAGCGTCTGGATTTGGGTTGGACAGTGATCGGTGAGGTCTGCTTAGGAAAAGCACATAAGCCCACAGTCAATATGTTCAAGACGAGCATATAGCAAATCAATCGCCATTCAATCTTTGAACCCTGCTCCAGCTCGATTCGTATAAAAGAAACAGAACAAGACTTCAACAAGCCTGGCAAATCCCCAGAGAAGATGCTAGGACACTCAGTCTTCAGTTGCACAGATCATGACAATAAACTTGCTCTATCAAGAGAAGATGCACTCTTTCTAAAGATCATGGACACAAGTGTTTTCAGGGATGACGCCACCAATTGGGTTTTACCACTCCCGTTTAAAGAACCACGTCAGTGACTACCAAACAACAAAGAGCAGGCTGTTAAACACTTTACTTCTCTTCAGCAAACATTGAAAAGGAAACCTGCGATGCAAGAACAATATTTAGCATTAATGGGAAAAGTGTTAGCCAATGGTCATGCTGAGGTGGCTCCACCGCTGAACCCGAATGAAGAATGCTGGTACTTATCATCTTTTGGCGTCTACCATCCACGAAAGCCAAACCAAATCAGGGTTGTGTTTGACTCCAGCGCCAAACATTGTGGAATCTCTCTTAATGATGTGCTCCTCACAGGACCTGACATTAACAACTCTCTTCTTGGTGTCCTGCTCTGCTTCCGGAAAGAAAAGCTTGCGATCCTTGCAGACATTCAACAAATGTTCCACTGTTTTTTAGTGCATGAAGACCACTGCAACTTCCTTCGCTTTTTGTGGCACAAGAATGATGATCTCAGAGAACCTGTCATTGAGTACCGGATGAAAGTCCACGTCTTTGGGAACACAATATCACCTGCAGTTTCCATCTACGGGCTGCGGAGGGCTATCAGAAAAAATGCTCAGAAACATGGTGATAATACAGTCCAGTTTGTTGAAAGACATTTCTACATGGATGATGGTCTAACATCAGTCCCCTCGGAAGCAGAAGCCATTAACCTGCTCCAACGAACACAAGCTTTGCTCGCAGAATCAAACCTTCGATTGCACAAGTTCGTGTCAAATTCCAAGACAGTCACCGAAGCGTTCTCCCCTGATGACTGTGCTGCAGTAGCCAAAGAGCTAGATCTAAGTGGAGAGGAAGTACCCACGCAAAGGAGCGTGGGACTACTCTGGGAAATCCAAACAGACATATTCACCTATGCTGTATCAAACATAAGAAAACCATATACTCGCCGTGGAGTTCTTTCTACTGTGAACAGTGTCTTTGACCCACTGGGCTTCCTGGTGCCCATCACAATCCAGGGAAGAGCTCTTCTCAAAGAACTTACCACTCAGCTGTCTGACTGGGATACGCCACTCCCAGACAACAAGTTCGAACCCTGGGAGACTTGGAGAGACTCCCTCCAAGATTTAAAAGAGGTTCATGTTCCACGGGTGTATACATCTTCCTCATTGGGAGCAGTGCGCACAGAATTGCAAGTCTTTTCAGAAGCCTCAATCAAAGCTATCAGCACTGTGGCTTACCTAAAGACTGTTCAGGAAGGTGGAAATGCCGAGGTGGGATTTGTAATGAGCAAAGCTAAGCTAGCTCCTCAGTCAGAGCCGACCATTCCAAGGCTTGAGCTCTGTGGTGCTGTTCTTGCAGTGGAGATGGCAGATCTTATCCAGGATGAGCTGGATATTAAGTTCAATGCTGTCTAGTTCTATACAGACAGCAAGGTTGTCCTAGGGTATATTTGCAATGAGACAAAACGTTTCTATACATATGTCCATAATAGGGTCCAACGGATACGCCAGTCTTCAACTCCAGAGCAGTGGAATTATGTGTGCACAGAGGAGAACCCTGCAGACCACGCATCAAGGTCTTTACCAGCATCTCGCCTTTCACAAACATCTTGGTTCACTGGTCCGCCCTTCCTGCATAAGACATCAACAGCAACATCAAAACCTACTAAAAGGTTTGAGCTCATCGAACCTGGAGAAGATTCTGAGATCCGGCAACAAGTTCAAACATGCGCTACTCGCATTGGAGAAGCAATGCTTGATGTTGATCGTTTCAACCGCTTCTCCACCTTTGCTTCCATTGTGAGAGGACTCGCTTTCCTCATCCACATGGCACGATCCCACAAACAGTCAGACCCCGAAAGCAACTGTAAGGGCTGGCACAAATGCCATCTGCCTCGCACTGCTGAGGAAATGGCTCAAGCAAGAGATGTTGTGTTGAAAGCGGTCCAGAGGACAGCCTTTCCAAAGGAGTTGTCATCATTGCAATCTAACCAGATGGTGGAAAAAGGTAGCCCCTTACAAAAATTTTGTCCAATCCTGGATGGTGGGTTTGTGTGTGTTGGAGGGAGGCTCACAAATTCTGATCTGACTTCTGAAGAAAAGAACCCAATAATTCTTCCGAAGAGCAGCTACATCTCTTTGCTACTTGCACGGCATTACCATGTTCAGGTGAGACATCAAGGCCGTCATCTGACAGAAGGTGCAATCAGGGCAGCAGGTCTGTGGATTCTGGGAGGAAGAACATTAATTAATTTGGTTCTCCACAAGTGTGTGACCTGTCGCAGGTTGCGAAGGAAACCAGAGGAACAGTGCATGGCTGACCTGCCTCCAGAGCATCTTAAAGCGTGCCCTCCATTTACATATGTGGGACTTGATGTCTTTGGGCCCTGGTCTGTCACAGTACCAGAGGTGGGCAAGCGGAGAGTAAGCGATGGGCCATTATGTTCAGCTGTCTCAGTTCAAGGGCTGTGCACATCGAGGTGATTGAGTCAATGGACTCTTCCTGCTGCATAAATGCTCTTAGGCGCTTTTTTGCACTCAGAGGCCCAGCAAAGCAACTCCAGTCCGATTGTGGTACTAACTTTGTTGGCGCATGTAAAGAGCTTGGCATGGACACAACTGTACAGAAGTACTTGAGTGAACAAGGATGCAGCTGGAAATTTAACCCTCCACATGCATCCCACATGGTAGGCTGCTGGGAACGTATGATTGGCATCCCCAGGAGAATCCTTGATTCAATGTTACTACAACAAAAGAGTTATCTATCTCATGAAGTGCTCTGCACAGTTATGGCAGAAGTCACCGCCATCATGAATGCACGACCACTCTTACCAGTATCAGCACATCCACAGCAACCTTTTATCCTCTCACCATCAATGCTCCTTACACAGAAGTCAGGAGTTCCCCCTCCTCCTGGGGACTTTAACGACAAGGACCTTTACACAAACCAGTGGAAATGGGTGCAGGCTCTTGCAAACCAGTTTTGGAGCCGAGAATACTTACCCACTTTGCAAAGCAGACAGAAATGGACAACACCACGCAGGAATCTTCAAATTGGAGACCTAGTTCTGCTCAGAGACAAACAAACTGTTCAAAACTGTTGGCCGATGGCTCGGATTACTGCCATGTTTCCTGGACAAGATGGACTTGTACGGAAGGTTGAAGTGAGAACAACCGATCAAGGCACCCCAAAAACTTTTAAGAGACCTGTCACACAAGTTGTTCTGCTTCTGCCTAGAGACTGATGTTTAGATTTTTCAACCGTCAAAGTGCCCTCACAGAGGCCAGGCGTGGAGTGTGATGTTTTAAGAAACATCCCTTTATGTTTGTTTAGGAAATCTTATTTTGATATATGTTTTATTATTAAGTATTTTATTTATTAAGTATTTTAGAGAGTTTATTTTGACCAAGATAGAAGTTTTCATATAAGAAGTTTATTTTGAAAGAGCTATTAGTTTATATCACTTCCTGTAGTTTACATCACTTCCTGTTAAGCGCTATGCGATCTTTTCCTTGGCTTTTCCAGCAAGCATGACGGACATGTGTGAGAGTTCTGGACTTAATCAATTGTCATCCACCATCATCACCATATAGGCAATGCTGTAAGTTAATTTTAAACGATGTTAAGGAGTTATAAGATGCATATTTTGTCATATCGCAATAGTTTGAAGAAGTTATATTCTAAGTTATATTTTGTCTATAGTGATATGTAAGTTTACAGATTGAATGTATTTTGAAATGTTGTTACAGTTTTCACAGAAAGTAATGAAGAACTGAAGAAGTAAATGAGTGAATCTTGCATCGACTCAGTCTTCATTCAACACGGTTTAACTCGGTGTTTAGTCAGCAGTTTCACACACTGACGGAGAACACTACAGTGAAAAAGCATTATTTGGTGTTTGAAAGTGAGCAAGATGGCATCAAGTCACAGATCATCTGCACGCAGCGTTAGAAGCATCAAAAGCTCAATGTCATCAGCAAGTGCAGCGCATGCCAGAGCCACAGCTGAAGCTGCAAAAGTAAGAGCATCATATGCTGGTGATGAAGCAAGACTTAAGATGGAAAAGGCTGCAAAGGAAGCAGAAATAAAAACAAGAGAAGCACATAATCAACTGGAAGCAGTCCGGATAGAAACCAAATTAGAAGTATTAGCACTAAAAAGAGAAGCGAAGGCAAATATTGTGGAGGCTCAGGTTTTAGAGGAGGCTGCAGCAATGGATGCTGTGGTTGATGAAGAAAAAGATAAATCAGAAAATATAAAAATACATAATGAAGGAAAAAAATGTTTATACATATATATGCTTTGATTTTTTTCTTTCAGATAAAATGAACAAAGTAAATGATGAAAACTAAAAACATCCATCCATCCTTCCATTTTCTTCCGCTCGTCCGGGTCCAGGTCACGGAGGCAGCAGTCTAATCAAAGATGCCCAGACTGCCCCCTCTCCCAGGCCACTTGCTCCAGCTCCTCTCGGGGGACCCCGAGTCGTTCCCATGCCAGCCGAGAGACATAGTCTCTCCAGCATGTCTCGGATCTTCCCTGGGGCCTCCGCCCAGTGGGACATGCCCGGAACATGTCCCTAGGGAGGCGTCCAGGGGGCATCTGTACCAGATGCCAGAGCCACCTCAACTGGCTCCTCTCAATGTGGAGGAGCAGCGGTTCTATTCTGAGTTCCTCTCAGGTAACCGAGCGTCTCACCTCATCTCTAAGTGAGCGCCCAGCCACCCTGTAGAGGAATCTCCTTTTGGCCGCTTGTATCTGGGACCTCGTTCTTTCAGTCAAGACCCAGAGCTCATGACCATAAGTGATTATTGGAGCGTAGATTGACCAGTAAATTGAGAGCTTTGCTTTCTGGCCTAGCGTCCTCTGCACCACAACAGACCGGTACAGCGACCACATGACAGTGGATGCTGCACCAATCCGCCTGTCAATCTCACATCTTCTCTTACTCGTGAAACAAGACCCCAAGATACTTAAACTGCTCCACCCGGGGAAGGAGCACTCCGCCCACCCAGAGAGGACAAACTACCTTTCTCCGGTCGAGAACCATTGCCTCAGACTTAGCGGTACTGACACTCATCCCAGCCGCTTCACACTTGGCTGCAAACAATTCCAGTGCATGCTGGAGGTCCTGGCTTAATGAAGCCAACAGGACGACATCATCTGCAAAGAGCAGAGAGGAAATCCTTTTTTTTCCCAAACCGGACTCCCTCAAGCCCCTGGCTGTAACTAGAAATTCTGTCCATAAAGACTATAAACAGAACCAGTGACAAAGGGCAGCCCTACTGGAGTCCAACATGCACCGGGAAAACAGGTCTGACTCGCTGCCGGCTATGCCGACCAAGCTCGTCATGCAGAGACCGGACAGCCCTGAATAAGGCTCCCCGGACCCCATACTCCCAGAGCACCCTCCACAAGACACCACGGGGGACACGGTTGAATGCCTTCTCCAAATCCACAAAACACATATGGACAGGATGAGCAAACTCCCACGAACCCTCCAGCACCCTAGGCAGGGTGTAGACCTGGTCCACAGTTCCAGGACAGAAACCGCATTGTTGTTCCTGGATCTGAGGTTCGACTATCAGCCGGACTCTCTTCTCCAGTACCCTGGCATAGACTTTCCCAGGGAAGCTGAGGAGTGTGATTCCCCGGTAGTTGGAACACACCCTCCAGTCCCCCTTCTTGAAAAGGGGCACCCCCACCACTGTCTGCCAGTCCAGTGGTACAGTTCCCGACTGCCACGCGATGCTGCAGAGACGTGTTAACCAAGACACTCCCACAGCATCCAGAGACTTGAGGTACTCAGGGCGGACCTCGTCTACTCCCGGTGCCTTGCCACTGAGGAGCTTGTTGACTACCTCTGTGACTTCAGCTTGGGTGATGTACAGCCCCACCCCAAGGCCCTCAGCTTAACAACGAAAAAATAAAAACAATGATTTACTATTCAACTTTTAAAGTGAAACAACACAAAATACTGATAAAAACATGCAAAACAAAACCAAAAAAAAAAAAAAAATAAATAAGAAGGTTTGTAAGGTTGGCATTTAGAAATAGCAAATGTAATTTCTTTTTTTTGATTCCTGGTTCCAAAATAATATTATCTTGGATGATCAACTCTTTAACACAAATAAGAATCTGTTCTCTTATATAGAATTCCTCAAAAAATATAAGATCCCAGTTACTCCTGGAGAGCATACACAAGTTTTTGGTGCAAAATCTTCTGGGATATGTATGTTATTTAACCAAAAAACAAGACTTGATCCTTTTCCTTCAGTCCTTTTCTTTCGCTATCTACTATTGGTAAAATCTGTTTTACTCTCCATTTCAGGAAAAATAATAGTCATTAGAGCAGTTTTTCAGAAATTGTCACTTTGCCACGTGTCACTTATTATTGGAAACAATTCGTAGATGATGTGTCTTGGATAAAAGTATGGCTTTTACCTAATCAATATTTTATTTCCAATAAGATAAAATACATTTCTAATACATTTTTACACAGATTTTACCCCACAAAAAAATATTTAAAAAGATTTAAACCCAATATTGACTCATTATGTACATTTTGTAAACTTTCACAAGAAACAATTACTCATCTATTTTGACATTGAACCTTTTTACAATATTTTTGGCTAATTTTCTGTGATTTCTTTTGTTACAAGTGTGCTCTCTCTTTTTCTTCATGTTGGAAGCATGAATTGTTTGGTTTCCACCAGCATAAGAATAAACAATTTCAATTTTTAATCAATTTATTCATGTTTCTTGCTAAATTTGATATCCACATGTGCACATGTTCTGATTCAATTCCAAAGTTTTCTTTATTTCTGGTAGAGGCCAGGTTATATATGGAGTCTATTTTTTTTTCAAAAATTAATCAGCTGTGAAATGTTTTGAAATTTGTTTTCTGTATAAAATCTTTTAAAATGTCGAATCTGAAATTCTTCAATCTTACTTTTATATACTTATAAGCCTTTGTTTGTTTGTTTCTACCCCTGGCACACTGTTATTTTATTCTTTATTGAATTTTATTTATGTTGTTTGTATTATTTGTATAGATGTACAATGTATTATAATGGCTATTTGCACTTTTTTTCTGAAATTGTTAATTAGAATGAAGTTTAATTTAAAACAATAGCAAATGTCTCATCTTCGTGAATCTGATATGGTTTCTTCTGTCAGTAATGATCTGTCTGTTCTGGAGAAAGTTGTTCTCAGGTGTCTGTTCAGGTTGTTGTTTGAAACTCTTTTCTTTCAGACTCTAAATTCTGCTTCATATTATCATTAACAGTCAAAAGGTTTCTGATTTTTCTCGTTTTTCCAGTCTCACTCATTTCTTTACATTTTCTGTTTTTCTGTTGTCGTTGTTGTATCTCTGTCTCTCCCTTGTGTGTAACTTCTTCATGTGCATGAGGAACGGTAACAAGCTTTGCACCCCTCCCCCAGGGGAGGATATCAGCACTTTGACTGCGTGATGGATCACGTACAGACACGTTTTGATCAGTCACGTGCAGCTTGAAGAGAAAAAAAGCCAGAGAGGATTTATGAGACTAAATAAAAATGATCAGCCTCGCTGTGTCCTCAACTAAAGTTCTTCAGTCTTCTGCTGCAGATGGACTTATTACTTATTGATCAGTTCAGTGTTTACTTGTTTTTTGCTAGAGTTACGTTCTAAAAGATCTGATCAGGATCAAATATTTAAGGAGATCTGACAATCTCATACTGAGAGAGGTGAACTGTATAAATATAATATAAGAATAGGTAAAAATATATTTTATGCTTGATAGTAAGTCTATATCAATGACCTTTCTGATCTGCATATGCAATGATAAACTCCAGTGTCATGTCTACTTGCAAAGTCGTGTGATTTATTAAGCTTAAGATTTTTTAATGACCTGAATCGGTGTTGGTAATGTATAAAGCTCTAATTACAAGACATGAACCTGATACTGATAACGTATGTAAAGTAAATGGTTAGATAAATATGGGGTGGGATTATATAAATTCACTTCCTCCCACTTCCTTTCAAGCAATGTACAATTATCCAATGTTTTATTTTATATTGTTATCATGTTTTGTGACGTGTGTTGCTGACCTCTTGGTCAGGTCACCGTTCCAAAAGATATTTTGATCTTACTGGTTCTTTTACCAAATAAATAAAAGTTAAAAAACAGTAATAAATAATAATAATTTGGCTATAAATTTAGTGTAGCGTGTCACAAAACTTTATCTATAAAATGTGCTCTGTTAAAATGCATTTGGCTTAAGCACATTAGAAATCAACATACCCATCAGGAGGATGCATGTTTGGCCTGCACACTTGTGACGGATCCCCACGTGGCAAAAGTAATGTTTGCTCACTGCTTTTAAAATGCTTCCAATAAATTCTGCATCTTAATTGGTTAAGTACTCAGCTGTGTGTTCTGTAGATTATGTTACTTCTATGCCAAAGAAATAGAAATGAAATCTTTACAGCCTCTTTGGCAAAGTGAAAATTGCATAAATGAACGTATGCACAAAAATGTGCCTTGTTTTATTGCCAGTAATAGCAACAATAGAAATTGATATTGTTAGATTCCAAATACTGTTAATTTTGGATTTGAAGCACTAGTATTCCCATCTGTATCTCTGACATGTAATGTATGAACTATTCTTGTATTCTTGTTTCTTTCTCAGGTACTGCAGCTGACCTACCATCAAGCACAATGTCGTATGGGTCTTTAGATGGAAGTTATTTTGCCACTCGTAACCCATTTGGAGGCCCTTCAGGGCAGGGTTACCAGCCAGTTGGTGAGAAAGAATGCTTTAACTTTTTTGTTGGTTTTCAAAAGAACATGTAATCAGCATCAAAACAAATCAAAAAGGCACAAGCAACTTTCAATTCCAGATTTCTTCAATCGAGCTAAGTAGTTGTCCGCTTTTCAGTACAAAGGAAGCAATCAACACACTTGGAATTCATGAAGAAATGCATTATTCAAGCAATCAGCAGCACATACACATGAATAACAAGTACACAAAACAAAAGGTTTTGTCAAAGTGCTAATTGTATTGCAGTTTTTATCTATACATACACTTATGCAGTTAGAGTGTAGGAATCTTTTTCTCTTTGAGAATATTCTCAAGTTAATTGTTCAAAAAAAACAGCATCATTGATAGATTACGATTATCTGTCTTCCTAAACACAGATAAAGCCAAGTAAGAGTCCTATTGTTAAAAGGTCAAGTTTGTATTATTTTTGATACATTTACAAAAATTGCTGAAAAAAGCACAAAGTGAAGAACTAAAAACCTGCTTTGGCTGTTGACCACAAATGCTCCCTGCAGTTACAAGTATGCATTTCCATCAGAAGCAGAAATGCATTTAACTTATAAGCACGATTTTGATTCAAATGATGAGCTTCAAGGTGGATAAAACATTGCATGATGTTAGTGTAGGTTTTTCTCAATTATACTTACTAATTAAGGAACTGGGAGACATGATCTGGTTCTATGGAAGTAGACAGAGCACAGAAGAGATCCAAAACAATCCTTCACATATCTGTAACTTGTTAATTTATGGTTGCATTGCTAGACTACCTTAAAATCTTTTATCTTATTCAGCATAGTAAAGTTGTGCTCTCACTCTTGTGTGTTTCACCTCCCAAAGGGTTATGTGGTGATAAAGGCAGCTTCATTTAGTCTGATCCTCTTTGTACTTTCATTAGCCTTATAACAGGCTACAAGACTGACGCAAATCCTGAGGCAAAGTCATCGATGTATGTGTATGTGTAATGTATGTATTAGAGAACATTAGATTCAGCTGATTCAGACATAGGGAGACATTATTTGTTCGGAAAAAGTAAAACCTGTCAGGGTTGACGTGTGAACACAGATGCAGACGACACTCGTAATACGAAGTTCTCTCGTTTAATTGAGAAAGGTTCACAAGAAACTGAACACAAACTCATGAGGTACAAAAGACCATCCGACAACCAGTGCAGGGGAGACGAAGACTTATAACAGGAGGAGGGGATGAGGTAAATGGAAACAGGTGTGCCAATAAGGAGGGAGAGAACACAGGAAGTAACAGCCAGCAACAAAATAAAACAGGAAGTGGAACCTAACAAAAAACAAACAAATGTCCTGGGTCCATAACCCCACAGTACCCCCCCTCAAGGTGCGCCGCCTGGCGCAGGGGAAAGCCTGTCCCGGTGCCGCCAATTAAAGTCCCTGATGAGTTCAGGATCCAGAATCCGCGACGCAGGCTCCCAGGACCTCTCCTCAGGCCCGTACCCCTCCCAGTCCACCAGGTACTGGAAACCACGTCCCCGTCGCCGAACGTCCAGCAGGCGACGGACTGTGTAGGCCGGCTGGCCATCAATGATGCGGGGAGGGGGTGGCGGAGAGGAAGGCCGCTGCAGGGGACTCGTAACATGCGGCTTCAGCTGAGATACATGAAAGACCGGGTGGATGCGCAAGGACCTGGGCAAACGCAGCCTGACCGCCACAGGATTGATGACCTTCAGGATCTCGAAAGGACCAATGTACCTGGGGGACAGCTTCTTGGATTCTGTCCGAAGCTTGATGTGTGAGGTGGACAGCATGAGGGATTGGCCAGGCAGGTAAGTAGGTGCCGGAGTGCGTCGACGATCAGCCAGCCTCTTGTTGGTAGCCCCTGAACGCAACAGGGCCGCCCGAGCCTCCCGCCAAACACGCCGACAGCGGCGGTATAGGTGCTGAACCGACGGAACGGCCACCTCCGTCTCCTGCTCGGGAAACAGGGGGGGTTGGTACCCCATAGAGCACTCAAATGGGGACATACCAGAAGCAGACGAGGTGAGGGAGTTGTGCGCATATTCCACCCATGGCAACAAGGAGCTCCAGGAGGTCTGGCATTGGGAACAGATACACCGGAGAGCGGCCTCCAAGTCTTGATTAGTCCGTTCCGCCTGACCATTAGTCTGTGGGTGAAAACCAGATGACAGGCTGGCAGTAGTCCCGAAAGCCCCACAGAACGCCTTCCAGACTTGTGAGATGAACTGAGGACCACGATCCGACACCATGTCCGTGGGGATGCCATGCAGCCTGAAGACATGTTTTATCATCAATCTAGCCGTCTCTGCAGCAGAGGGGAGTTTGGTCAGAGCCACAAAATGAGCTGCCTTAGAGAAACGGCCCACGATAGTGAGAATAACGGTTCTCCCGGCAGAAGGAGGTAGGCCGGTAACAAAGTCCAGAGCAATGTGTGACCAAGGGCGACCCGGGATGGACAATGGGTGTAAGAGTCCAGCAGGCGGGTGTGTGCTGACCTTGTTCTGGGCACAAACCAGACAACCTGAAACATAGTCCCGGACGTCCTTGGTCATACTGGGCCACCAGAAACGGCGACGCAGAAAAGAGCCAGTCCTGCGGATTCCTGGGTGGCAGGTGAGTCGCGTAGCATGAGCCCACTGGAGAACCTGGGACCTGAGTGAGCTGGGGACGAACAGTTTATTAGGAGGACCTCCTCCCGGGTCCGGGTCCTGAACTTGGGCAGCCTTAATGTCCCTCTCCAGCTGCCAGGAGAGAGCGCCCAGCACACAGGAGGGAGGAAGAATAGAGGCTGGTTGGCCGTCTTGCACAGCCGATTCCTGTTGTCGGGAGAGGGCATCTGGTTTAATATTCTTAGAACCTGGACGATAGGACACCACAAAGTTAAATCGGTTGAAAAATAGAGACCACCGTGCCTGCCTGGAGTTCAACCGTTTGGCAGTCCGCAGATATGACAGGTTCTTTTGATCTGTCCAGACAAGGAACGGTGTAGCTGACCCCTCCAACCAGTGCCTCCACTCCTCAAGAGCTAGCTTAATGGCTAGCAATTCTTTATCACCCACATCATAATTCCGCTCCGCCGGAGTAAGCCGGCGGGAGAAGAAAGCGCAAGGGCGCAGTTTACCGTCAGATCCCCCTTGCTGAGACAATACCGCACCCACCCCAGTATCAGAGGCATCCACCTCTACAAAAAACTGCCTGGACGGGTCAGGTTGGGCCAGGATAGGTGCAGAGGTGAAAAGTTGCTTCAGCCTGTTGAAAGCGGCCTCCGCCGCCTCCGTCCAGACGAACGGTGAAGAGGTAGAGGTGAGAGCCGCGAGGGGCGCGGCCACCGAACTGTAGCCACGGATGAAGCGACGGAGGAAGTTGGCAAACCCCAGAAACCGTTGTAATTGTTTCCGGTTAGCAGGTGTAGGCCACTCCACCACCGCTTTCACCTTAGCTGTATCGGGTCTCACCTCACCCTCTGCTACCACAAATCCCAAAAATGAAACAGACGGAGAGTCGAACTCACACTTCTCCGCCTTCACAAATAACTTATTCTCCAGTAACCGCTGGAGCACCAGACAAACATGCCGCCGATGTTCGCTGGCGTGCCTGGAAAAAATCAAAATGTCATCCAGATATACAAAAACAAAACTATGTAAAAAGTCACGTAACACATCATTTATCATTGCCTGGAACACAGCAGGAGCATTACAGAGGCCAAACGGCATAACCAGGTACTCGAAATGTCCTAGAGGAGTGGTGAAGGCGGTCTTCCATTCATCACCGGCTCTGATGCGCACAAGATGGTAGGCGTTGCGAAGGTCCAGTTTGGTGTAAATCCTGGCCTCCTGCAATGCCTCAAATGCTGAGTTCATTAAAGGCAGGGGGTAACTGTTTCTGACAGTAATCTCATTTAGCCCCCGATAATCAATACATGGTCGGAGAGACCCGTCTTTCTTTCCAACAAAAAAAAACCCCGACCCCACTGGCGAGGAAGACGGTCTGATAAGTCCATAATTCAGAGACTCAGCAATATATTGTTCCATGACCTCTCTCTCGGGTTTGGACAGACTATATAACCTGCTCTTAGGCAAGGTAGCGCCAGGTTGAAGCTCTATAGCGCAGTCATAAGGCCTGTGAGGCGGTAAGCAGAGAGCTCGTGATTTGGAGAACACCTCAGCTAGGTCGTGATATTCCGGCGGTACCCCGGATAGGTCAGGTGAGGGCGGCCGCCCTACTGGGACAGCGGGATCTTCCCCAGGAGGCCGAGCTGAGCGCAGACAGGTGGTGTGACATCTCTCACTCCAGCCGGAGACCCGACTGGAGGGCCAGTCAATGACTGGGTTGTGCGCCATAAGCCAGGAGTAACCCAGAACCAGTGGGTTCTGGGCGGAGGAAAAGACGAAAAAACGGGTAAGCTCATGGTGATTACCTGAAATAATAAGATGAATAGGTTCGGTGATATAAGAGATTGAGGCTACCTCTTGACCGTTAAG
Organism: Adrianichthys oophorus; assembly: GCA_036245035.1. NCBI lineage: Eukaryota > Metazoa > Chordata > Actinopteri > Beloniformes > Adrianichthyidae > Adrianichthys > Adrianichthys oophorus. The sequence continues at coordinate 1,766,469 of BSAI01000185.1, read as the reverse complement.
GGAGACCACTTGTAATGGACGGGGCAACAACTCGCACTTAAGACCGACCTGTTTCGCTAGCTCGGCGTCCATGAGATTCTGCTCTGCTCCTGAATCCACTAAAGCTTTGACAGAAACCCCACTCCCATGAAACATTAATCGAATCTGTAAAAAGCAAGAAGCAGGTTTTGGAATGGTGAGCGCTGAATCACCGCTCGTCAGCGCGCCCACTCTTACTGAACGAGCAGAGGTGTTTGGGCACTCCCTGCAGAAATGACCCCGCTCACCACAGTAAAGGCACTCACCTGCCGCCATCCGCCGCCGTCGTTCGGAAACAGACAGTCTGCCCCGTCCGAGCTGCATGGGTTCCTCCTGCACTTGCAACGGGGTTTCTGCGGGAGAAACAGCACAGTCAGGTGAGTTGGTGGGCCGGCGAGGTTGGCGGGGAACCATCCTGTCATGCTCCTCCTTATGGTCCTGTAAACGGTTATCAATCTTGATAACCAGGGCGATGAGAGGTTCCAAGGTGGCTGGTAACTCCAGCGAGATTAGTCTGTCTTTTAATTCCTCGGACAGTCCCTCCACGAAAGCGTCCGTGAGCGCAGTAGTGTCCCATCCACTAGTGGAGGCCAAGGTCCGGAACTCTATGGCATAGTCAGCTGCCCTTCTGTCCCGCTGTCTTAATCTTATAAGCGCACGAGCTGCCTCTCTGCCTGGCTTGGTATAATGGAAAACCTGCTGGAAAGCCTCCAGGAAAGCCGAGAGAGATGCGCAGGTAGGGGCTCCACGCTGCCACTCGGCGGTAGCCCATGCTCCGGCTCTGCCGGTAAGGTGAGAAATAATGCAGGCCACCTTGGCTTGTTCCGTAGGATAGTGAGGAGCCTGTAACTGGAAGTGGAGCTCACACTGGGTAATGAAAGCCCGACAGTCCCCGGAAAACCTTTCTGGGCGGGCCAACTGTGCAGCAGGAGCGACAGGAACTCCTTCCAAGGTCCCCTGGAGCTGCATGGAAGGCGATGGGCGTGGCGAGGGGAAAGACGGTGGATGTTGGACCCGCTCCGCCAGTTGTTCGAAACGCTCACCCAACGCGGCAAATTGTCGCTCCTGACGGCTTGACATCTCCAGCAACCCTTGACGAAGACAAGCAACCTGCTCCTCTTGCTGGCGGAATAGTGCCCGTAACGTCTCCGCGTCTGCTGTGTCCATGTTAAGGTCGGATGGTAATGTCAGGGTTGGCGTGTGAACACAGATGCAGACGACACTCGTAAATACGAAGTTCTCTCGTTTAATTGAGAAAGGTTCACAAGAAACTGAACACAAACTCATGAAGGTACAAAAGACCATCCGACAACCAGTGCAGGGGAGACGAAGACTTATAACAGGAGGAGGGGATGAGGTAAATGGAAACAGGTGTGCCAATAAGGAGGGAGAGAACACAGGAAGTAACAACCAGCAACAAAATAAAACAGGAAGTGGAACCCAACAAAAACAAACAAATGTCCTGGGTCCATAACCCCACAAAACCATGATATTTAACAGGATCTCAAGCTTGTGCCAACATTGAACATGCATGCCAAATGGTTTTACAATAGCACATACAAAGGCTTCATGTTACATGTTAAAAACTGTGTAAAACTTCAAAAAGCTGTGGAGACTAACTTTGGCCTTTCTTAATGTCATCCAAATGCAGAAGTTTCATCGATTCGCATTCAGTCCTTCACTTGGGCACAAAAATCTGACATTAACCTTGAAACTACCATTGCCCTCACTTATTTTTTAACGACTTAAAGTGATTCATGTTTCTTTAGGACAGCAGTCAGGTTGTGATGTACAAACTCTAGATCCCTTCAGAGGTATTAGAGCACACACAGTACAATCAGGAGAAAATTACCATCCTGGGGGGTGCAAAGAAAATCAACATGTCTGCTGTGTTCTTTGTTCTTGAACCTGGCAGGTATTGATGGTGAAATACTTGAAAGAAATGGGAAAACATGGAACAGGCTTTCTATTAGGCAGAATGCTCTTAAATTTGGTTTGCAAAATTTGGTTTGCATAATTTATTACTAACCCCCCCCCATGCCAGAATTTAAGGGATGTTGACACATAAAAAAGCTGCATGAGTTTCCAATTTGAAAAGCAGACAAGAGTTTGTGTCACATCACCACAGCTGTAACTGTAATCTAGGTACACCTGAAAACACTGTATAATTTAAATAATTTTATAATTTAAATGTATAATTTTACCATCAAGATTTTGGCTGTTATTTCATGTTGTGCAGTATGTCATTGAAACATGGTATATTTCGTCATGTAAAACCTTTTGTAGTGCAGGTCTTGACAAGCTCAAGAACAGACTTCGTAGTTTTTCTATTGTTTAAACAAACTTTACTTTAACCAAGCTTACATTTTGCAGGAAGTGTGCTGCAATGCATTTTATTGTTTGAAATGTAGTTAGAAGTTCATTAGTCATGAAAATATTGGAAGATGATTTAAAAAAATAGTGAATGAATTTGTTAAAGAAACCATTTAACATGTATTTATTACATTTCTAACATTAACATTTAATTAAACTTCTAAAGTTATTTTACAAGTTTAAACAACCAGGTCTTCACTCTTGCTCTGACTTTTACTCAACAAATGTTTTATAATTTGCTGATGACATCACTGTCAGTGGAATAACTATGGACAAAATCAGACAAAAACCTGATCCTGATTTGATCCCATACTAGTAGCACAGCTTGAAAGTCCATTGTCCAAACAGACTTCTCTTTAGCAGTGGAATACTTAGATGTTTCTTGCCTTCCCATTACGCACAGGATGTCTATTAGATACCTAATAGACATCTACTGTCGATGTCTACAGGTCATCTCTGACAACTCTGTTCTCTATTACATGTCTAACAATAGTGTGCTGAATGAAATCTACATATACTGTAGAGGCCTACTGCACATCTACTTGTACTCATATAATCTTGGCATATTTCTAGATGTCTATTAGAGTACTTTAAAAAACATATACTAGTTTAAAAACATTTGCTACTCAAAGTAAATATTGCATTCATTCAATACTTAATTCATCTTCAGAACCCACTGAATCCCTTTTGGGGCCACAGTTGGGGTAAAGATGGTCCTTTGGGATCATTTTTTAGATTTAATATTACAATACAGTTTGGAAATATTTATTAATTACATGATGTACTTTGGAGAATATTACAAAAAAATCAATTGTGTATATTCACATTTTTTTTTAAGACAAATGTTTAAAGAAAGCTCAACACTTGTAACAGCTATACATTTCAGTGATTTTCACCTTTGTGATTATTTAGCTTCTCCTATGCTAACTCCTTTAAGCAAATTTCAACTGAAGACTGAAAAAAGGTAAAACATTATAAATCATTTATAGCCTGTCATTTACGCTCACCAAACCTTACAAGGAGGACGTTCCTAGTACCGGGTTGGGCCCTCTTTTTGTCTTCTTTTTGCCTAAATCCTTAGTGGCATCGACTCAACAAGAACATTCCTCAGAGTTTGGTCCATGTTGACATAATAGAATCCCACAGTTGCCGCAGATTTGTCAGCTGCACATCCATGATGCCGATCTCCTGTGCTATATATCAAAGGTTCTCTGTTGGGTTGAGATCTGGTGACTGTGGAGGTCATTAGAGTCCAATGAACTCAATGTCATGTTGAAGAAACCAGTCTGAGATGATTCCAGCTTTATGACATGGAGCCTTATCCTGCTGGAAGCAGCATCAGAAGATGGTACACTGTGGTCATGAAGGGATAGACATGGTCAGCAACAAAACTCAGGTAGGATGTGTTGTTGGAACCATGCTCAACTGGTACTAAGGCTCCCAAAGTGTTTCAAGAAAATATCTCCCATACCTAAACCTGGTGTGGTTTTCTGCTGCTGTAGTCCATCTGTTTTGAGGTTGGATGTGTTGTGCGTTTAGAGATGCTCTTCTGCAGACCTGCAGAGGTTATTTCAGTTACTGCTGTCTTTCTGTCAGCCGGAACCAGTCTGGGCGTTCTCCTCTGACTTCTGGATTCAACAAGGCATTCACCCACAGAACTGCTGCTCACTGGGTGCTTTCTTATTTTCTGACCATTCTCTGTAAACCTTGGAGATGGTTGTGGGTAAAAATTCCAGTAGATCAGCAGTTTCTGAAATCAACAATACAAATTGTATCATGGCATATGTATTGTGGTAAATATTGTTTCACTATAGACTGCTGCCAAAATACACCTGTAGTTCCTAATAAAGTGGCCAGTTTGTGTTGTATAGTTAACATCTTCACCTACCAGAGGGAAGGAGCCCTGAATTATTGAAAAGACTTCAGCACCTATGTAGAATTCTATTCTTCCTTAACCAGCTACACTGACTTATGATTTAGGAAAATCAAACTGACTAAGTAACACTCTAGACATGGAATCAGACTACAGGGGTAGAATGGCACTATTTGTTTAAGTGAGAATGTAGGGAATTTTACAAGAGATGGCTAGCATCATGAGGAAATTATTTAGGCAAAATATTAAAAAAGAGACAGAAAAGTATTTTAGAAATCACTTCAAAAATGTTTTTAACAACCTATAACTAGTTTTTACTGTTTTAACTTTTTCAGTTTTAGCTTGGAGGACTTAACAAATGGTCAAATGCATATTAAGGTATCAAATGAATAATGCATCTTAGATTTAATACAATTACCAAAAAAGTGAAGTCAAAAGCCTGATTTGACTGATGTCCAGTCATCCATATCCTTTGCTAGAGGAATAGTTATTACTAAACAAGCTGGTTGTTCACAGAGTGCTGTTTTCAAGCGTATTAACTGAAAACTGAGCAGAAGGAAAACATGGAGCAACAAAAGGGATAACTGCAACTTTGTGAGGATTCTCAAAGAAAACCCATTCAAGAGTGTAGAAGAGGAACACATGGAGTGAACAGAGGCTGGAGTCAATGCATCAAGAGTCCCCACACAAAAATAGACATGAGCTTCAAATGTCACATTCCCTGTACGTTCTGAACCAAAGGCAACATCAGAAGGAGCTTACTGGGAGAAAAAGAAAAAAAAAAACAGGACTGTTCTTCAATGGATCAATGTCCTCTTTTCCACTTGAAGTCATTCTAACATTTCACATGGAAACTGAGGTCCAGTATGTGGGGGAGTGAAGAGCAACAGAATCTGAAGCTTCAATTCCAGAGTGAACTTTCCCAGTCAGTGATGGTTTGTGGTGCCATATCATCTGCTGGTGTTGGTCCACTGGGCTTTCTGAAGTTTACAGTCAGTGCAGAAATCTACCAGGAAATTCAGGCTGCGTCTGCTGACGAGCTGTGTGCAGATGCAGACTTTATTTTCCAGCAGGAATTGAACACACTGGAAAAGGAACCAAAGCTGCTTCTGTGACCACAGTGTTACTGTGCTTGATTGACCTGCAACGCCGTCTGACAAGAACCTGATAGAAAATGGATGAACTGTTGTCATGAAGATGATGAGACTCCAGACCAACAATGAAGATGACCTGTGGACCGCTATTAAAGCAATCTGAGCTTCCAGTTCACTTCTGCAGAACCACAGGCTGGTGGTTTCAATGCCACAAATGGAAGAATTTTGGCAAATATCAGTGACTGGAAAAAAAAGAAACATTAAAAAGATGTGGAGCATAGTGGCAAGTAAAGTCACGAGAATAAGTGGAACTCTTGGAACGGCCTCAACCTCCCTAGGAAAGTCTAAGCCAGGTTACTGGAGAGGAGAGTCTGATAGTCGAGCCTCAGCAGGAACAACAGTGTGGTTTCCATCCTGGTTGTGGAACCGTGGACCTTCTCTAAAACCTCTTTAGGGTGCTGAAGGGTTCGTGAGAGTTTGCTTATCCAGTGGATATGTGTTTTGTGGATTTGGAGAAGGCGTTCTGTGAAGGGTGCCCTGGAAGTATGGGGTCCGGGGACCCCTAAGCCTCATTTCTACTAAGGGGTCCTGTCCGGTCCACTATTTTGAGTGTTTCCATTGTAAAATACACCCATTAAATATTACAGATCTGTACCTCTAGAGGGTATGGATGAATATGGATCGGTAACAGACATTCTTCGCCCCCAGGGATGAAGGGGATGAGATGAAGACAGGGGGGTTCTCCATATTTGCGGATGTCTCTGGTCCCTAACCCCTGCTAATAAGCGGGGTATACTGTAAAGAAATAAAAAGACGAGCTACTGGATGACCTCCATTGTTGTTGCATTTTTAGTCGTCACACTACAAAGACGCAAACACGCTAGTGGTCTACACCACGCATGCGCCATGAATATAAACCGCTCAGTGGAAGCGAGGCTTAACTGAGTAGAAACGCTTGCCTGAATTTACAGGATCGTACCGAACCAGACCACTCAGTGGAAACGAGACTTTACTGAGGGCCGCCAGGTCTCTGTGCGACTGGAGCATGACCTCAGTTCGCATTGCCGCCAGCAGGCCCGGCGCAGGGCTGCATGGAGCCATAGGCGAAAAATTATCCCCCCACCACCACACACGCGCACACACCCACAAAACCCCCACCACCGTCTGGGACAGAAACAAGGTAACTGCCTGGAATGTGTTGAAATAGGAGTTTATTTATTTTATTCATATTGAGAGGACTCCACATGCTTTTACTGAGGCTTCTGAATAGCCAGTTTATAACTTGTGATAAATAAAAAAATATCTTTAAAAAATTAGGATTAGGAAGAAGATGTTAAGAAGAAGGTATCGGAGCAAGAATGGTTTTTCTGACAAATAAAATGACTAAGTAGTAAACTGTCTATTTCTAAATTAAAGTCTATGGGATTTTGACTTTCTGGAACAGCAGGTACTTCCTGTTTGGGAACATGAGAGGGTGGGTTAAGATTCCCATTGTTTTTAAGGTCTACAAGACAAATAGATCTGTAAACGGCCAATATTGCAGCTGGATTCCTACAATATTGCTGCAATTTTTGTTGCACCACCAATTTTAGGTTGGAGATGTGAGGGGCTGTAAGTTAGCAGGAGAGAATTTAAACAAAGATTTGATTGGATATCAGTGGAGGGTTAGTTTCATACCAACAGTCCCACCTACAACTCAGAGGCTAATTTCTAATGAACTTCTGCTTCTCTGCAGAAACTATGTTCTAGAAAACGACTCAGGTCTTTTAGATTTTGGCTAAAAACAGCAGAATCATCATTAAAAATACCACTTTGAACACTGAAAATTGATTCAAAGCTGATTAAAGTGGGACTTTAAAGAGCTTCACTGAGCTGAAGTTTAAACTACAAAAAGAAAAACGTGTAAAAACGTATTTGATGATTACAGAGCATACCCAGTATCACTTCATAGGTTCTGAAGTAAAATGTTTTTTGATAGCAGCAGCTATGTTTGAGTCTAACTTTAATGTTTTTGGTTTAAGGCTCTTCATGTCAAATAACTATCTATCAGCAATGTCCCATAATACCGACCTTTTTAGTTTCTTTTTGCTTCGTTTTTTTAACATTTCATTTTAATTTGTGGAAAATGCATGTTTTCTGAAACGTTTCAGTTTGATGTTTTTTAATGTTTTGTGGAATATCTGATTTGATTTCTAAAATATTATGTTATTTTCTTAATTTTTTGTTTTGCTTTCCTAATTATTGTTTTGATCTTTATGATGTTTTGATTGATTTGTTGATGTGGTTTGAACTTCAGGGCCACCATAGTTCATCTTTTAACACCAATAATGTCACAGCGACACCTAAATAACAGACTTTTTGGCATGCCACAAATCTCCAACCGTTCAAACAATCCCAGTGAATCAGCAATTCTGATGTGAGAGAAAGCGTCATTTCTTTCTGGTTCTGCATCGATATACATACAGCACGTTGGAGTACTGCTGCGCAAAGCTGCTTTTCTCCACGGCAGAATCTGCTGAGAAACGTTGATGACGTAAAGACGTCACACCTGCACAGCGCTGCACAGCGCTGCACATCAGCGCTAGGCTGCTTTTCTCCGCTACAGACTCCGCGGGAATGACGTTAATTGCGTTAACGGTTGAAAAGTTACGGTAGACGACAGAATGTAAAGACTGGAGCTAAAGCTCTGATTAAAGAGTTTAACAGACTTTTTTCATCGCTGTAACTGCTGCCAGCAACCGGGGGTGTGCACAGGGTGGGTGGGTGCACGCGGACCCAAACTGAATGACTCAGATTTACATCCTCATTAAGAAAAACAATAATTCTTATTTGAGGTACGTTACTCCTGCGCACACACAGGAATGAGACTTTCAAAGTCGCTGAAATTATATAGATTTTTTTCTCAGAAGGGCTGCACCGATGCGATTATGGATTTTTTTAGGTGCACCATTGAAAAATCTAGTCGCATGTACAACCAAATTGGTCGCACTCTAGAGCCCTGACATAAAATTCTGTTTCAAACAATAATGCAAGCAATTCAGAAAGACAGACAACAAATTATTTAAAATGAAGGTTAGCATTGCTGCTGATGGTGAGATGTGACAGAGATCCTGTCATGTCTGTCATTGAGACATTTGAAGGACAGTGATCTTTTCTTTTGTCTTGTTGTGATAAACTATGGAATAACATCTGTCTGCCTATGTTCCAAGTTTCTGTTGTTTCAGCTAGAGCAATAATAGAGAACATTCACGCTATGTGACTGCAACTTCTTTTTTAGGTGGGCATTATCACTTTTGAATAGACACCCTGCAGCTAATCAGAATTAAGTATTCACCCAGACCACTGTATGAGCACAAGTAATGTTGGTAAATACCAAAAATGTTATTCAAGCAATGAAGTGACTTTCCGGATGGAACGCCTTTCCAAGAGGAGCTGTTGAAAAGTCTTCTTACAAATCACCGGCGTACTGTGATGTCTCATTCATGTAAACAAAGAACAAATATTACATGTAATCCAATAATCCTTTGATCGTTGTAATCGTAATTTTTCTTGGTATTGTAAGTAAGTCAGTCTGCTTAAAACTGCTAAAAATATAGATTTTACAGAAATAGCAAAAGCTGCTGGAGTTGCTGTGGAAATCTGAAATGAAAATCAGTAGTTCTCTGACCAGTCAATTACAATGAATATGGATTGGACAGTGTTTAGTTCTGTGCATTCAAAGCACTGTTTACTTTTGTTTTCTAACCCCAGACCCAAATGGATTTTATTACCTTTACTTCAACCATGAAGTAGAGAGTGAATAAACTGAGCCTACCAGAAAAAAAGAGTCGGCATATATTTTCTCCCTGTGGACTCCGGAGTTGTAGACACACATTTTGTACCTTTGATTCAGTCTGACAGTCTGCTTGTCTCCAAGTCATCTGAAGTGTGTTCTGGCAGATGGACGCCTGAGCCATCAGAACAGGCTTCTTTGATCATAGAAGAGCCTGGGTACATCATGATGTGAGCCCCGGTAGTGCTGGTTTGCAGGGAGGGGGTTGCCCATCATAGTGGGGAGTTGAGCAGAGCCTGTCACAGTTGCTGTCTGCTGCTTGGGCTGATCTAAACAACTCAGGAAATGATCAAAGCTCAGGTTCAGGCTCTAATAGAGCTGTCGTTTCTGCTAATCTCTCTGTACTGTCTGAAAAAAGCTTGCCGCCCTGAACCAGGCTCCCTCACAGGCAGAGTCACTGCCATCACAGCTGACTGCCTTCATCTGAATGGAGATCCAAGCAGCTGGTTATCAGCACTTATTAACAGGCCACATTTTTTGTTCTCTTTTATGAATAGTCCTGTGATGGAAGTGAAAGCCAACATTTTGTAGTCTTTTGCTACTCAGCAAATAAACAACATTTGTTTACTAGCATATGATGTGCTTTAAACTGCCTTTTGGGCCTTATTTTCTTGGAGTGTAAGCATGCTCCTGAAGTTTTTTGTTATTTTTATGTATGTTGTACTCCCAAATTTAAAAAACAAGGAACCACGTTTGAATACTACAAGATGTTTCGTAATGTCTGGAATCTAACAGCATTCCCTGTGCTGCCAGACAAAAAGAGATTGCATTTATATCTTCCCTGTGGACTCCAGACTCCCCCCTGTTGGGGGAGTGTCTATTAAAAAGTAACAAACACCTGCTAGAACCGGTGTTTATTGGTGACCGGCGTCAATTAGGGCTCAGCCACTTTTGGAATATACTGTATATTGTAAGCCAGCAAGCATGAAGAAAAACTTTTCAGTTGGCTTATACTAAGCCTGGTACAATGTAATAAAACAAAATTTCATAAATCCTTCATGAATTAGGCTCAACAATTGTTTGACACTTTCAACATAAACATACTAGGCAGTAGGGATGCGATGACTCACTTTCCCCACCATTTGGCTCAGTGATATAGCTAACGGTTCGATTTTTGTTCAAGACTTGTGGCGTCTCTAATTTTAGGTGAAAAACATTCACCCCCGCTGTCAGTACGGTATCTTGTCCTCTCCATGTCACTTCACTGGACCAAATTTCATCTTGTTTCTTTAATTTGCAACTTCATTTTCTGACAACCCAGCACCAAAATGTCATCTTTGAATATTTTATTCATTCATTCATTTTCCAATCCGCTTTATCCCTTTCGTGGTCACGGGGATGCCTTAGCCTAACCCGGCTACTTATGGGCGAAGGCAGGGTACACCCCTGGACTGGTTGCCAGTCTGTCGCAGGGGCCACAATCACTCATCCATACACACTCACATCCACACCTAGAGACAATTTAGAGTAACCAATTAACCTATGAAGCATGTTTTTGGACGGTGGGAGGAAGCCGGAGTACCCAGAGAAAACCCACGCATGCACGGGGAGAACATGCAAACTTCACACAGAAAGGTCCCCCAGCCAGGACTTGAACCGGGAACCTTCTTGCTGTGAGGCAGGAGCGCTAACCACTGCACCACCGTGCAGCCTAGAATATTTTATTTACCATTTAAAAGTGATTCAGTCACATTTTGTTTATCAAAACATTGAGTTTCAGCTGCAAGTCTTTGAATAGACTTTCACAATTTTGAGTCAAAAGTCAAAGAATAAGTCATTTTGCATATACAGAGCAGAAAAAATGTTTACAGGGGATGTTAAATGAATTCCTTTTTTAAATTTATTTTTAATTTAAACTGGCCAATGCCAAGAAACCTTCTGGAGGTATACTGGCCAATCTGAAACGTGTCCTTACAATAGTTAGAAATGCACCTGATCCCTGCAGCTGCAGCAGCAGAGCGTCGTGGTGCTGGGCCTGACCCTCAGATATGTCCTCATAGTTAGTTGCCTTTGAAACTGTTGTAGAAAGCCAGTTTGTTGAGTGTGAATGAAGGAGGACTGACAGGATGTGACAGGGCTGGGATGAAGACTTGCTACTTCAACTGCATGCACTGCTGACAGGCGGTAAGTGGCCAAAGTGGGCCATGTGTCAGACTCCCACGTACAGATTAAATACATGGTGAAATGCCATTGATCCAGGCCTCTGCTGCTCTGCATTGTACTTTGCAGTTCAATTGACCTTGGGTTCTGTTCTCTAGAAAGCAGCTCTTGTGACGACCCAAGAGAACCCTGAAGAGACCTGCTGCCTGTAACACTGTTGATCTGAGTTTAAAATACATGTCTTATAGTTACACCAACACTTGGAGTCAGAAATCCAGATACTTCTCTTTTTAATTACCCCCACCCCCCAAAAAAGTGCTTTTGAAAAACCTTTTTTTTTTTTGTAATGTTAGGAAAACTGTGCATAACCTAACTTTGTTTCCAATTCCATGTCATAGATAGGTGAAATATCCATCCATCCATCCATCCATCCGGAAGCTGGTTGTATGAGCTGCAGTCTAAGCAAAGTTGCTCAGACTTCCTTTTTTTCACTAACTAAAATGTTTCTGTAACTTACTACTTTGCAAGGCATGGTGTTGTTTTGCACTATTTATGGGTTCTGTCTCAATTTTTTTAAGAATGAATGTGACAGTGTAAAATATCATGCATGTAGTTTACACAAAACTTTTTTTAATTGTTTCCACTCTTTGTGAAGTTTGGTCTATTTTAATACAGCCTACAACAGCAAAAACAGGCACTGTCTTTTTTACATGACTTAACATTTACCAGTCAGCTCCAGCAGCAGCAGGAACAGCTGTTAAGAGCGGATCAGGTTCAGGCTGTCCCAAAGCTACTCAGAAGATAAATTGCTGATTTTTTTCAGCAAGCACAAATTGTGCCCTTTGTCAGTGAGAGTACATGCGCTGACTTCAGGCATAATGAGATGGGATATCTTGATTAAGTTCCTCTCTGATTTGAGAGCGTAATTAAACATTCTTGATAGCACCTTTGTGCTGTCGACAAGGCACTTGATGAGGGCCTGATGGTAAATTCATCTCCTTCACTCTGTCACTTATTAGAGGAGCACAATTTGAGACACTGTTTTTTATTTTTCATTTATTTTCTTGCTTTGTAAAACCAGAAAAAGTTTATTAATTCATGTATTAATTGCGAGCCCAGCAGGGTGTCTAATTCAGAGACATATGTAAAGCTGCAAACACATATTCTAATTCTTAAATCCTCTGAAGACAGCTCTTTGATTTTATTAGCTGTTATATCATGTGTGTTAGTTATTTCAGACCACTCAAAGTCACAGACAAATCTTGAAAGAAATATTTAAAATACTTACAATTTAACTGTTTTAGAAAGTCTGTTCATTTGGTGAAATGAAGAGTTTGCAGTTTTCAACAAAATGCTGCCTGTGGCTGAGCGAGAGGCCACGATCCACCATCTTTGTCCCTCAAGTTGAACTTTTTCTTTTGTTGAAAGAACCTGTCCTGGAGTTTCCAAACATAGAATTTACTTTAGTATCCCATTAATGGCTCACACATTCCTTTCCAGCAGTAGTCTCGATATGTTTTAGGCCTCAGACTGATTTAATGTCAATATTGACACAGACTGGCTTGTAAAAGGCTGTCGATGGCAGCCATCTTTAGCTTTCAGTTCCTAGAACTTTTGAGAAATAGGTAGAGGCAAAATCTATTTTTCAATGAAACTTTTCTCTAAAAATGTTGCTTAAAAAGACAGTTTGAAAAAGTTCTGCAGATGCTGTACAGCACATAAAGATGACAACTATATTCATGATCCGATCATCCTTCAGAGCTAAGCATTCAGCATCATTGTTTTCCCTCTTTAACACAGAAGAGTATTTTCTTTGCTAAAGTTGATTAATTTTGCTTTGCTGTAGGAAACTTCCCATAAAATATTTGCTGTGGGTTTAAACATTCTTTGTTCACTAGTTTTGTCTTTGATATAGATTCTCCCTAACATTACCTAACTTCAGTAACGGATGTCTTGAAGACATGTGACCGAGGAGAACAACTTGACATGAGTCAAGAGAGAGTCATTGATCGATGTGGAGGAGAGAATCTGGTAGTTTCACAAAATAAAACTTGTTTTAGAATCAGAAAAAAAAACAAGATATGACGATCGAATGTCGCTGGAATTACATAGTTGGAGTTACTTTTTTTTTTTTTTTTACTGGAATTGATTGATTTTTGCTATATTTTTCTCTATTTATCATATCTTTTCATCAGTATCATATCTAAACTTTATCTATGGTCGGAATTTTTCTAATAAAAGAAAACAATAATTATAATCTGCATACATTTTTCTGATGTTGGATACCTGATTTATATTGGTGAGTTTTCTAATGAAAAATAATTTACATTTGTGGATGTTTGAAACATATTTACATCACACATTTTTTATCTAATGAAAATAATCTGCACAAGTTTTGAATTGTGATAATAGATCTGCATATTCTATTTTAAAGTTTGAAATGTTGTTACTTCGACTTGCATAGTGATGCGATTTATTGTTACTCAGGGATTCCTCATGACCTGAATCTGTGTTGGTAAGGTAAAAATATCTGATTATAAATTACAAACCAGATGTTGATCACAAATGTAAAGTAATGGTGTCATCGAGTCAGGGTGGGATTATATAAATTCACTTCCTCCCACTCCCTTTCAAGCATCTATCATTTGATGCCTAGTTATCCTGTGTTTGACATATTTTTATGGATGTAAACCTCTGTTGATCGATTGTTTTACATATGTATTATTCTTGGCTGTTGCTTGAAATAAACCATTTCAAATCAAATCAAATTTGTAGAGAAATTGACACCACACCAAACCTGTCCTTTCTAAAAATGGGAAAGAGATATTATTAAGATCAGCTCATCCAGAATTTTAACGGTAATAAACAAGTTACATAACCTTCATTCTCACAAAACAGATATTTGAAAGTTCACCCAATCTCACTTCATTCTTTGATCAATTAAATCTCCATCTGGTGTGCTTCTTCCTGTGGTTATCCTTTTGATGATTTACAGTTTCACTGTTTGTGGGGAATGAGGAAATGTGATTAAATTATATAGCCACATGCATCACTCACACATGAACACACTGTTGTTAACAGTTTTTCCATCATCTTATTGTCCTTCAGGGGTGCATAGTGGACTAGTGGTTAGCACTCTTGCCTCACATTGAAAAGGCCCTGATTTAAATCCCGGCTAGGTTCTTTTGTATGGAGATTGCATGTTCTCCTGTGCATGTATGGATTTTCTCCAACTTTCTACCACAATCCACAATCATTATTTGTCGGTTAATTGGTGACTCTAAATTGTCCCTATTATGAATGTAAGTATGTGTCTCTGCAATGTACTAGCATCCTGTTTGGGGTGTTCCCTGTCTTTGAAATGAATTAATGATGTCAGAGGTGCTTGATGTAAACAGCCCTTCTGTTGAGTTGAGCAGACAAGAAGTCGTTTGCAGGATCCCAGCCCTTTATATGCAGTTTGGTCAACCTGTCAGACCAAAACGCTGAAAGCATGTAATATGGTGTTTACGTGTAAAGCGCTTTTCTACCACTACTGAAGGCCCAAAGTGCCTTACAGTCACAGTCCCATTCACCCATACATTCAGTCCCATTCACCCATACATTCAGTCCCATTCACCCATACATTCACACACTGAACACTTGCGCCAACCTTCGATCAGAGGCAATAACTCTTGACCAAGCACACTTCGACACATGGGCGGGAAATGCGGGAATCAAACCTGCAATCTTCTGATCAGAGGCTGACTGCTGCATCACGGCCGCCCCATGTGGTTTCTCTGTGAACTCCAGATGCTCAAATTGTTGTAATTTCACTGTTGAATTGCTCAACCTTTCACACTTTTAAATTCTCCTTCATGATCATAATTGTAAAAATAAAATCTGTAAATAATGTTCGAACTGCAGGAATAACAAAATAATAATACAAATAAGAAAAGAATGTGATTTTGGATGTTGTGTTTTTCAAAGCCACACAGGTCAGCCCTTCAGAACTGGAGGATGTTTTTCAGGAGACTTCTTCCAACATCTTCCAGATCAACAGCAATGGTAACATTTATTAAATGTTATTTTTAAATGTAAGATATAAATCCAATAAAATTAGATACAAAAGTAATTAAAATCAAAAGTTTAACATTTATTCACAAAAGTCTGTTCAGCTGGACGGTCTACTCATTTTGTTCTGCAGTTGTCACCCTGGAGAAAAATCTTCAGTCAATGGGAACATCCAGAGACACAGCAGAGCTGCGACAGAGTCTGTGAGTAGTGTACACACACACACACACACACCCACACATATACACACATTGCCCCTGCCAGCAGACACACTCACTCTAAGCATTGAATGGTGACGCTTTTCTTGTACATATTGTTGTTTTTGTGTCGAGAAGCCAAAAATAAGCAGATCCAACTGTGAAGACAAAGTGTCCAATCTAAGATGATTACATGCGTTTCAAATCAGTTACATCCCACTGTTTTGCTTGGCACATGGTCAATTCTATTGAACAATCTTGTGATGGCTTTGGAAGATGTTTGTTTCAAACAGCTTTGTTTTTTACAAGGCATACTTTTGCAGCATTGACGTTACTTTAAAACAGCACGCCTACTTTGTCCTGGTCATTTCTGAGGAGTCTTAATGTCACTCATCATCCATCTGTCAATTAAAAAAACTTTGTGAAGAGTCCTCATTTGTCTGCTTTTAACAAGTATTCAGCCCCCTTTTCTCTGAGTGCATCCAACTGTCTTCAAAAGTTGCTTGATGATTGGTGACTGATCAAATGATGACTTCACGACTTCATCGAGTCCTCCTGTGTGTCATTTATCTCAGTATACAAATCCAGCTGTTTTGTGACAGTCTCTGTGGTTTGTCAAGAGAAAATTGGGGAGAAAACAGCATCATGAAGTGTAAGGAACACACCAGACAGGTCAGGGAGAAAGTTGTGGAGAAATTGAAAGCAAAGTTAGGATAGAAAAAGATTTCCCAAACTTTGAACATCCCACAAACCACTGTCCATCATCCACAAATGGAAAGAGTATGACACAACTGCAAACCTACCTAGACATGGTCTTCCACCTAAACTAACAGACCGAACAAGGAGAGCACTGATCAGAAATGAAGCCAGGAGGCCCATGGTGACTCTAGATGAACTGCAGAGATCTACAGCTCAGGTGGAGGAATCTGTCCATAGGACAACCATCAGTCGTGCACTGCACACATCTGGACTTTATGGAAGAGTGGCAAGAAGAAAGTCATTGTTAAAAAAATTCCTGTTTGCAGTTTACCATAAACCATGAGAGTGACCCAGCAAACGTGTGGAAGAAGGAGCTCTGGTCACATGAGACCAAAATGGAACTTTTTGGTCTAAATGCAAAGCGCTATGTGTGGAGGAAATCTAACACTGAACATCACTCTGAACACACCATACCCACTGTCAAACATGGTGGTGGCAGCATCATGCTCTGGGGCTGCTTCTCTTCAGCAGGAACAAGGAATCTGGTTAGAGTTGATGGGAAGATGGATGGAGCCAAATTCAGAGCAATATTGGAGGAAAACCTGTTGAAGTCTGAACAACACTTGAGACTGGGGCGGAGATTCACCTTCCAACAGGACAACCACCCTAAACATAAAGCCAAAGCTACAATGGAATGGTCAAAATGAAACGGATTCATGTGTTGGAATGGTCCAGTCAAAGTCCAGACCTAAATGCAATCCAGAATCTGTAGTGGTCGTAATGTGAGAAAATGTGGAGAAGTTCAAGGGGCATGAATGCTTTTGCAAGACACTTTATGTAAATTATTTTGGAATTAGAAACTATAACCAAATATGTGTGTAAAAGTAAAAGTCATTGAATCAAGATGGCAACAATTCCTCAAAATAAATACATGTGATTAATATATTATTAAAAATAAACCACATATATTAATTTTTATAAACATTATAGATTTTAATATGTAGCTTTTCTTAAATTCATGAAGTGGTTCTTTTTTAAGTAAGACCATTTTTTTGAGTCACATTTCAATTTTTAAAATAATTTTTAAAGTTTTGTTAATGAAGAAGTTTAAAGTGAGAGACTACTGACCAAAATAGTTGTGTGAGATTCACACAGTGTGTTTCTGAAGACATGCACAGAAAGACAAACTGCATCAGTCATGGTTAACAAGGCAACATTTTTAAAATGGAAGAAAAAAGATTCACAAATGCTGCACTGCATTATTGGTAATTCCCCACATTAAAGGCCTAATTTCCCCTACCAGTGTGTCAGGTTTCTCACTTGAGATCTGTGGAATAAAACCATACCAAACTGGTTTCCTTAACTTCTTTGACCCTGAGAAAGTCTTTTCTTTTCATGCTGATAGTCATATCATTTGGCTCGAGCCTGGCTTGCACATGTTCAAAAAACTCTTCGGGGGCCCATTCTTCCCATGGGCGTCATCCTCCTGGGAGGGGGTGGGTGGCCCCAGCCTTGCTCTTTCAAGGACCTTCCGCGGGGTGGGCAGGTGGTTTCCTGGAGCGTGGGGTGGGTCGTGGTTGGGGGATCCCCAGAACTAACTTGGGGTTAGTTAGTCTGGGGCTTGGGGGGCTCTCCAGGGGTGAGGCCCTGTGCTGGACCCCTGGCATGGCTGGGGGCTATTTTTCTGGGGAGACTAGAGCTTGCACTCTCCGTTCTCCTGTGCCTCCCTGCTCTCTGGCAAATGCGGGGCCCCTGTGGCAGTCCTGCTGGCCCTTGTGTGGGTGGCCGACATCATTGCCTGGTGAGCAGACATCCTCTATCTGCTATCCTGTGTAGGTGATGGGGGCCCTGGCTACCGCTGCTGCTTCATCGGGGATCTCGGTGTGGGGGTGACCGGGCACTTTCCCTTAGTTTTACATTCCATCATCCACTTCAGTAGACCATAAACACTCACCTGAACACAGGTGTCAGCTCATCTTTGCGCAAAATGTTTTATTGACAGAATGACGTGCGTAGTGTGTGTGTTTGCATGTATGAGTATGTGCTTGTGAACTGTAGTTGTATTGTGTATGTAATGTATTTATATTGTCCGTTTAGGTTTAGCAGAGCCATTGACAAAACAGGAATGTTGTGAGGAGAGCGTGCTTTATTCCTCTTTTTTTGACAGCCGTAAAGTATCAGCACTACGGAAAGGAGTAAGGACAATTACACAAGTGATAGCTTAACTCACTGCACAATACATTCCCCTTTCTCAGTAATAAAACAAAACAGAGGGGATAATTAGTAACAAAATAACTGGCTATCCTGATGCTCTATCATGAAACTCAAAACCTGTTCTTATTTTGTATTGTGAACTTTTAAGCCAACAAATCATAAATAAATTTATTAGCTTCTATGAACTATATTTGGAAGGAGAGGTTGGCAGCACATCACTTCCATCAGACGTCTGTACCACGCTTGTCCCTGATTACAACCTGGCACTAAATGTAACCAGTTCACAAGTCCAGTTTACTGCTCTGCCATGTCTGGTATGATAGGGTTCACTCCTTTAGGGTGGTGAGCACTGGGGAACCACTGAGGATGGAGATGGTGGCTCTAAGGGGCCAACCGCTTGCTGCTCCTCCATGGTTTCTGGTGTTCCTGCAGGCTCATACCAGTGCTCCTCACTGGGCATTGTGCGGCCGAATAGATTGGCAGCAGCGGTACTAGCGCGGAGATGTTTCCTGTTGCAATGAAACAGCTTGCCTCTACCTTCCACAGTGTAGGTGCATGGAGAACTGTGTGGCTGAATAACTACAGCTGGGGACCATTTCTGGTTTCCAGGATGTGGTGCCATCCTGACCTCATCTCCGGGTTGTAACTCTGGTCTGGTGCTGACCTCTCTTCTGTTGTAGTAAAGCGTCTGACAGTCTTTTGTTTTATCCAATACATATTTTACTCTATGGGAATCATAGGACATGGGTTTGAGCAGTGCTCGAGCTTTAGGTAAGCTGTTGCGGGGCCTCCTGCCCATTAGCAACTGAGCAGGTGACAGTCCAACAGACACAAGTACAGTAGTCCAATAAATGGCGTATACTTATATAGCGCTTTTCTACCTTCATTGAAGGCTCAAAGCGCTTTACAGTCAAGGTCCCATTCACACATTCACACACTGATGGTGGCTCCACTGCCAAACACTGGCGCCAACCTTCCATCAGAGGCAATGTGGGGTTCAGTGTCTTGCTCAAGGACACTTCGACACATGGGAGGGCAAGGCGGGAATCGATCTGCAATCTTTCGATCACAGGTTGACTGCCCTTTCCACTGCACCACGGCCGCCCCAATACTGCAAGATATTTATCTGTCGCTTTGCTCCACAGTCAAGGCACTGCTGACTGACGAATGTGGCAGTTGTTGAAGTTTAACTTCCGGTTGTAGTTTGTAGCTCATTGTACGACCATATGTAGGATTTTGTCATATTCTACAAGTGTAGGCGCTGCTAAGAGGATGCCATCCATTATGCTTGTGGCTTCACAATCCCTCTAGCATTGGTCTATGATGCGTTGGAATATCTCGGGAGTGCATTTTTTTTACCAAATGGCAGTCTCAACCATCTGAATCTCCCTATGGGTGCGTTGAAGGTTGTTAGGAATGAAGAAGGTTTATCCAGCTCAATCTGCAGAAATCCTGACTTATCATCAGAATCAAAAATTCCTTTTGCATTGGGCATATTCAACACCACTTCTTCTATCGTGCGAATAGGATAGTGTTCTCGTTTTATGGCATTAATCAAATCACATGGATCAATGCAGATTCTGAGCTTGTCTTTATTCGTGACGACTACCGTAGAGCTCAGCCAGTCGGTTGGTTGTTCAACTTTTGTGATATAGCCATCTTGTATCGTTTCATGTAACTTTCTCACTATCTTTGCTCTGAGTCCAACAGGTTGTCGGTGCACAGGATGTACAGCAGGCTTAGCATCTGGATCAATCTTTGTAGTATATTTATCTGGCAATGTTCCTTTATTGCAGGTCAGTTCTGGAAAGTTCTCGAGTCCAACAGGTGTGTCTGGTGTTGTAGGTCTACTTTTAACTGCGCCTGCTTTGTTTGATGTAGTGTCTAGATGAGAGTGTAGTCTCATGATAAGACCTAGTACTTCTGCTGTTGTGCCACTTAACACATTTATTTGTGCAATGTCCACTATTTCGAACTCTGCTTGGGTTTTGTGTGCTTTGTATTCTAGTGGGAGGTCAGCTGATGCAATTGACTTTATTTTGTGGTTTGAATAGGTTGTGAGCACTCTTGAAAGTTTTCAGCTCACCTTTGTGGTTTAGGGATTGGTAACAGTCCCCAAACTGCACCTTTTGAGACAGAATGTCTGTGTCCACTAAGCATTTGTCTTCCACCAATGTTGCCATGGGAAATGCATCTGTAGTGAGGTTGATATCCAGTATTTCTTCCTCACACCTGTCATTTGTTGTCTCCATGTTTAAAGCACTCACTATGTGACTACGACAAACTGATGCCCAATGGTTTGGCCTACATCAGTATGAGCAGACTGATCCTCTAGCTGGACATGTCCCTTAAATTCTTTAACCCAATTTTTTGTCCCCTTTCTATCGTACCTCTCTTTTCTCTCTTTCCATCTGGTCCAAAAGAAAAAAAGTACACAAAGTATACAAAACATAATTAATATAAATAAAGCTTAGCCTGAAATATAAAAGGGTTTTATACAAAAATACACTTTGTGTTTCAGAAAATTCATAACCCCCTATTGTAACAGTGAAATCTGTTTAACACAAGAGGCCTTCAGCTCTCTCTGCTTAGCTTTTGGACAGGACAAGTTTGAAAAAAAAACAAGAGTTTTAAAAAGAGGAAAATTTAGTGACTTTCCAAAAATGCCTTCTTTGTTTTTTGGATACATTTTTCAGACAGAAGCCCATTGGCATGATCAGTTACTGTTGTTTTGTCTGTTTGTTTTCTATTTTTTTTGACAGGTCAATGATAATAATGGTGTACATATTTTTTTTCATATTTTTCTCTTTTCAAACGAAAACAGAAATGGTCTTTTTCTTTTTGATTGGAAAACATTACACTATTGTTGATAATGCTGCTCTTGTCTTAACATATTGAACTGTCAGAGGAGTTTTTGTGTAAAAAGGCAAAATAAAAACCCTTTTTCCTCTCCATTTAAAATGATCCTTCCCCGTCTGCATGCTTTTCTCCTGGCAAAAAATGCAGACCATTAGGGTTAATATAATTCGACCCTGTGCTGTAATCGCAGCAATGCACAAGGCAACAAGTTTAAGTGGATTAATCGCCAGAATCCTCTGAGTGTCATTGGGTCTGTTACCACACCACAAGCTTTTGCTGTTTTTCTTGAAGAAATACACAACAGAAAATTTTGACCATATTGTTAGAGAGAATCCTCAAATGACTGATAAGCTACACAGCATCCACTGAAAGTAAAGCTGGTTAAAAAGTTGTGGAGGAAGGCATTGCCAGATTTATGATCACAAGAGTCTGACTTCATATTAGACCTCTTAAGCTTTAATGAGTAAATGTCAGAAACGTTCTTTTTTCCACTGACCATTCACTCTGCACATTAGCTAAAATGAGAGATAAGGTGATCCCTTCATTTTTTTTTATGAACAAAAGCTTAAGTCCACTAGCTGATTGTGTTTAAAAACTGTAAACTTCAGAGGGGTAGAAGGTGTGGGCTAGGCTGCAAGCTAACCCACACAGTCTGGCTATCCAGCATCTTCCTTACAGACACCAGGTTACTCACAAAAATGATGGACAAAATCCATCAGTGGATTGCTTCGTGCAAGTTAAACAGCTTTATGCTTATCGCTAAAATCTGGCTGGACTATAACATCCTGGAGACAGCGGTGGAGTCTCCAGGGTGCTCGTTGTTTAGAACAGACAGAACGGTAGTGGAGGTTTGGTGATGTTCATCCACCACTCCTGTAGTACAGTTACCATTATCATTGTCACCTACCGCTCCCCGGTCCTAAAATATCTGGTGGTAAAATGCAAGCCATACAAACTGGTGAGAGTTTGAATCTATGTGACAGTGACTGTTTATATTAATGCAAATCCAGAAGCTATGATTATTGCTGGAGGACTTTAACTGTAGAGCCATGTAGAGGCAGTGCTTCCCAACTGCACAAGTTCATAAACTTCCCAACAAGAAACAGTCTTACTCTGGACTAGGTTTAGCATACAATACTCACTTATGTTTAAAGGGATTTCTACAAATGTTCTCAGAATACCTGGTTTCATTAAGGATATTTCCTTTTTGGTCAGTGAGAAAACAGAAATTGTTAAATGTAATTTTGTCTTTTCTGGCAGCTGTAATTACTGTGGCATCAACTTTGTTCATAAAACAGGATTCTTCTTAAACAGAATGGGCTGCTTTGTGACAGCTGAGAGATCACATTTACTGATCTTCTGAAAAGTTTCCTTTGTAAATCAGTTTATTTTTTTGCATTATTACTGAGTTGATGTGCCTTTGTCAAAAGAAAGATGAAACATTCTTCTTCCTGCAGACAGATGTATTACCACCCTGAAACAACTGTGGAAGAAAATGGCCACCATCTTCGCTGCTCCAGACTGTGGACATTTACTGCTTCTCTTCACCTTGTTCTTTGATGTTTCCTTTGGCCTGCACTAAACCAGAGCTCCAGTAGCCGCTCGCTATGGAGTTAGGTGACTTCACTGACAAAAAAGGATATTCTTCCAGTACTATGCTGGAATTTGGTTTACATCTATTTGACTCTCAGTTACTGTTTACTCCTAGATTTTCTGATTTTAATGTCAGTCTCATTTTCTCCAGCTGCTTTCCTGTATTGCTTTCACAAAAAAATGGACCAATGTTACTTTACATTTTTTTAAAATAAAATTGTCAGAGACAAAGTACTTTAAGTATTCTTTCCAAGGTTTTGGGAGCTTTTTTTTAAAAAAAAATATCTCCAGGTTTCCCGTCCTTTCTAGTCTTTGTGCTCCAAAGTCCATGTTATCTGACTCCACCATCATCCTTTGCACTCATAAATGAACTCATTAAGTCATTTTTCCTTTCTGCTTAAATGACAGCTTTAGGTACAATGCATATCTTTGGCCAAACAGCTGAAGTTTATGAGTCACCTCCGAGCTGCAGTTTGTTGTCGGGGCAGCAGCAGTTGTCCTTGTTTTTTTTCCAAAAGGCCAATACGGATTTCTATGCTAACTTAACAGGATAACTTTCGCTTTATCCAATAAAGCACCAAGAACGCACAGGTCTGCTTCAGGTATTTGTGAATTTACTTTGCAATGAAATGATTCAAATGACACTTTTTTTTCATACATCACACACATGTAAGTTAAGTAATTAAAGGTTGTTGTTTTTTTTTTTTCTATAAAATGTTAAAAAAGTCTGTCCAAACCTGCCTAGCCTCATGCAGAAAAGAAGCTGCAGCACAGACTAGAACCTTGTTTGAGTTCAGCTGCAGCAAATAAACATGACATGACAATGGCTCAGGTTTTCTTATTTTAGAATTGTTTGATTTCTGACAGATTGAAGAATTTTCCAGCTTGAGCTGTCAATTAAAGGACGCTGTGTGTCAGAGGCCCAGCTGACTGTTGTTCAGATCCAGGCTCATATTCAGAGGCCTAAAAGCAGGCAGTGGTAGTTGCTCTCCTCTTCTGCACACACTTGCCACTTCTGTATGTACTTAACGGTTTACTTTCTATCCTTTTGCAGTACTTAGCACTGCTTTTCATCCATTCCCTTCAACACATTCACAAACTGTGTAGGTTAAATATATTATTGGCAAAGCTTCCTCAAAGATTTGACAAAAGACTTGTTTTATGTTTTGTTTTTCCATGCAGAAATGAACCTACTGATTCTGCTGCATAACACAACTGCAGGAGCGTGAGGTCTTCGGAGGATGGCCCGGGATGAATGTTTTACTCAAAAACGTCTTTTTTCTATTCACATTTTAGTTTCAGAACTAAAAGTCATTCAGATCCATCTAACGGACAGATGCATTGCAAGTGTTGATGTCCTGCACATCTAGAGTCTCAGTCGTTGACTATATACTGCAATAAACAACATTTTGAGATGATGACTTTTAGATTTTTTTCAGCGAAATAAAAAAAAGAACATGAAAAGCCATAAACACTTGTTAATCTGTTTCTGCAAAATTATCTGAATTCCAAGTGTTTCCATCTGCACACACAGGAAAACAACATGTCACAGTCAACAGATCAAAATGACTGCCTGGAGGTGGAGCTAGTTATCGCCATATCTACACTGACAATCCTTCATGCTAGCTCCCAGTCGCAGCTTGCGGAGAAAAGGCAGAAGTGGGGAAGCATGCTCTCCGCACTTAAATGATGACTGTGTGGCTGTGACCCTCAGCCCTGTCCTCCTCCACTCTCACACAGCCAGCGAATTTCACTCTGTTTCCCAAACCCACGTCAGTGCTCAGCCTCGTGCTCTAGCCACATATGAACAGCAGTAGGTGGATGTTCGGTTTAAAATGCATGGATTTAAACATCTCTGTTCTTTGTACATTCATGCCAGTCCCATTTGTAAAGATCCATATAGTCTGCATGATTTTATTTAATATGTTTTGTAGATTGGCTTTGGAGCAGTGTTATCTTGAAAAGTCCTAACAGTCACTTCTTTAAAATTAAAATTTAAAATGTTAATGATTCCTCTCTCAGTGGTGAGCAGTAAAACATTGGAACAAGGTTGTCTTTTTCAGATCCTTGTGTTGAGGTCAGATACTTTGTTCTGATGGTCTCTTGAAGTAGCAGTTTGTACAATAACTGTTAAAAGGCTGTCCAGCTGGATGGATGAAGTCACAATAAACAGACACTGATCAACAAGAGTGACAGAGGCTGTAATCTACTTTACCAGGCAGAGACAGGACTCAGGTGTAACTTTACAGACATGTTCGTTTTACGATCCAACAAAAAACAGTGGACCATGAAATCTCGACAGGCGAGGTCTTTGCTGAATGCCATGACCTAATGACTGGCTGGTTGTACAGACAGGTGTGACCGGTGCAAGGAAGGGTTTTCAAGGACATTGTGGAAAACAACGGCAAGGGTCACTGAGAGTAAACTTTCCAGATACTGCTCTAAACACAAACAGCAGAAGAAAGCCACAGTGATGGATGTGATCAAAAAATGTAATATAAAGAATAAAAAAAAAAAAAAAGAACAGGGTGGGATAAAGGCAAGCATGGCCCCCATGGTAACTGAGGCACTTTGGGCTCTTTGGTACAACTGAACATCTAACTATATTATCATTCCAGAGGAGTGCAGTAACATGAACACACAAGATAATAACAGAACCCAAAGGCTCATAAGCTTTTACTAGAGAAAGGAGACCACACATGACATTAATACTCTCTCCAGCTGTGAATAGGAAGTTGTGGAAGCTAGGCAGAGACTCCTAAAAAATGGATTCTAATCTTTAGGTAGTCTGGTGCAATTAGTTACAGAGTTCAAGAAACACACATTAGACACTTCTAGAAAAAACAAACTGAGATCAGGCTCTGAGGAACAATATCTTGAAATTTTCAATCCAGTTTGTGGCCACACGAGAGCACCTCTGTTGTATGTGAAAACTCCCATGTGCGCCCACTTGTGGAAGAGTCCTTGAGCAAGACACTGAACCCCACATTCATTCTGGTGGTTATAGGTTGGCACCCGTTTTCAACCGCCATCAGTGTGTGAAAAGGTGCGTTTATGGGTGCATAACACTTTGGCTGCAAATGACTTTGGGCCTTAAAACAAGGTAGTAAAGCGCTATATCAGTATATGCATTTACGAAACTTTGAAGTCGTTCGTAACGTTTTGCTTGTGGAGCTGCATGTGGTGAACACACAGCAGCAGCTGCTTTTTCTCTAGTCCTCAATCTGCTTTAAGACTCTTGCTCCGTCAGACTGAGTCAGATTTCCATTTAGCTTCACAGAAAAAGCTTTTGAGCTGTCATTCAGAAATGAGGAGTGAATGGTGTTTCTGTGCAAAGGATTATTGATTGTATCATAGCAAAAGATTTTGATTGGAGTGCTGTCATGGGCTGACGACAGATCAGAGCCATCATCTTTTTTCTGAAACATCAGAGCTCTACATTATTATCTCAGCCTGTAGGCAGTAGCATCTCCAGTTTGAAGCTTTAAGCACTGTTTGGATGTGGTCTGCTCAGCTCACCTCCTCATCCCTTTTGCTCACAGGAATTCTCCTGAACTTTTAGGTTACCTTCTCCAGAGCCAACCAGACCTGTGAGGAAAAGAGCAAACACCAACATGCAGAAGAATCAGATAGCAGAGGTGACTGACAGAAATTCAGTGTGAGCAGGTTTGAGCTGCCTGATACATCTGTGGGCTGAGCTGTATTCTTCTGAAGTGGGCGACTTCTGTTTGCTAGGTAACAACATAGACACTGTTGTCGTGGGTTGCACTGACTCACGGAGGTTCCATATGCACCTTAGCATTAGATATTATTAGATAACTGCAAGTTAGACCTTTTCTGTTCATTCTCTCTAGTGTTTGAGTCTTATTAACAGCTTTTACCAAAAATGTGTAATTCTGTTCTGAAAGTTCATGCTGCGTTTAAAGCTCATACTGATAAAAGTAAATCCACTCCATGTACTCATTGACTGAATGAGATACAAATGCAGCAACTGCAATTTACTTAAACATGTTGTCAGAGGAACCATACATCTCATCAGCTTGTGTGGCTTATTATGGACACTGTAAAAATATCCCTCTGAAAATAAAACAAACGTTCAAAGAAATGGCATTACCTACAATAATGCAAGTACGAAAGCTTTATACACGTGGGCGCTAAGGATGCTCTTTCCTGAAAATGCTGAAGGGGTTGCTTAATAGCTGAAGCTACATGCTAACATTTGAAGTTTCTTTGAGCAAAAATGTTAAATATAGTGCTGCAGTCCTTTACTTACTGTTAGAAGAGCAGAAGGGTTTCAAGTTTGCTTAAGGAAAAAAAATGTAAAAATTGGCCAAAAGAAAGCTCCTGTGCTGAGCTGAGAATTGTATATGAAGCAGTGGCTCAGTAGCAGTTTCCACTTGCTTCCAACAAATATTTATATTTTTCAAATATTTTTTACCTGTCAAAATTCTTGAGCCCTTGTAAGAATCCCAACTCTTTGTCAGTGTTGGGAATAACGGATTACAAAGTAAGGAACTAATTTAATTTGTAATTTAATTACTTTTGTCAGAAACAGAGTAATGTAACACATTTCATTTCAAATGTCGGTAATTAATTACAATTTACTAGTTACTTGGGTTTTGTAGGCTCTGACAATTTCTCTTGGTTGAATAAAACAAAACGGAGATTAAAAAAAAGCCAAAACTAGCGCATTCGCGCTAGGATGTGCGGCAGAATTTGGGATCAGTCAAAGAACAGACATGGCCACAGTGCTTCAGTCACAGTAATTTCCAAACTGAGGCGAAAAAATACGCTTCAATCCAGTGGACAATTGATGTTGAATTGACATCAAATCAACATCAAAACTCGAGATCAAAGTGAGGTCAGAAACAAGTTGAATGTGCAAATAAACTGACGTCAAAACTTTAATACCAATTTGACATCCTGATATTTATCCCTTATTGATATCATGTGAATTTTAAATTTGGACCAATAAATCAAACTAATAACAAAGGTATAAAACATGCAATAAATGGTTTATTGCAATATATATATCTCAAAAATCATTTGTTGGGTGAACATAAGAACATTTTGAAAGTATTTCCATCTAAATAAAATATGTTAATACAGCAATAAACATTTGTGTCTGCAGATTTGATTCCATTAATGTTGGTGAAACATAATTTATAAATGCTGTTGATCAACAGCTTTCCTCTGTTCTTTATCCACCACTACAACGTCTGGTTGGTTCCATTACCATCCTGTCTGTCTGTATCTGAAAGTCCTACAGGATCTTTGCTCAGGGCTTGTTCCTGAGCTGCCAGGATGAGCACTTCCGTACTGTCCTGTAGGCCAGCCCTTTCTAGCCATTGGTAGGACTTCTGGATATCAGCCACTTCAGTTATGGTTCGATGGTACATCCCATGCAGAGGCTTGTTCTCCCATGAGGATCTTTCCTCCAACATTCTCTGCTGTCCTGAGACATTCACTGATCACACTGTCAGTTGCCTGATCTTGATGTATTCATGCATCTTGGATGTTTCATCCTAGATAGTGGCTTCCACGCTCACTAGTCCTCGGCCTCCCTCGTTGCAGCTAGCATACAGTCTCAGGGTGCTGGATTTAGGATGGAACCTTCCATTTATGGTGAGGAGCTTTTGTGTCTTAACATCAGTGGTTTGTATCTCTTCCTTCGGCCATCTGGTTATTCCTGCAGGGTATCTGATGACTGGCAGTGCGTAACTCTTTATTGCTCAGGTTTTGTTCTTGTCATT
Source organism: Adrianichthys oophorus (assembly GCA_036245035.1). NCBI lineage: Eukaryota > Metazoa > Chordata > Actinopteri > Beloniformes > Adrianichthyidae > Adrianichthys > Adrianichthys oophorus. The sequence goes on along the minus strand of BSAI01000185.1, from coordinate 1,737,811 downwards.
GAGCTGGCTTCTCAGGACTTGCTTTACTCGTTAGAGGTATTAGGTTGTTGCAGCTTTCCTTGCTGCCTGCTCCAGGTTGCCATTTGTCTGTGGAATTCCAAGGTTCTTGTAACTGTCCTCAATGTCTGCTGTTGTTCCTTCTGGGAGTGAGACCCCTTCAGTATGGACTACCTCGCATCTCTTTGTCACCATCCAACTGCATTTCTCAAGCCCGAATGACATCCCAGTATCAGTACTGTAGATCCTGGTGGTGTGGATCAGAGAGTCAATGTCGCTTTCGCTCTTATCATATAGCTTGATGTCATCCATGTAGAGGAGGTAACTGATGGTTGTCCCATTCTTAAGTCAGTATCCATGATAATGGTATCCATGATATCCATGATCCTTGTTGATTATTTGGCTGAGGGGGTTCAGACCTTTGCAGAACAGCAGTGGGAACAGAGCGTCTCCTTGGGTTTATGCCACATTTGATGGACACTTGTGCAAATGGCTTGCCATTGGTTTCAAGGGTGATTTTTCCACAGCTTCATTGAGTTTCCTATGAAGGCTCTTACAGTCCTGTTGATGTTGTTCAGCTCCAAGTATTCAGTGATCCAGGTGTGTGGCATTGAGTCATAGGCTTACTTGTAATCAGTCCAGGCTGTGTACAGGTTGGTGTGTCGTGACCTGCAGTCTTGAGCGACTGTTCTGTCAACCAGGAGTTGGAGTTTGGCTCCTCTGGAATCTCTACCAATGCCCTTTAGTGCGTTTCTCATGAACTGATCCATGTGCCGATGTATTTTGGTTTCAATGATGCCTGACATGAGCTTTTATGATGTGGGGAGACAGGTTATTAGTCAGTAGTTGGATGGCACTGCACCCTTTGAGGGATCCTTCTGGATCAGGATTGTTCACCCTTCTGTTAGCTGTTCAAGTTGAGTCCCATCTCTTAGCAGCTGGTTCATTTGTGCTGCCAGACACTCATGGAAGGCAGTGAGTTTCTTAAGCCAGTATGCATGTATCATGTCAGGGCCCTGTTCTGTCCAGTTTTTCATACCTGACGCCCTTTGTTGGATGTCTGTCATTGTGATGGTTACTGGATTCAATTCAGAGAAGTTGCTGTGCTCTTTTCTCAGAGAGACCAGCCATTGAGCATTGCTGTTCTGTGCTGTCTCTTTCTCCCATATACTTTTCCAGTACTGTTCAGTTTCCAGCCTTGGTGAGTCTGTTCTGCTGTTTTGACCCTGCGATATGTGGAAAGATCCTCATGGGCCCCTGCATGGGATGTACAACTGAACCATAACTGAAGTGGCTGATGTCAAGAAGTCCTACCAATGGCTAGAAAGGGCTGTTTACAGGACAGCACAGAAGTGCTCATCCTGGCAGAACAGGAACAAGCACTGAGCACCAGAGTGATAGAGGCTCAGATCTACCACACCAGACAAGACACAAGGTGTAGGCTGTGCAAAGAGGAGCCTGAAACAATCCAGCACATACCTGCCGGGTGTAAGATGCTGGAATAATATACTGGAACATGTGTTCAGAATATGGACTGGAAACCCCAAAGTCAAAATGGGAAACAGCTCTGAAAGTGGTAGAGAACGAGAGAACAAAGATCTTGTGGGACTTCAGATACAGACAGACAGGATGGTAATGGAACCAACCAGACATTGTAGTGGTGGATAAAGAACAGAGAAAAGCTGTTGTGGTGGATGTACCAAGAGATGGTAACATCAAGAAGAAGGAACATGAGAAACTGGAGAAATACCAGGAACTCAGAGAAGAATTGGAGAAAGCTTGAGAGTGGTGCTCGTGGTAATTGGAGCACTCGGGGCTGTAACCCCCAAACTGGAGGAGTGGCTACAGCAGATCCCTGGAAAGACCTCAGACATCTCAATCCAGAAAAGAACAGTGCTGGGAACAGCTAAGATACTGCAGGACCCTCAAGCTCCCAGGCCTCTGGTGGAAGACCTGAGCTTGTGGTGAGATACCACCCACAGAGGGTGAGAGGGGCTTTTTATATATGTGTGTGTATATGTATATATAAAATACTGAATGCTGAAAATACTGAATGTATTAAAATCAGAAATAATTATAACAGCAAAAGTAAGGAGAAATTCTTTGCAGAAAAAGGTATGGAAAGTGGAAAGACAATTTCAATTGTGTGAATGCTAAACAATGCAGACACAATGGCAAATATTCGGTTTTTAGTCTGCTAGGTGGAGGTGGGCTGCAACCTGTCCAATATTTGCCAAATCAACCAATGAAGTTAATTATTTTAGCCAGGATGGCCTGGATGGAAGTCAAATGCAACAGATGATACATAATTGTGTGTCACGGCGTTCAGAGGCATCATGTCTGTCAAAGGGTCTTTGACATGTTACAGTGTTATTTAGTTATTTTTCGAGAGCAAGTCCTTGTATATCAGCCTCTGTCTACATTTATCTTCATAAACATAATTTTTGCTCTGAAGCAGAGTTTGGTTCAAGAAACCCAAGCTGTGTAGTCTTGGGGAGTAACTGTGTGATTTAAAAATAATCTTGAACATTTCTTTTGCTGCTTTACAGCTGAAGCATGACTCATCAGGCTCAGGTCAGGAACTTAATCTTTCTGCCTGAGATGAGAGCAGAATCTGTTTTTATCATGTAAGGCATGCAATATGTCAAGGCTTCTTTCCAGAGAGTACGGTCTGTGTCTCTCTGCAGTCTTCCACTGTTCACCTAACTTAAGCACAAACTACACATCTTTGCATCACTGATACGGACAGTCTACATCAACTACTACAACGTGCAAACACACTTATTTATTTCCAAGGCAAACTTTCTTCTTGCCACAAAGTAAACCTAGTGTGCAGCACTAATGCATTTCTCCTTTGATCAGCCCACTTTAGTCCTTCTGTGTCCTCCTCTATCACTCACAGAGACTGAATTTTGAGCAGCTGCAGAAGTGTGTTGGTGCGGCTGCAGAAACGATGGATTGCCCAGATTGGAAGATGCTGTGGGAGGTGTTGTGTGGGGAGTTGCTTGTAACCCCAGGATGACCTGACCGTCTCGATATTTAATAACAGTCTTAACCTGGGCCGGCAGTGGACGTGCTTCAGAGTACTGAATACAGCTGTGTCTACAACCTCTCACCCCAGCAGAACTTTCTAGAAAACAGCACAGAGGAACTCTGAGGATTTGACTGTTGCATTGCTCACCTCTGTAAGACTGTAGTTAATACTCTGTCACAGCAGCAGTCATCGAAACCAAAGAGCCACCTAGCTCAGCGCTGTTGGATTGTGCTTTAGTACAAATGTTTGCTGATGTTTGCACATAGAGATGATGTGTCTACTGAACAGCACATAAGCTCTGATTAAACAGTAGAACTCTTCACATGTGGTGTGTTGTAGGAAAAGATGTTTCAGTCTTTTCAACAACAACAACAACATGTTTTGCTAATAGTGCACCTTACATTTGAATGAAATATCCATGATCCAGCATGATTCTTTCCTCCAAGCTGAGAGTCAGTTAGATTGTATTCATCTTGAAGTGATTTGTGCCTCAGGTTATGAAGGTGTAACAACCTGTAAACAAATATTTGACAAAATAATATATTTAATAATGTAATAATAATAATATATAATGCTATATGTATTGCATCAAAAATAACACTAATAAAAATAATTATTCCACATAAAAAGTTGCCTACGGTTAGAATGTCCAATTCAGTTTAAAACATTGTTAAATTGGTCTTGTACAACAGTGGAAACCTATAGTCTGTATTGGTGGTAACACAAGACATGTAGTAATGATTTATTTTGAAATGTAAATGAGGAGTAGCTGTACAGTTACAGTTTAAATAACTGTACTTAGAAAAATGTTAGATTTTTTTTACAAGAGAGATTACATTTAATGCTTTTTTGTCAACTGTTCTGTCTCTAAACAAATCAATAAAACACTCAGAGAAACTAAACTTCATGTACCCATTGCTACTTGCACATTTCCAGTGAGTGTGCTTGTAAATAGAGGGTTCTGATGTATCTGAGAGTTTCTGTCATTAAACTCTAAATCAGCAGAAAGAGTCCAGCCTCTCTGTCCACAGCACAAATAAAACTTCAGACGGGATTTCAGAACAGAGGAAGTCCCCAAATTTAACATGTTTGTTTCATCAGGTCATTTTAAAAGGAAAGAGCAGAATTCCCAGAATGCACCAATACAAACTAAAACAGAGCTGCTCCTGAATGCAACTGTGGATTCAGGAGCATCAGTGAAAACTGCGGTTAGAACCTAAACTCCATTTTGCCTCTCTGAGGTTTATACAACAGCTCTACCATCAGCTGGAGCACAGACAGTTGCTTCTGCTCATCTAAAAAACTCCAATTTGTAGGATTCAGGTGGGTGCTATCCTTCCACAACCACAGAGACAGCTCACACTGGTATCACGTATTCAACCAACATTCAAATTGGTTAAAAAGCATTAAATAAGTTAAAAGTTACACAAACATGACCATTACATGTGGATGACTCTTATTTTGAAATGAAGCTGATTAGCAGCTCAAAACTCCTTTCTGAATTAAGTCTTGACAGAGAATCAATTCATCTGCATTTCTTGTCCTACTGTGAAGTATATTGGGCAATCAGAGGTTATTATAAAAATCTGCTATATAGATAAAATTGACATCTGCAGGTTAACTGTAAAGTCAATGCAAGCAAAAAGAAAACAAAAATAAGTCAATACAATTATTTCACTTGATGAGAGCTGAAGACCTTTCAAAACAAAGCTTTGTGTTAAAAAAAAAGTAGTCATTGCTGGATCATGGTGAAAATAAAACATGCTCAAAATGAACCAAAGACAATGACGATGTGGGACTACTGTTGAGACATGACAGGACAACGGTTGTGTCCTTTGAGCAGACGTTTTCTTTCTCTCTCACATTTAGAGGTTACCCCAGCTGTCATATCCAGGGCTCTTGATCAACTGGACGTGGACGTTTGTTGCTTAATGTTTTCTGAAAAAGAATCTTCGGGGAAAAAATTTTTTTTGGCTCTGCTGAGCACAAAAGAAATCATCTAAAGATGCCTTTTAGTGATCAGGATGCAGACAAACGTTTTGTGAATGCACCAATCAAATGGCTAAAATAAGTTTGATCTTGGTTGGTTCGCACACATCTCGGGAAGTGCTTACCTACTTGTTTTATGGAATCTCCTTTGATGAAAGATAACCTCCACTGACCTTTTCACAATTGTTTGATGGTATTTTCTTAAACAAATCTAAAGCCCTTGGTGTTGCTTTGTTCCTGAAATGCCTTGTCTTGACCTCTGTATCTTTGTCTGTGGTCCCAACTTCCTTTTCCATGTAGCCACTCCACTCAGCAGCAAACCAATAAAGTCATCACCACCACAAGCCATCTCATCAAACAGCTGTCTGACATCATCAGTGGGTCCTCCCGGGTATGTCCTGCTGCTGTTCCCAACACTTACTCACTGCCACAAAGAAACAATCAATTATGTTCCATTTGTTTAATTTCAGTCTTGCTTTGTTTTACAGCAAGACCGCCTGCGTCTCACCAGACTAAAGACTGAACTCTCAGAGTCTGTGCAGCGATATGGAGATCTACAGAAGGTACAAAGGTTCACTGTTTCCATCAACAAAAACGAACTTCAGAAGAATGAATCAACAGATCTACTTCACTGACAGACGTGCGCATGAAGCTGATGCTCTTGGTAATCAGTATGACCTTTTCTTTTCCCCTGTACCCTTTCAGAAAATTGCAGAACGCTCAAGGGCCTTGCTACCACCGGCACAGACTGACAAGAAGGTGCTCTTGAACAGAGTTTGAAAGTGCTGATTTTGTTTCCTTTCCTTCCTTAGATGACAATGTGGATTTAAGTTTTTCTGCACTTCAGCTTTCTCCAAAGAAGTCCTCTGAAGTCCTTTCTGGTCTTTTTATACTTTGTCCATCCTGTCCAATTCTGCTGCACTTGGAACATTTCTTGTTTTATATTTTGATTTCGTTCAACCTTTTGTTGGGCTTTTGGAAAATAAACATTTTTAAGACCAGGATTAGTCCGAAAAAAACAGGCAACTTGTAGCATTTTGATCTCACAGTGAAAGGAAGGTTCTTACAAAGGAAGAAAGCCCAAATATTTGAAGGAGGGGTGGAGCTGTAAGGGCATGTTACGTCTTGCATTTTTGTATCCTTACGGTTAGAGAGTTGATGTCCATCATTAGTGCAGATACAAGCTGATCACCTACAGTTTGTACGGTAATGGCCAAAGCATCTTAACTTAAAGCTCGTTCCATAGAAAACCTCATGTGGAATAGATGTCATGCTGTCTTCAAGGGGTGTTGTCAGTTGCTTTTGTTTCAGCAGCACCCTGTTCCTTCTGCTCCTCTATTGCATTGCCTGAACATGCACAATATAGCCCATGTAAAATGCTTATGTAAATGCTGTGGTTTTCACTATTACCATCTAAAAAAATCACCTGCAAATCAACACTGAAATGCATTCGCAATTTTACCCTCTTTATTTGAGATATTGGTGAGTCAGATCGGAACAATATAAAGATTTAATTTTTTTGTGGGGAAGTGGAGACAGTAGTGAGTCACCAGCTGAATTGTGAAATCACATGCATTTACATTTTTAACTACTTTTTTGGATCTGTGCTAGCATTATGGAATGCCTCCCACACACTTGGAAACCAGCATCATGGTCCAGAATCAATAAGAAGGAACAAGGAATTGTGCTAAACTGTCAGCAACATGCAGACTTGTACAGTGAGATGTCAGGAGGATTAACTTGGTCTGCATGCATTAATTTCCATCAGTGTGATGAACTAATGTATTCCAGCGTGGTATGTGTCTCTGTGGGTGGGTGGGTGAGCATGTTGTTGCAGAGTTCTGTGAGGAAGAGTGAGTCACAGAGTGGCCAGCAGACAGAACTCTGTGACTCAGCTCAGGTTGGCCCCCACGCTTTGACAGATGCTGGCCTCTCCAAACAGAATTAGTAGCGCAATCAGCCATACAGAGGTGGAACATATTAGCAATGCAAAATAGTCAAGCATAGCTCTGTCTTTACTTTGGTCTGCTTTTGTTTGCCCCCTCTTACAAAGCATTTGTGGATACACATTTTTTTCCAGCCTCCCCAATAGTCCTGTGCATTGCACTGACTTCTTGTTGTTTGCCTTTAAACAGTGCATTTTTCTGTTTGTATCACATTACATGAGTATACTGTGGATGGAACAGTGCACAATGTCTTTTGTGCAAATTTTAGAACGAATGATACATTTGGAGTTTATAGCTATAACAAAAACAGGGTTGTCTCCAAGTATATGTTTCTTATTTGACCCATAAGAACCCAGACCAGTCTTTCCTAAAAATGAATTTTATTTGGGGCATACCACAGACCCAATGGTCTATAGAACACATTCCTGATGTTTTTATGGTACACCAATGTCACCATGAGTTCTGGTTAAAATTAATACAAATATTATAAGATATTGCAGGTTAAAAATTCTCAGGATATTATAATATTTTGTATATTTCAGTAACAGAAAATCCATGTAAGCCAAATGTCCTTTTCAACAGAAAACTGATGCTGGCAGAGCCTCCATCACTGGGCTCCAGTATCAGACATACAGAGATGACCACTTGAATGGTTCCTATAATGTCACTTATTTATTTTCAAATGCAGCCTTGGTGTATATTGTAGCTTGTGTTCAACACAGTCTTGTCAGCATGGATATGTAGGTTTCCAGTCTGATTACACCAGTGCTCAGCCAGGTAAATATCTAATCAAGTGACTAACCTTGGAAACACTTAGCGTCTTCCTGCCAACACTCAGCAATAGGATCCAGTGGGGTTTAAGCAGAGACATACTAGCCCCCACGTGCCTGATGACTAGCTAAGAAGATGAACCAACTGATGACTGCATTGGATGGATCAGAGACACATTATAATTTGCATTATGCGGGTTCTCATACCAGCTCATCATTTTTCAGGACATGACTATGATTTGAAATGAACACAGCAGATGTAGATGTGTACAATGTCTCAGACAACTCTATTTTGTATCTCTATTAGATGTCTACCAACAGTGTTCTGCACATAGAGATCTCCATACATCTACTTGTAGACATCTAATCTTTGGGTATTTTTATGTCTATTAGAGTACTTTTTAAAACATTTCCCAGATGTGAAATAGAAAAGCCAAGTCTAAAATGTGTCTATCATTGTGATTTTGGTGTACTGTCATCCTTTTTCTCCTTTTACTATCACATTTGTTTTCCTAATTTATACTTGTAAATACAAGTCTGCACTTTCAGAACTTTGTCTGTGAACAGCAACTAGACACTGTTGTGCAGCAGAAGATCAGAAAATGTGCTTTAAGCTCATTCTAATAATAATCCACTCTGACAACAGATTAAACCTTTTACATCATTTCATTCAAAAGTTAAATATCTTAACAGAAATATTAATGTTGGATTGTTGTTGTGATGCAACTTTCTAAGACCTTTAACCCCAGATAAAGTTCAGTAGAAGTGTTTGACATGTCTTGGGATGTAGAACTTTGTAGTTACTAGTTTTTTGTCAAAGGGAAGGCTATACAGTGGCATAGTGGTTTACAGAGAGAAAATCCTGGTTCAAATCCCAATTGAGACCTTTCTGTGTGTAGTTTGCATGTTCACCCTCTAAAGGTGTGGATTCTCTCCTGCTTCCTCCCACAGTTCAATAACATGTTTTATTGGTGAGCTGCTGTCTGCAAATTGTTCTGTTTTTTTTATGTGGCCCTGTGACAAACTGGTGACCTGATTAGGGTGTACTCCACCTTCAACAGTAATTGGGTTGGAACCAGCAAACCTGCGACCCCAAAAGGAATTCAGTGGGTTCTGAAGATGAATAGATGGATGTAAAATTGCATTATTTATTTTCATTTAGTAAATGTTTACAAAAGTACTCTGATAAACGTCTCAAAATATCCCAGGATTAGATGGCTACAAGTAGAGTTTTAACAGACCTCTATATGCAGATATTTTTCAAAACACTTTACTGTAGGTAGACACCTAATAGTGTAGCAAAATAAAGTTGTCAGAGATGTCCTGTAGACTTCTCCATTAGATGGATATTAGGGATCTAATAGACGTCCTGTGTCTAATGGGTAAGAATGTTACTAGTTTGTTGGTTCAGTGTGAACACAACAAACAAGTGATTTACAGTAAACAAAATAATGGCCAGAAAACAAAATGTATCACAAACTTTATCAAGCAGCTGTGTGAAGCTGAACTTCTCCAATCCAAAAATAACATGTTTGCTTGTGCATGTGATGGTGTGTTGGAACCAACAGAGTCCCCAGGTTTTATCCAGTGAGAAAAATGAGGAAGGCCTGCTTTTTGGAGAAGGACCAGCTTCCGAAAAAACTCAAGTGTTCCTGTCTGAGATAAGTGAGGAAGATGTAGAAGTGCTTCGCGAGAGGGAGAACGCACTGCTACAAATTGAAGTGAGTATTTGGGTGTTTTTTGGCAAAGGTATGCTGTGAAGTATGCGGTTCATTCGTGTTGTCTGTCATTTATGTTGCATCCTCATGCACTGACTGCTTACACTCAATTCATAGATGTTTTTGTGACAGAGCAGTGCCCTGGTAATGTTGTGAAAGCTGCACTGGACAAGCTATACTTGCACATTTAAAGAAACACAACATCAGAGAAGTGTTTGTCTTTTGGGCGGGTCCCAGATGCAACCTATGTTTAAAATGAAGCTTGAAACAAACAACATTTAACAATATGAACCCTTAATGACAAGGCTGTTTAATGCTTTCATTAATTATGACAATTTGCAGAATTTGATTTTCATTAGTCATATTTTAAATTAGGGCTGCATGGTAGGGTAGTAGTAGGTGTTCTTACCTCTCAACAAGAAGACCCTGGTTCAAATCCAAGGTGGAGCCTTTCTGTGTGGAGTTTACATGTTCTTCTTGTCCATGTGAGGGTTTTCTCCAGGAACTATAGCTTCCTCCCACAGTCCATTTTTTTTTTTTTAATTTATTCTTAATTTAACCAGGTAGAGCCTGTTGAGATCAGGATCTCTTTTACCAGGGTGACCTGGAGGGTTAAGTGTCTTCCCTCGGACACAACAACAGTTGGAGGGAGTATGGATTGAACTGCTACTCCTTCAATCATTGGCCAACTTGCTCAACCACCTGAGCTACTGCCGCCCCAAATCAAGAACTAAATACATGCTTCATAGGTTCACTGGTATTTCTAAATTGCCCCTTGGTGTGAGTTTTAGGTGACCGACTGGTAACCCTGTTCAGGGTGAAGCCCGCCTTCCCCCAAAAATAACAGGGTTTGTTCCAACAACTCAATGAAATGAAATATGAAAATACATTTAGTGGGTTCTGAAGATGAATAGATGGGTATGTCATTTTCATGCAGAGAAAACAACATTTCTTCTTGTTGTCATAGTTGAGGATGTTAACTGGATTTCAGTCGAACATTTGTGCAAGCAGGCAATCATCGTTGATGTAACACAACTCTTCAGGGTGTGACTTTTAGACACCACCATATTTTTTTGTCTTAATCACAATATTAATGTTGACTTTTCAAATTGTTTCACTCTTGGGAATCATCTTGTTTGTACAAGATTTGATACCGTCTCAAAAGCTCCCTGACAACAAAGGTGCACTGAACATGCTGCTCCATTTGTGTAAGGCAAAGTCTATAGGACTTACTGTGAAGTGATTTAAAGCTTTTTTACTATATGACTGAAAGAGAGTAGGAGCCTGGCACATGCTGCTAAAACCTTCTTTTATGGTGACGAGCCTTCACACGGCAGTCCTGCTTTGGATGAAAGCTTGCCATCCACCAGTTTGAAGACTGATTATAATGTTTTAGAAGCACTTCGCCACATAATGAAGATGTATCTGTGCAGCCAGTTGAAGTTTTCAGAACTTCAACAATGTTTAAAATCTGCTAATCCTGTTGCAAGAGCCTAGTTCCAAGTATGAGTGACGAAAGGGCGCACATCAATGCCTCTACAGAGTTTCATGTGGTGAGAGTGGTACAAATGACAGCCTCATTTTAACACTGAGCTGAGATAGGCCTGGAAGATGATTGGTTTTCAGATGGGGTCTTCTTCTCCACTTACAGCAGTTTGGATAAATGTCACCCACTGCACTGGAGGAGTGACTGCTGTTCCTCTGGGAGGAATACTATCTGTCAATGTTCACTTTTACTTTCGTACAATCTTCACCTGATTTTTTTTTTTGTCCAAGCAAGTCCCCCTTCCTTCACACACACAAAAACATAGTTGAGTTCCAACTCAACACTTTTCTATCTCCCTGGTGAATATGAGGAGCAGGTGTCTGTCATCATCCTCACTAAAAAACTTTGGATCTGAGGTTAATTGCGTCTTCCTCTGGGATTGGATGGAAGTGTGGCAGAGGCTTGCAGTCTGCAGCTGAGATTGCAGGTGGTAGAGAACTAACTAGAAGAAACAGCATCTGCAGCTTCAGAGGTGTAGAAAAGGTTGAGGACTGAAAGCTTTTGTCCAAGAGCAGCACTTTGTTCAACAAAAGTTCATTTTTGTGTTAGAAACTTAAGATATAAAACCTCAACCCCATCACTTGTTTAAGGCCAGTGTTCTTGTTCTAGGTTGCCAGCTGAACACGAGAGCTGTTTTTTTATCTCATTTTCATAGTTCACAACAATAAATTAAATAACATTCTAGTTTTTGGTGAACATGAAAGGGGACAGAAAGAAGAACACTTATGATCTCTGCCCCGTTTAGCTAAAGCAATTGAGCTATTTGAACCAAATCTCTCTCTTTGTAATACAACATAAATACATCAACTGGCTCTCAAAAGCATCAAAACTAAAACAAAAAATAAAACAAAACAGAAGCAAAACAAACATCAAAAAGCAACAACAAACACACAAAGAAAGTACACTAAATGCCTCTGATTTTTTTCTCCTTTCCTTTTAATAAATAACCCGTTCCTGCCATTTTGATAACTGTCTGAGCGTTTGTTTTTTCACTGTTTTTTATATGTAATAACTGAGTTGGAATCTTTTATTAATTTCTCAAGATTATTCCATAATCTGATGCCCTCTACTGAACCACTTTTCCTTCATTTTTGTTCTAAATGTGTTAGTTTTGAAAATCTCGTGCTTTTAGGTTGCAATTGCTCTTTTTTAAACTTTTTTTGTATGTTATATGGCAGACTTCCATAATGTGCTCTATACTGTGATATTGGGCTATATAAATACAATTGAATTAAACTGAATACGACACTTTTTACTGCTACTTTGGTACGATGGAGGCATGCTGTAAGGTGGTTATTGGCAAGACAACGGCTATGAAAGTAGGATGAGAAGTGTTTATGACATATAGGTTGTCAATATAACAGTGAGAAGCAGTATGTATCACGTTGAAAATTGTTTTAATGAGTCTGCATTCATCCAACCACATTTGTTGTTGTATTATGGATTGTTTTTAAGACAATTCAGGAATTGCAAGGCAGCTTCTGGGATGATGCCACAGCAGGGCATGCCACAGAAAAGTATGTAAGAAGTGTTTTTAGCGGTGTTGAAATAAATGTTACATAAAGTAAGGAGTTGGACAGTTTCTTCCTGTTTGATAACACGACAATTGTTGCTTTACATTTGTCTGTGGCTCATCCGTTACAATATTCCTACTCTGTTTACATCCCGTAATGCTCGGCTACGGTGGCCATTTTACTTCATTTACCCCACCCAGGGAGCGAATTGTATTCAGACTGAAGAATCTCAGGCTGAACCGACCACCTCAACAGATGGGTCAGAGAGAGGTTCATGGTCCCAGACCAGAGTTGACTTTGGGTGTATGTAGACTGAACATTTGTTCCAGATTATCGGGGGAATGAACTCTGGTTCACTTTAAACAGACCAAATGTGTCCAGTCTGAAAACACCCTAAAACTCCCGTTCACAGGACACTGATTTCAAGCTCTATGTACAAAACATATTGCCTTTGAACATGTGTTGAAAGTTAAACCAGGTTGAACTTTGCCCAATCAGGGACTGTGATTTGGTAGTGACATATGCATGGCGTCCCCTTGACGTGCCCCTTGGGCCAGGCTCCTGGGCCTGCTCTGGCCTGTGGTGGTGGTGCCTGGGCGGCTGGGTACTGCTGGCCTCCCAGGTGCCTGACCGGGTGGTGGGTGGCTCCTGGGCCCTCGGAGTCCTGGCCACCCCTTTAGGCCCATGCCTCAGCTTAGGCGCTTCGTGGTCCCATTGGTTCCCTGTTGCTGGGGTTACCCGTGCCCTGCGGTGCAGAGGGAGGCCTCTTCTGTGCTTGGCTGGGTGGGTGGGTGGTCTTCTTCAATCGTTCAGTCGGGGTACATGTGTCCCTTTCTGGAAAGTGTCGGAGTCCCCCAACCCCCACCCCCCGAACAGGCTGGGGAGGATATTTAAATTTTATTTTCCTGATCTAGCATACACTGTATGTTGTGAAGCTAAAAATCCTAACCTTATTAATAGTAATAACAGAAATAAAAACAACAAACAAAAGAGGGGCAATGCAAATGTGCACCTCGTGCAGTGGGGGACTCACGGCCCCCTATTGTTACAGTAAAACATGTCCAACATAAGAAGACAGCAATGCTTTCAGGTCTCATCTGTTTGCTGAGCTGTTGGATGGGACACATTGAAACAAGAGAAGTAGTAGAAAAAAGGAAAAAAGAAAGAAGAGGGAAAAGAAAAAAAAGAAAGGAAGAGATAATACAGAGAAGCACCAACTGTTTGAAAATGGTTCGTGGAGGAGAAATTAATAATTGCGGTTTGTGCCCGGCCAGAACGCACTAAATGTTTTATATTACTGTGAAAGAAAAATGCTGGAGGAAGGTTCTCCAAGTGTAAATACAAGCACTAGTATTGGGTAGCAAAAGTCCAGTGTGAACACCATGGGCTAAACGCGGGTTCAAGATTGCTGGTTCCTGAACACGTTACACACCCGGTGTGTTCATATCTTTAGAGAAATCCAGTTTATCATTCCACTGAAAGATGGCCAGAACCTCAACTGGAGGTTTGTTGATTTTTTTAAATCTTCTTCTGAGTCAGAGTAGGATACACATGCATTGACTTCATGTTTGTGTATCAAGTAGCATTAGTGTAGTTTAACAATCCAACCTTTTGATGGCAGAAATATCTTTAAAAAGCTGTTACAGCATCTTTGCAGCAACCTCATTGTAAAAACGAAGATTTTTTTTCTTCATCTGCAGATGCTTTCTTCTTTGCCTTTTTTTTTAAATCACAGTGTGCTGATCTTCTACAACCACTGCACATAAATGTCAAAACAATTTCAAGTGCTCATCTGAAATGCCACATGGCCTCACGAAACACAATGGGACAACTTCATGAGAGAAATCAAACTAAAAGAATCGTTGATGCTTTTTAAAAACAAAAAGGAATTCTGGTGTTTCTAAGAATGACCACAAATCTGTGCTAAACCAATATAATATTGTAGCTAATAATGACTACAACAACTGTCATTTTAACCCTAACAGTGAATAGAGTCTTTGTGTTGTTTACATTTCATAATTTACTTTTTTCACTTTGCTAAAATACCTCATGTTAGCATTCCTTGAGGGGTGGGGGGCATGCCCTTGGATGTAAAAGGACCAATGTCTGCTGTAATTATAACCATTATGTAAAGAAGTTGCACTTGACTGCAGGTCACAGGTACTGGCCCAAAACTGTCACAAAGTCAGGTGGACTTCAACCAGAAGGCAGCCATAGAGACAAAGTCACAGCCTGTGGGCGTCTGTCCCAGCACGGCTTTCAGTACTGCAGCTCCTCACTGTTTGCTACTACTGGAGGACTCCTGACACAATGCTTCCTGCTCTTTATGCCGTCAGCTCCCCGATACGACTGCTGCTGTTGTGATGACAGTGGTTGTAGGACTGAAAACCACAATATTGTGAGCTGTGGAAGGTCATTATTCCTCTGGAAAGGAGCCTCCTGTCCAGCATCATTTTCATCCAGCCACCACAGTTTTTTTAATCTAAACTGCGTCTTACTTAAGACATAATCTTTCCTTTGTGCCAACAACTTAACATAAAAGAAACAAAATTGTAACAATGAGCCAAAACAAGTTTCACTTTTATGACACCAAAGCACTAAAACAAAACAATGGCAGAATTTTACTAAAACTTTGCCTCAGAAATTGAGATTTAAAATCTTTAAAAATGTTACAACTAGGGATGTAATGATTAATTTCAACAACAATTTGATTCATATCATAATTTGTGGTTACTGATATAGTGGATATTTGTTCACTTTAAACGATCCGGTTCACTGATCTAAAATGGATCAGGACATCTTTATCCAAAACTCCAACCAGTGTGACTCAGAGATAAATAGCTGCTACTGAACAGTGCAGCTGAAGTTTTCCAGATTCTTGTGTTTCTTCAAGATAATCAAGTGTAAATAAATATGTGTACAAACAAACAAGGAATAAATGCCAAATCCATTCCCATTTGAGTTTGATAAAGTTCATTCCACTGTTGTTTTTCCACATCAGAATAATCCAAAGGAACATTCTTCGAACATTCTAGCACACTGTATGGTCACATGACTTTGTAAATTCAAAGTGTTTCCAAACATTGGACTGGAATGATGGTTGATCAGTTTTTGTTTTTATAGTAAAATAAACCTACCGTACCTCAATCCAAATGATATTTTCTACTATTGATCATCTATTTATCTCATTTCAAAAACTTTTTTTTTTTTTACGATTTAGGTCGATTTGATTCAATTGGCACACTTGTGTGGCACAGTGGTTAGCGCTCTTGCCTCACAGCAAGAAGGTTCCCAGTTCAAGTCCTGGCTGGGGGTCTTGAAACAGTGTCACCAATGGGGGGACCTTTCTGTGTGGAGTTTGCATGTTCTCCCTGTGCATACGTGGGTTTTCTCTGGGGACTCCGGCTTCCTCCCACCGTCCAAAAACATGCTTCATAGGTTCATTGGTCACTCTAAATTGGTCCTAGGTGTGGATGTGAGTGTGCATGGGTATGTAATTGTGGCCCCTGCGACAGACAGACTGGCAACCTGTCCAGGGGTGTCCCCTGCTGTTTCAAAAAATCCTTTAAAAGTGGAATTTAAGAGCAGCCAAAAGCTTAAGCTATGGAAACTAAATATTTGTGATTTTAATCAATTTCAGTAATCAGAATTACAAATAGGTGTGTGTAAAATATATTGAGTAAAACATGTCTTATGAAGGGGACAGTGCCCAATGAGGTGTCTATATCAGAAGTTATTGAATGACGCAGAGGCTGTTTCTAGCTTTATGGGGGCCCTGGGCAAAATGCTGTTAAGGGATTTCCATTTTGTTGAACTGTAATGAAGAGTATCCTATCCTGTTTGATCTACTAAGATGGCACAATGTATTACGCTTCTTGAGCTAACCAGGATGATTAAACCTCTCGGGCAAGTTAACGAGATTAAAAAAGCACAATACAAGGAAGAAAACCCTCTGTGTGTCAAAAGAAGATATGTATTATTCATAAAAAATCTTTATTTTTATTTGGATGTGTATTTTAAACCAAAAAGTGTACTGAAAAAAACAAATGAACTCTTACAATATTGCCCAATTACATTGGTTCCACATTTTGTACAGTATTAGTTGCAGTTTATGGGCCTCTAAATGTCTGCTTTCTGGCTTATTTATTTGCAAAGTCATCAAGCTAACTCTGCTTTATCTCTTTCCAAAAATAGTGCTGATGAAAGCTTACACCAGCTTTCTTTTTAGGGAAAGTCTGAAATGGTCCTCTGCCTATGTGACAAAGCAGCGTCACGGTTGCAGGACAGCACCTCAATCAACACCAGCCTTTTTGTCCTGTCATCTCCCAGTCCATTAGCATTGTGCATTTGGCACTGGACACATGCTGACACATCGACAAACAAATCAGTGACATTTATCACAATATAATAGCCCAATTTTGTTTATTTCTAAGGGCGCACACTTAGCCTTAAATTGAATTTTTCTCACCATCGAGGCTTCCCACCACAAACATTCCAATCCGGGCATTGGACACATCAGCATAGATCTTTATCTACAACAGGAAACAGGAAGTGACTTCATATGTCAGCATTTTTTTTCTGTCAAAATGATTTTGTTTCAAACTTATTTCTGTGTTTGATGAGTTAAACTCGTGTTTAAATATTTTTAACTTTTTGGGTCATGTTTTAGAATTCCCCAGGTTGTAAGGCATGAATTTGTTTCAAAGAAATGTTTGGTTAATTGGTCTGTGGGAGAGGCTAACCCTTTATGATGGGAAAGCTTTTGGCAGTTTTGAGAGAGCAGGCTTGGTTGCAGAGGTGGGAATAAGCTCTCCCAGAAACTGTCGTATTCTTTCTTTGTTTTTTGGGAACAATAAAATCCCATTGTTTATTCTTTAGAGTCTGCTGGCTTTTGGAGTGTTTAGTTTTCACTGCGAAGAAGAACTCAGCCTACTGCATCAGTCACCAATTTTTAGTGACCTGCTCACCAATTTTAACTGCACCCTTTATTACACACACCCTTCAACCACAAGAAACACACCTCAACATACACACACACACACAAATACATTACACAAGGAAGGTGGGACTACTGATCTTCTGCCCCCTACCCCATCCCCGGTGGGGGGAACAGGACCTTCAGCAAAGGTGGCCTTGTCTCTTGGGTGTCGGCCTCCTGGGCCCGGCGGCCCCCTCCCCACGCAGGGAGAGGGATCCCTCAGTCCTCTGGCAAGTCCATGAGCGGGGGATCATATTCCACCTGAGCCTGGAGGGTGTCTGTGTCCTTGTGGTGCGGGTTCTGGTCCTTACCCTCGGGTGCCGGGCCCCTTCTAAGTCACAACATAGGATAGCCTGGTCAGGCTATGTACTCCTTCGGGGACCCCCACTTCTCTTGGTCATCCCTCCTCTAGGTGGGGGTAGCTGACCCCCGCTGTGCTCTCTTCTGGATCTCCGCAACTGCCTGGAGATTCGGAGCGGGTCTCCCTTTGGGGGCCCTGGCTCATACCCGGGGCTGGGGTGGGGGGATGCTCAGAACTTCTGGGTGGTGGTGGGCGGCTTGTCTAGGGAGGTGTGGCTCTCGGGGGTGGGTCCCCGTGCTGGGCCGCCTGGCGCCATGGGAGGGCTGCTCTCCTGGCTGGGCTGGGCCTTGCGCTCTGCTCTTCCGTACCTCACTGCGCTCGGGTGTTGGGGGCCCATGTGGTGGTCCTGCGGGCCCTGGTCTGGGTGCTTGGCCGGGCTGCCTGGCGGGCGGATCTCCTCCGTTGACCCCACAGTATGGGTGCGGGGGCGGGCCCTGGTCGGCGCTGTGGCCTCGGTGGGGGTCTTGGTGCGGGATGTCTGGGAGCTCTCCCTCCTTTTTTTTTTTCTTTTCTTTTCATTCCTTCATCCACTTCAGCTTAACATAACATTCACCTGAGCACAGGCGTCAGCTCACCTTTGCACCTTCAAATGGTGTGCGTGTCAGAAGGTAGTGTTTGCATGTGTTGGTTGGTATGCACAAGTGTGTGTGTGAACTGGATGTGGACAAGTTTGCGAACACTCTTGGAGCCGGCAGGTATGTTTGTGGCAGCTGAGTGTGTGGACAGGCCCCGCCCATTTTAGACCAACATTCAATATTTTAATGGGTATAGGCTCCAACATTTTGTTGCATGTAGATTTGCAACTCTACTTTCCCTTTCCATTAGTCATCCTCTAAAATATATTATCCCCCCCCTTCCCCCTTTCTTTTTCAGTCCGGTCCAACAAAAAGAACACAAACAAAATTAATATTAATAAAGTTTCGTTTAAATTACAAAAGGGGCTTATACCAACATACAATTTGTGTTCCCAATGATTTGTAACCCCCGATTGTAAGAGTAAAATCTGTGTAATACAAGAGGCTTTCAGCTCATATCTGTCTGCTCAGCTGTTGGACAGGATAAGTTTAAAAAAAATAATAAAATAAAATAAATAAATAATAAATCAGACAGAACTGATGACCAGTCAATTTCAGGTTTGACAAAAATGGGCTGATGACCATGTATTTGTACAGATAAGGCTTTCACGTCGGGAGGTCCTGAGGTTCCTGATGGTCCTAGAATTTAGAGAGCCTAGAAAGGAGGTTCTGAAAAACATAAAAGTCCTGGACCTTGATCAGGATGTTGGGGAGATGTCTCTGGTTCAAATCCAAAATGATATAGAAATGCTCCTACGGAGAAAAAGATCAGTAGATCATCGAGCAAAATAGATCATGAGTACATATTCTTTTTTTTTTATTATTACAATGATGTTGCCTTAATAATAATTTGTAAAGAATTGAAACGATTGTTTTATGAAACATTGTGATTGCAGTGTATTTTTTTTAAAGTTTTTACCTAATTACAAAGTGTCATGTTTTAAATAAATTTTTTTTGCATTAGTTTACACACTATACAGTAAGACTAAAATAACCTAAGTGTGGAGCAAAAATTGAGAAAAATAACTTCCACTGAGACAGTGCTTCATTGTTGCTACTAATTACAACATGTTGTATCCCTATTTTTGACAATAAAAATCAAATGTCTGTTGGCAAACGTTTCCACAACATGAGTTTCTTATCCTAAATTCCCCCCAAAAAGCTCAGTTTTTTTAGTCACCGATAAGTTTCAGTAACGCTAGCTACTAGCTAGTAGGACAACAAACTTTAAGGAAAAAAAAACATTTCACCTTCACCTCAGTAGTCCACATCACTAGCAAATACCTTATCTTTTGTCAGTGTTTTCACACCAGTTTTCTTTTTCTGATCTTAAGGATCCAAGATGTTCAGATTGTTTGGTGAGACCTCCCACTGCCTCTCTTTTGTGAAACAGTGCTTGCGTTTTATGTCGTTTGACCTTGACTGACAGATGATCTATTTATGATATGCAATGTGCTGCTGAACTTTTGTTGCTTAGTGCAAGGGATTTAACTAACTTGGTTATTGTTTAATGCCACTTTACCAGTTTGACCTGAATTCAGTTGAACTGGAACAAATTAGATTGTAACAACTTTTTTATTTATTGTGTTTGCTTTTTCTGGACAGAACCTTGAAATGACTTTTTGTAAATTAGCATCATAAAAGTTCGTAGAACTGAACTGAATGGCTTGTATTTATTAAGCTGTGAAGACTCAAACTTATTGCGTTTGCATGTCATCATACGGTTCCATACGTTCCGATAAGGGGGAATCTGCAGTAACCAACTTGTGCAACTCTTCAAACTCCTCTTTTACTGTCACCTCCCAGCTACACATAATGTGCTTTGGCACAGGATGTCATTTCATAAAAACATGAATATATAAAAAAGGGAATGGCACAGGACAACTTTCAAGGGTAATGAAAACCACACCTGCTCCAGTGGAAAAAAGGAGAACAGCAGAACGTGCTTCAACTACCAAAGCAGTTGGGAGAGAAGCTACGGAGCAATTAAAACAAAAACACAAAAAAAAATGTGCATCTGAACCTGGATCCTGCAGAACGTGTTTCATCAAGAAAACTGCCGAAAATTAAACATAATGCTGCCTCTCCTTGTTTTACCAATTAAAGCTACAATTAAATGAAATGGAATGTATTGGTGGTGGCTGCTCCATCAAAAACACTTTCCCTTGTGTTCTACTATTTGATTGATCTGCAGACAAGTATCAGAAGACCCTCCAACTCCAATCACTGGAATCTGTCCTATAGTGTTGACAAGGATGTGGATAACATTCTTAAAGTCCTTCCTGGAAAAAAGAAAAAAAAAAACACATCTGATACATATTCTTTTATGCTAACTGCCATGTGAAAGAAAAAATATTATCACTGGCTCTATTTAAACTGTCAAATATTTGCTCCGAAACTTGGAAATTGTGATGTAAAGCCTTAGTCACAGCTGCCCTTACGGGTAGATATGGACTGTCTGTGGGTGAAAAATGACCAAATTCGTGAAGGGCACATTTTAAGCTTTAAATTTTAAAGGCAAAAATGTTTTGCAAAATGTTTTTGTAAAATTTTCTACCACTGCATGCTGTGAGTGTCAGGTTGCACTGAGCACTTATGCAATATGTAATGGTAAGTAAAGGTAACACAGTTGAGACACAGGCATGTCTTCCAAATTTTTCATTTTTTTTCAACACACGTTTTTCAAGGAGCTTGACAGTACTGTTCAACAGCCTAACTCTTGGAAATTAGGAAGTTAGACAGTCAGAGTGTAGTTTGTGTGGACATGCTACAGGTGCCTGACAGGTAATTACATATCGCCTGCACACCTGGTGCATGCATTTGCATGCAGTTAGTAAGGAACCTGTGCACACACCACACTAATGACCGGAGTGTGGAATAAGGACACTGTACAACAGCATCACCTGTACATCATAAGTGCCCATAACTTACATTAACCTTACCAATACTTCACACTACACTTACTGCATGCACAAAAATCACATGCTTCATTTTTAGGATGTCCCTTAAGGTGGTAATGAGCCACAAGGGAACTGCAAGACACAACTGTACTTCCCTTAAGATGCAGCCACTCCTTTCTACAACCCTCTACGGGCCTAGACAACCCAAAAACTCCCAGCATTCATATGGACCAATTCTCATACGGCTGAATGTGACATGGGGAGGGGGGTCAACAGTGAAAGTTCCAGAGGCTTCTTTTCTACTGTTATTGAAAGCTTTAGATCACTTGGACAACGACCTTTTTATTTTAAAGTGAGTACATAGAACACTGTATTTACTAAACAGCTTTAAATTATTAATCTACTTTTCGTTCCCTGGGAAAGGCCTGTCGTGAAATTCAATGTAACTTTGCCTTCTTTTATGTTAAAACTCTGGTAGTTCATAATTTTGATAATTGGCATTAGCTCATCAGCTAGAATTTTGAACACACATGCACACCCACACACACACACACACATGCACACCCACACACACCCACACACACACACCCACACACCCACCCATCCACACACACACACACATACACACACACACACACACACACACACAAACACACAGATACATATGCATGTGTTTCAACAGAATCTTGGAATAAAACAGAACAGAACAGTTGTTCGAGACTGCAGGTCACGACACACCAACCTGTGCACAGCCTGGATTGATACAAGGAAGCCTTTGACTCAATGCCAACATTGAGTACAACATCAACAGGACTTTAGGAACATGCGTATGAAAATCAATGATGTTGTGGAAAACCACCCTTGAATTCACTGCACAAATGTCCATCAAATATCTGTCCTCTACATGGATGACATCAATAAGAGCGAGCGCGACATTGACTCCCTGATCCACACCACCAGGATCTACAGTACTGACACTGGGATGTCATTCGGGCTTGAGAAATGCAGTCGGATGGTGACAAAGAGAGGCGAGGTAGTCCATACTGAAGGGGTCTCACTCCCTGAAGACACTGAGGACAGTTACAAGAACCTTGGAATTTCACCGACAAATGGCAACCTGGAGCAGGCAACTAGGAAAGCTGCAACAACCTAATACCTCAATGGCAAGAACAAGACCCAGGCAATAAACAGTTACGCACTGCAAGTCATCAGATATCCTGCAGGAATAATCAGATGGCCGAAGGAAGCGATACAAACCACTGATGTTAAGACACAAAAGCTCCTCACCATACATGGAGGGTTCCATCCCAAATCCAGCACCCTGAGACTGTATGCTAGCCGTACCACAGAGCCATAACTGAAGTGGCTGATATCCAGAAGTTCTACCAATGGCTAGAAGGGGCTGGCCTACAGGACAGCACTGAAATGCTCATCCTGGCAGCTCAAGAACAAGCCCTGAACACCAGAGTGATAGAGGCTCAGATCTACCACACCAGACAAGACTCAAGGTGTAGGCTGTGCAAAGAGGAGCCTGAAACAATCCAGCACATAACTGCAGGGTGTAAGGTACTCGCCGGAAAAGCATTCGTTTGTTTTTTCTAACAAGTTCCAAAGATCCTGGATTCGGTTCTGCTCCAGATTGTGAACTTGTCTTTAACATCTGGTGTTTTCCCAGAACCACTGAAAACAGCTGGAATCAAACCCCTCCTAAAAAAGGACAGTTTGGACAAAGCATAAATGAGCAACTACAGACCGATATCAAACCTGCCATTTTAGGTAAGATCATTGAAAAAGCTGTTTTTCATCAGTTAAATGAATTCTTAATAAGAAACAACTGCTATGATGTCTTCCAGTCAGGCTTCAGACATCACCACAGCACTGAGACGGCTCTGACCAAAGTGACTAAAGATATACATTTGACTACAGACAGCGGAAATATGTCAGTGCTAGTTTTATTGGATCTCAGTGCTGCATTTGATACAGTCGACCATGCTATATTACTCGAACGACTGGAAAACTGGGTGGGTCTCACTGGGCCGGTACTAAACTGGTTCAAAACGTACTTGGAAAACAGGAAATATGTTGTGTCAGTTGGTAACTTCACATCAGAGCCAACAGAAATTACATGTGGAGTTCCTCAATGCTCCATCCTGGGGCCACTTCTTTTTAATATCTACATGCTCCCACTGGCCCAGGTTATAAAGAACAACAACATTAGTTACCATAGCTATGCAGATGACACACAGATATATATTACAATGACACCAGGAGACTGAGGCCCTGTACAGGCTCTTGGTAAATGCATCAAGGACATTAATGACTGGATGTGTCACAGCTTACTTCAATTAAACAACACTCAGGTTATTGTCTTTGGGGCTAAAGAGAAATGGTTGGAAGTCACTACGTAGCTTCAATCTGTTCATCTTAACACCACCAACCAGGACAGAAACTTGGGTGTAGTGATGGACACAGACCTACATTTTGATAAATAGATGAAGGCAGTGACAAAATCAGTCTACTATCATCTCAAAAATATTTCAAGGATTATAGATCTGATGTATAAGCAGGACCGGAAAAAACTAGTTCATGCTTTCATCTTTAGTCGACTTGGCTACTGTAACAGTGTTTTTACAGGACGGCCAACAAAATCAATCAGGAAACTACAGCTTATTCAGAACTCAGCTGCTCATGTTCTCACAGGAACCAAAAAAGTAGATCACATCAGTCCAGTTCTGAGGTCTTTACACAGCTTATATGCTCCACAGATCTGGAACAGACTTCCAGAAAGCCTTAGATCAGCTAAAAAACTCAGTGTATTAAAATCCAGGTTAAAGACCCACCTGTTCTCAGCTGCATTTGATTCATTTGGATACAAAATTTTAAATCTGCACTGTTTATCTATGCTTGTTTTAAATTCACTTCATTTTAACTTTCTTTAATTTTTTTTGTAATGATCACACCTTTGATACTTCTTTTGATTGTTTTCTTTCTTTTATGTTTCATGTAAAGCACTTTGAATTGTCTTTGTACATAAAATGTGCTATACAAATAAACTTGCCTTGCCTTACATGGAGCGCCACAACCAAGTATACAGAAACATGTGTGCAGAATATGGACTGGAAACCCCAAAGTCAAAATGGGAAACACCTCAGAAAGTGGTAGAGAATGAGAGAACAAAGATCCTGTGGGACTCCATATACAGACGGGCAGGATGGTAATGGAACCAACCAGACATTGTAGTGGTGGATAAAGAACAGAGGAAAGCTGTTGTGGTGGATGTACCAAGAGATGGTAACATCAAGAAGAAGGAACATGAGAAACTGGAGAAATACCAGGAACTCAGAGAAGAACTGGAGAAAGCTTGAGAGTGGTGCTCGTGGTAATTGGAGCACTCGGGGCTGTAACCCCCAAACTGGAGGAGTGGCTACAGCAGATCCCTGGAAAGACCTCAGACATCTCAGTCCAGAAAAGTGCAGCTAAGATACTGCAGGACCCTCAAGCTCCCAGGCCTCTGGTAGAAGACCTGAGCTTGTGGTGAGATACCACCAGGAGGGTGAGAAGGGCTGTTTTTTTATATTAGTGCTGTCAATCAATTAAAAATAAATATTCAGATTAATCACACTTTTAGAGTGTGATTAATCACAATGTTTTACGAGGTAAATTTTATTTTATATGTCACGACATGCTGTGACTCTGCCCAGTTTGCTCCTCTGTTCTCATCAGCAGCTATTGGATGCACCTGGATACCAGCCCTTAAAAACATGTACCTTCTCTGCACCTACCTGCTGGATTGTCTCAACGCCTGTGTTCCTGCTCCCTGCCCAGAGTTCCTGCTCCCTTCCCTTTATTTTTTTTATTTTTATTTTTTTTTGGAAGGACACTTTGTTTTGGATCTCCCTTTGTTTGGATGTGGACTGTTTGTGCCTTAGGACTCACCAGGAAGGATTAAACCCAGTTCCCCTGAGCTCTGCCTCCCGCTTCTCTGTCTTGTCACTATCAGTGGATGCCTGTGGCCTCAGTGGTCAGGAAGGTCCTCCCTTTTGAAGCACCATTGGAGCTCCTTGTTTCTGACAACAATAAAACCTTTTCTTACGCTGTTAGGTCTGCTAACCTTGGCTGTTCTTTACCACAACCTGACATGATAAGCAGCTTTCATACAAAAAAGGCCAGATAGCACACTTTCCCTTCAGTTTTATTGTCTGAAATGTTTACATTTATAAAGTTTTAAATCAGAAATGTCATTTGTGTGAACAAAACACATCAACAGTGCAAGAAGCAGAACTGTAAAGACTTTAACGTCTGCAGTTTTACTCCAAGAAAACAAAGATGCTGATGAACAGCCCTAAGAGACAAACAGTGTTTCTGCACTTTAAATGCTCCAGGTGAATACTCAAATCTGATTGGCTGCCGGGTGTTCCAGATGAATTTCTGTTCACAATGTTCTGTATGTGCAGGCTTCTTAAAAACATTTCATAACCTTCAATATCTGGACAAAAACAAGCGTTAAGAGGTGAACTTTCTCTCTGAACTGATGCTTTATTGAACCTATCGTGACGATCAGCACATACATCGCTTTCCTTTGCCGCTGCAGTCCAGGTCTGCTGGCTCAGCGGCGCATTGAGTTAACGTGACAATGGGCCACATTATGTATCATATAGTCTGCCTTTTGGGAAAAAGCGATCTCAACCAAAAAAAACGATTGAACATTATCTTTTGTAAGTGACTATGGTATGAGCGGGATAATTGCCAACAAATTTTGATATTTTAAGAAAGTTTCTGAAAAAAGAGTCTGATTTGCGTTAATATATATGAACACGTTAATTTTTTACTATTATTACTATTAATTTTACTATTACTACACTATTTTCACCTTTACTTACCAGGCCTCATCCAGTTCTTGCCTGAGTCTCTGGGAATTTTTTGATTGGTTATACCCTGTCTTTCTAATTACTTTGCTGTGACATGTGAGTGCTGCAAACCTTTTGGAAGTTTAACACAGCTACATCTGTTCATTTGGGGGGATTCACTGCTCAAAATTATAAAAAGTGGTCCATACAATAAGTTTGTCAAATTGCTAATTGCAACACATTTGTTTGTCTCTTCTTAAATTTGCTTAACAACAGGTTTCCCTGGATATGAAGTATGAGTGTAAGAATAATGTCAAAATGTTAAATAATGTCTTAATTGAAAGCAATTTAGTGGTAAAATTAGAGTGTGGTAAAAATAAACCTAACAAGCTTCCAAACACTTCCAAGGCTTTTTCTAAATATTAAATCTATTATTGTCATACTATGGCTTATGTCATTTGTTGCTGCATAAAAAGTTGTTTTTTAATCACTTTAGATGAAGCAGGTGGAGCCTCAGTAGACTATGACCTCTGTCTGTAAGATCTTCAGTTCAGTTTTCTCTCTGCCCTTCAGGGCCTGCTGTTGGCATCACTTTGTTTAGTCATGTTTATACCTTGGGCATTCGCCAAAGCAGAAGCATGAATTTACATTTTTAAACCATTTATTCGGTAAGGGCAGGAGAGATGTCTTTCATACGTTCTCAGCTTGAGCCACATCCCCCCTCCACCTTAACTTACCACCAAAGCGTGTGAGTAAATCTACTTAACGTATTTTCCACAGCAGCAGTGACACTGTGTCCTGTTTTTGATGCCAGATGTCTTTGGGTTTGAACTGGTAGATGTAAAGAGAATTTCATATCAGCATTAAATATTCTTATTAAATAAAGAAAAGGTGAGGTAAAAGGATTGGGAAGGTGAATGATTCACAGGACAGCGGACAGATGCTTCTTCCTAAACACTTTATTTGATATATCTTCTTACCGTTTTCTAGATTGTTTTAACAGACAAATAACTTTTTATAGATAGCTGGGTGGGTGGGTGGATGGATGGATGGATGGATAGATAGATAGATATAGATAGATTCATAACGTGCAAGTTTTTTCTAAATTGTGGTCTTTCCAATAAGTGAATTTAGTATCGCAAATCCAATTTGCGCAATTTCAGAGGTAATGGAAACACGACTTGTGGCTACAGAGTCTGTTGCAGGCCTATGGAGGTGGACTGTAGGTGCTTTCTCGAACAATCGGTACATTAGGTACATAGACTGCTTGGGATCAGAGGGTTGTGAGAAAAAAGAGTAGCCAAAAACATTTGGGAGGCTTCTGAAAAAGCCTGAAGGTGGCTGTAGATTAAGACGTGAGTTGCATGGGGTAGCACACAGCTAAGAATGGGGCCTAATCATCCTTGGTTGGGTCTTTCCCAAAGTTGAGCCCCAGTTACACCTTGAAGGTGTTTTAAAGAATCTGCTTCTTGAGCCACTGGTTTATGCTCACAGTTTTCTCCTTGACCGTACCAATGGAATTAATTGAATAAGTGTAATTTCTTCCTCCAAACTTTGACATTCTAGTGTAACTTAACTAATTCACGAAAACAGTATCAATAAGAAAAACTTATATTATTACATCAACTGTTTGATAATTATTTTAACTTACCGTATATCTTATAACAGTAGCCCCAGCCTTTACTAGAGACAGGCGTCTATTGGAGACTAGCGTTTATTCCATCAAAGACACAATGGTGTTGGCTAATGACTTCATTTTTTGGTGAAATTTGATCACAAAATGCCGATCACACCAGATGAACATTTCAGGATTTACTAAAATGATGAGAACATTGTATTCTGTTCTGATTAGCACGCACCTTTATGTCTTTGCTCAATAATCCATGTTCAAACCAGTTCTTCTAATTCATCTCTCGCTTTCTTTGTTCCTCCACCAGGAAATCTGTTTTTTTTTTTTTCTGCAGCTGGTCTCTTATCATCAGCCATCTGCTTGCACCATTTTCAAATTAGGATCCACCCCATAATGCCATGCAGATTCTTCATACCATACGAAGTTTAAACGCTAAGTTGAATGAGCGGGGGGGGTCTTAAAGAGCCCAGCCAATATTAGATCATCTTGTTATAATTTAGCAGAAATTAAATGTGCAGATGTATAAAATTGTTTTTTTTTTATTGCTACTAAACTCATATAACATGGGTTAAATTGTAAAATAATGATAGATGTGAAAATTCAGAGTTTTCTTAAAAAATGGGAAAGCGCACATTTACAGGACATTCTCTGACCACTTTATAGTCAAAATTAGCAAAAAAGTCCATGTGGACAATTTGAGGCTTCGGTGTTGAAGGGTTACGTGAAGCAGCTTTATCCTCCAGTTCTGATTGGATCCTGTTAGTCCGCTGTTTCACCAGCCAAACTAAACGTTGCACAGGTGAAGTGACCACAGGGGTGGAGTGATGTTTCTCACGTTGCATTTGTTTGTTTACCTCGCAGTAGAGAAAAAGAGGACAAAAGAAATTCACCAGAAGAAGAGCTAATAAACATGACAAAATTTATGCAAACATTTACTCTCTATGTGATGATTAATCCTCTAATTTTTACTTACCAAAGAGCAGAAAATGCTCGCAACTGACAACTGAAATTTCTGAACCTTGAAAAAAAAAGTCGATCGCGGTAGACTCATTTTACTATCGATAACTACGCGATTTCGAAAGTTATTGTTTCATCGCCCTGCCCTGCCCCTAATCTAATGCAGGCATTAAGTTTCTCTATGTGGTCATTCTGATCAGATTTAATGGATAAATACCTCTGTGTATCATTCGCATAACAGTGAATGAACTAAACTGAACTGTGTTTTCTGATTATGTTTCCTATGTTTTCCAAACTGGTACCTATCAGATAAATAGGATTCAAACCACTGGACGGCAGATCTTCTGATCCCTATGTCATGCTCTGGTTTCTCTTTTTTTAGCCACAACACATCCTCTTTTGCAACTATGCCTTTCTATTTTTGTTGCACCAACTGGTATTTTGATTTAAGTTAATTCTCAAACAAAAACGCCAAAACTGTCATTAATCCAAATTGAAAACTACAAATAACTATTCTACAGCTGATAGACTTTCTATTATATTAACTGTCCTTCCTTTAAGACCCTTGTATTTCTATTGTTTGCTGGATACATATGGAATGATTCAGACACAGGATGAAGGATCATCTTCCATCTTGTACATCTGTCTGATTGTTGGAAAGTTAGAATTTTTGTTGCTACCCATGGCATCCTGTCAGGCTCCTTTTGTGATTCTTTTTTTTTTTTTTTTTTTTTTTTTTTTTTTTTTTTTTAACCAAGTAGGTAAACTTTTGGGTACTTTCTTAGATTTTATTGAAAACTACTGAGGAGCGCCCCATGAAGAACATTACAATTGATTCCACTTATCAAATCCTAAAGATTTCATAAAAATGTACAACCATCTTAAGGGCCTCGCAGTAAAGTGTTCTGCCCTGAGACTAGAATGTCATGAGTTTAAATCCAGGGTGAGTCATACCAAACACTTAAAAAATGAGACCCAATGCCTCCCTGCTTTAAGGGGTTGGATTGGGGGTTAAACCCCCAAATAGTTCCAGAGTGCAGCTGTTACTGCAGCTCACCGCTCCTTTCTAAATTTAGTTAAATATGGAGAATACATTTCACACATCGAGGACAGCTAATAGAACTTAAACTTTAACTTTAGAAATCACAGGCTGACAGGGTCCTGTGTGTAAACCAATTATTTTGATGAATGATGATGAATTAAAATTCAGTGAATGTCTCCAATTGAGCTCATGCTATTCCTGTTGTTTGTATCAGATGCCGCATTTTGTGACTTCTCTTGCAGCAAATTGATTAGGTGCTGCCCTATAGATTTTCTAATCACATTGTATGTTTCTGATCAGGCTAAGTAGGTTAGTTGGGAAAGTCTACAGGGCTTGGTTTGAAGACGTTTGAGACACTTCTTTATGCAAGACCAGGGTGTTTTGAGAACTCAAAGCAACACTGTGGTACCTTCATGGCCCCTCTATTTGTGTGTACATGTCCATGTAAAATCATCACCTAAAAGCGACTTTTAGATAATAATTGACATCATCTAACTTAAGGAATGATTTCTGTACCACCAAAAAGCAAGCAAAAGTAACAGTTTTGAGATCAAAATGTTCTAATTGCAAACAAAATGTCAAGTTTTAAGAATAAAACTTCACAATTTGCAAATGAAAATATTTATTATTTTCCTTCAAACGTGTTTTTTTTCTTTTTTTAGAAATGTTGTCTCTCATCTCCAATCAAATGTCTCTGCCTCGCATTGGCTCACATTGGTTGAACCGGTGAGGCTCTTGCCTCACCGGTTCAAGTCCCGGCTGGGGGACCTGAAACATCATCATCAATGGGGGACCTTTCTGTGTGGAGTTTGCATGTTCTCCCCATGCATGCATGGGTTTTCTCTGGAGACTCTGGCTTCCTCCGACCATTAAAAAAAACAAAAGACACAATGGTGTTGGCTAATGGCTTCATTTTTTGGTGAAATTTGATCACAAAATGCCGATCACACCATTTCAGGAACATTTCAGGATTTACTGAAATGATGAGAACATTGTATTCTGTTCTGATTAGCACGCACCTTTATGTCTTTGCTCAATAATCCATGTTCAAACCAGTTCTTCTAATTCATCTCTCACTTTCTTTGTTCCTCCACCAGGAAATCTGTTTTTTTTTTTTTTTTCTGCAGCCGGTCTTTTATCATCAGCCATCTGCTTGCACCATTTTCAAATTAGGATCCACCCCATAATGCCATGCAGATTCTTCATACCATACGAAGTTTAAACGCTAAGTTGAATGAGCGGGGGGGGTCTTAAAGAGCCCAGCCAATATTAGATCATCTTGTTATAATTTAGCAGAAATTAAATGTGCAGATGTATAAAATTGTTTTTTTCTAATTGCTACTAAACTCATATAACATGGTTAAGGCTGTTTGCTGCTTCTTTATTAATATAGCTTTAACCCTTCTCATCTGTAAAGTAATCTGGGTATGTTCACTTTTTCTGTCCCTTTTTTAATGATACTGTTTAATATTTCCCAAACTCTCTTCACGTTGTTTTGATTTTCATTCAGTAGATTATTGTACTACACTTTTTACTGTGCCAGGTTATTTCAGTTCATTTATTTTAGTAAGATTTGTATCTCTGTTCACTTACTCTTGACCTTTGTTTTAAGAATTTTTTTTGGAGGTTATTTTTCTTTTCACAAGCATTTTGTAGACCAGTATTTAACCAAGGACATTTAGCAAATTTGTTCTTAAATTGGACAGTTTTTGTTATAGAGTAAGCTAAATATTTCTAAAAACATTCCTAAGCGGTGTCCACATCTTTCTCTCTGTACACAGAGTTCCAGTTCTGTCTGGATAAGTCATTATTAAGGGAGGGAGACTGGCTCTTTTATTATTTTCTTTGTTCTGACATTGATATCAAAAGAGTAAAAACTGGTAAATGATCAGTTTTATTTAATATCATGAGTCCACTCATATGAGCGTAATCTATATTCTTTGTAAATATGTTATCAATCAGAGCAGCACTGTGAGCAGTGATTCTGCTGGTCTTGTTATGGTTGGATAGAAACTCATACTGTACATTCTGCTGATAGTCATCGTTGCTTTCTGTGTGCTGGGGTTTGTCAGATTTATATCCAAATCTCCACAGATAAACAATATTTAGTTATTCTGAGAGTTAAACATTTTTTCCATCCAGTCACTGGACACTTCTAAGCTTGACCCTGGTGACCTCTATTTGCAGCTTAGAATCACATTCTTCCCTGATTCTTTACAGATTTCTATTGTAATACATTCCATTGTATCAATTATCCTAAACTTCATATTTTTGGCACATAAATTGCGACTCCTCCTCCTGTTTTGTTTATTCTCTTCTCATTATTAGGTTCTTAGTTTTCCAATTCAAAATCAGTTTCTTTGTTTCAGCTGATCCAAGTTTCAGAAGCGGTTCTGATGTTAAAGGTGTCAGGTTTTTAAGTTGTCCCTCAGTCAGTAGTTTCAGGTTCCTGATCAACAGCTGTTTTCATTTCTGTTAATTACCCTCAGTCTATTTAAGTGTCTGGTTTTCAGTCAATCCTTGTCAGGTCATCTGCTCTGTTCTGCGCTGCCACCTTATTGGTTCGCCCATGGTTTTTGTCATGTTTAAGTTCCTACCCCACCTAGGCCAGTCTCCTGCATTCTGGGTCCTTCTCCACCACTCCTGTGACAAAAGGAACATCCCAGATTCTGTAGAAAGTCCTTGATGTCTCCAAAGTTGGTCTCCATGCTTCTGCTGTTAAAGTGAATGATTGACAGTCTTCCTTCTGGGTTTTTAAAGTCATCTGTGCTGTAATATTTGCAGTCCAAAATAACAGTAGAAAGTAATTGATCAGGGTGGATGTCATCTTGCAGGTTGTTCTCATTATCATTGAATATGTTAAGGTCAGGTTGTCCTTAAATCAGGTCTTCCTGAAAGCAGCATCACAGTTGACTGTGAAGAAAATGTGTTGTTTTTAGAAGCCATTGTTTGTAGAGTTTGACTCCTCACCTCATGAGTCCAGCATCTTCACTTCTCTCTTGTTTAAACTGCAGTGGGTAGAAACTTCTCCAGCTCCTCCAGGTTCCTGATAAAAATGACCTTGGTTTGATCAGGGCAACCGTTAGTTTAGTTCAGATCCTGCATTCTTTCACCCAGGTGCTTTGAAATGTACCCATTTTTTTTTTAAGTAACGTGCTCTTCAGGGGATGTTGGCATTCTTTTTTATGAGGTTGTAATCTTTAAAATGTTGGTTCCCTTCAGATTTCTTCCCTGCTTCAATAAAGATGTTTTGTGTTTCCGATCAACAAATCTTAAGAGGATCACAGGTCTGTCAGACTCTCTTCTCCTGGGGAGCAGGTGGCAGATCTCAATGTTTGTGTCCAGAGAAATTCCTTTGGACTTTAGGAAATCTTCCACCTGGTTCTCCATGGAGCTGGTCTCCTGCTCATCAGATTCCTCTCCGTTTCCTGCGGTCACTACATATGACCAGGGTTTGATTTTTAATCCGGTGATTATCACATCATTGATCCTGGAATTCTGTTCCTGGTCATCCGTTCATTTATCTATGTTATCCATTTGGTTGACAGTCTGCTCAGGCTTAGGTCGGAGCAGTCTCCCCTCCTCGAGTGCGTTCAGGATCTGTTCATGCTGGATCTGCATAGATCTTATTTCTTCTAGCAGGAAATCAAGCAACTTCTTGGTATCCTCAGAGTCCTCCATCACTGTGGGTTTTTTGGGGACATGATCAGGAATTGTTCTTCCACAATATTTACTCTTTCTGCAGTAAATAGAGTTTTTGAAGTGCAGCTGCTCTATGCCTCCGTGGCGTCTTCCTGGAAGTAAATATATGCTCACATTAAATGTTTTGTTGCTTTTTTCCACTTTAACTTTTAAAAAGCTGGAAGCCTGTTTTTATCTAGGATCACAGTGTAACACCGAGCTGTTCAAAAGGAAATGGGATCCTGTCCATCTAAACCAAGTTTGCCAAAATGCCTCACGAAAAAAGGGAACTCTAAATGACAAGAGATGACTAAAAATGATGACTAATGAGCTTGTGGAAACAGAGGTTCATCACTGTAGATAGTCAAATCACAGCTGACATGGCAGAGTGTTGATGAGCTAGACCATACCTGACATCAGGAAATAGGCCCACATCATTTGCATCACATGTCAGTGTTGTGTGCACAGTGTACATTTAATTGAACAGAAAAACCCTTTTATTCATGCACTCAGTAATTTGGAATGAATTATTTGGAAAATAGTATTAGAATTAGAATTCTCATAATGATCAGTACACTCTAAAAGTAAAACATTGCTTCAAGACAAAAATATATGTTCACGATTTCCACAAGAATTTTTAAATTAAGCCAAATTCTGGCAGAATTACATTGGTTGTAAGCAATGTTTTGAATATGGTAACATAGGTTTTATGCCCCATAAAACACATTTCAAAGTAACATGAACTTGATACTTGTGAACTTTATTACAAGTATTTAAGTTGATCCAACGTGATATTATAGGTATGATGAAGTAGCTTTGTGGTCACAATGAAACATATTTCTAAGCTTGCCCATCCAGCTTAAAGCATAGATTCTGGAATACCTCAAAAGGTAAATTTCCGGTGCCTGGAATTTGTAAGTGCATAGATTACTCCCATCAGCAAAGCACAGAATCTGGCAACACCAATTCCCTCCATGATCTTGGTTCCCTTGATGGTTGCACGCCTCTCACCAATGATGGCAATCTTTGTCACTTGCATTGCAAGTATGGCGTTGAGCCCCTCCACAGCCTTTTAAGGGAAATAAAAATGATGTTTGCATGTGTAAAATACATAGCTCAGGCTCTTCACTGTGACGTAAAAGGGAATGCAGAGTGACCATGTACATCAACGCCTAGCCCAGAGTCTGGTGCACAGGATTAAAAAGGCCATACGTCAACAAAGAAAGGCTACAGGGTCTGAGTGTTTGTTGGTCAGTGGATTTTCTATTAAGGGGTGAGTATTAAAAAGCAAAGAAAATACTCAAAGACAGAAACAAAAATCAACTGGTTTTAGCATATTTTTCCATCATGGTGGTTTATGTGAGTGAGCGAATCATGGAGAGGCTCTGCAGTGAGAGGGACATACAAAATCCAGTCAAGTGAGTCAGTGGGACAAGGCAGACGTAAAGCCAAGCAGCATGGAGCTTACAGTCCCACTCCAATCATATTGCTTTCTTTTGTAAAATTGTTCTTAGTAGTCTTTCAATTAGGACTGTGCAGTTTTTAGCCAAAATCACAAAGATTTTTTTGTTTTTTTAAAGATATATTTTATGCCCAGCATCAGTTGGCAGAACTGTTGGCTAGTGTGTTGTCTAATGTATTACTTCTACATTTCTTTCATTTATTTTACTTCAATACACAGAACAGAAATACTAGTTCAACAAACATCTTATGATCTAACCTGTGCTTCACTGAAAAGTGCAAGCCCGGGCTTCATAGAGTCAACTTGATCCCCTCTGTCCACAACATCCTGAATACCAGATGTTGTATTTGCAAGGCACACAGCAAAGTCACTGAAACCCTGTGTAGGGAAATAAAGTAGTATGTTTAAACTTGTAAAGCCTGGAGGCCCACCAGCGGCTGAGTGTATTTTTTTATGATAGGGGCCAATCTTAAAGCAAGCCTTGTAATGCTGGTAACATTTAAAATTAAGATAAATTATATGAGTGACTGGGACTGCTCACGGGGAATGGGTATTTCAGGGCAAACAAAACAATTATTCATCATGAATTCAACAACACCAATGAAATTCAACAATGCAACATTTAGCATTCATAAAACGCTAAAATTGGGACATTTTTGTGGATGGCTGTAGCTAGGACGGGTTGAATAAAACTGGGACTGTCCCTGGAAACCTGGGACGACCCTCGTCCCATAACATTAAAGATGGTGGCGCTGTTGACGTATACAAAGACGCTGAAAATGCCATCTGTTAGCTAAAAGTAAGAAACATGAAAAAGCTTCTCACAACGAAGACATATCTCATTTGGATAAAAATACTCCGTCATCACCGCCTAGCTAACAGACTGTAAACACAACAGCTAGTTTCCATAGTATAACTCCCATCAGAAGCATGCGATGTTTTAAACATTTTGAACCAAAAACAGTGATGTTAGTGTTAATGCTCCATTTCAACAGCCCAGTGATTTCTGCAATGGCGGAGGGCTCCTCTGTGTTCATTCAAATCGGACTGCCGTGCACACAAACGCGAGGCGACCTAACCGAGCTTCTTGTACGATGTCTAGAGATAAAATGTTACATCTTAGTTTCACAGAAGCCTACCACTAACAGAATCCTGAATAAATGCAAATATATGTTATTAGACATGAAATGACTTACTATTCACCAAGCTGAACAAGCCATCTCCACGGTCTGGCCCATTTTAAAAGAGGAGGGAAACTGCAGCTCATAGTATAACCCTCTTAAAGTAAAACAAATAACATTTTATGAGAAAAAGGTATAGGAAGCAGAAAAAGTGAGAAGTCACTGAAATGAAGTTGAACCAAAAAAAGCATTGTTTCACTTGGTTAGTTTATGGCTTTGGTCATCTGTGTTTGTTAGTTCATAGGTTAAAAATAGTTAATGAATTATAATTGTAGTATGGAAAAAAATGCACAATCAGGATTGGCTATGACCTGGAGAAGCTTCTGACAGTGAAAGTTGAGATGCTGTGTGATATCTGGTCTTTCTTTTCAGTTTCAGGCCATAGTCCTCTGATGTGAAATGCAACATTTTTTTCCAAATTAAAAAATATTTGAATTCTAAGGCTTGATAGAAAAATAATTCTGTCTTGTTCAGAAAACAATAGAATAGAATAGATACTTTAATGATCCCACGGGGGAATTATTTGGTCTGCTGGAACACAATTCAAGATAAAAGATAGAATAATAAACATGAAAAATGATAAAAGGTCACTGAAATATGCATCAAATAAAAGTCATGATAAATAAGTGAACATCACAACACATAGCAGTGAGTTATACTCATCCAACAGTGGAGTTATGGAGTCTGATGGATCTCGGAACGAACGAAGATCTCAGCCTCTCTGTGTTGCACTTTAGAGAGAGCAGCCTATTGGTGGAGAAGCTCTTCTGTTTGGAGAGAACAGAGTTCAGAGGGTGGCTCGTGCTGCTCCTCACTGCATTGAATTTGGAGATTGTTTTTGCTTCCATCAGTGTCTCCAAAGGAGTCCAGACTCACACTAACAACAGACTCAGCTCTCCTCACTAGTCTATTCAGTCTCTTCAGGTCCTTTTTTTTTTGCATTGCCACCCCAGCACACTATGGCTTATATGAAGATACTGGACACAACTGACTGGTGGAAAAACTTGGAGCAGATGTTGAAGCTGGCCAGTCTCTTCAGGAAATACATCCTGCTCTGACCTTTTTTGTACAGCCCCTGTGTGTGAGTGGACCAGTTCAACCTGTTTTCCAGTTGTAGACCCAGGTAATTGTAGGTGGAGACAACCTCAACCTCCACTCCATCCATGTAGACAGGCTGAGGTGGTGGAGCGACCTGACGAAAGTCCAGAATCCTTTCTTCTATTTTAGAAATGTTCAGGTGAAGCATGTTCCTCTGGCACCACTCTCCGAAGGTTTCACCAGATTTCTTTACTCCCTCTCCTCACCATCTCTGATGCAGGCCACTGCCAGGCCTCAGCCGTTCGGCTCCACCTCTGACCACCAGAGGGAGCTCTCTCCTGAATATCAATCCTCCACGTCTCCACCAGCTGTGTCCCATCTCCTCATCAGCCCTACCATATTTATGCCCCATCTGGACTTTGCTCAGTGCAAAGTATTGTTTTGGCCAGCACACAATCCTGAGCATTTACCTGCCTTCTGCCTCCTAGTGTTCTGACCCTTGCCTGTTTACTTGATGCCCTGTCTCGCACCTTGTTTTTGACTCCAGCCTGGCCTTTGACTTTGTCCTTCCTTAGCCCATACCTGCTTCTGTCCTTATTAAACTTGTTGCCTGCACATGGATCTGAGCGCCTCTGCGTATTCTTCACAGCCACAATTGCTGTGTTGTTGGAAAATTTCTGCAGATGACATTCCTCAGACATGTACCGGAAATCAGACATAGAGGGTAAAGAGGAGGGGAGAGACAGACAATGGTTCCCTGTTGAGCGCCTGTGCAGCTGGTAATTATAGATTACACAGAAAACACTTTACAGACCTGACAGGAACCTCTGTCCATGCACAAGTTTAGATGATCAGTCAAGCATCCCACCGCCCCCTCTATGTCCTCCCCATGACAGCCCACCACTACACTCCAGTCTGTGGTTGCAAAACAGTCCTTCAGGGCTTCCTTTGCTTCTGCGGACCACAGCTTGACATGCTGAACTGTTGCCGTTTGTCTTCTTCCCGCAGGTATATATTTGGGCTGTAGGCGAATGAGGTTGTGGTCAGATCTGCTAAGGGGGGCTAGCGGGCTGACTGAATATGCTTCCTTAATTGTTTACTGTTGTTTCTGGTGGGGCAGTGTAGGCTATAATTCGCTGATTATGCCTAAGTGCGTGTTCAAGAATCAAGGTCTGGAACGATTTTGAGGTTTTCCACCAAAAGATGTACTCCTAACATGTAAGTGCTAATGACAGAGCTCTGGGTCTTCAAAATGTCCCTATCTGCTACCGTCTAAATTTGATGTTCTAATACCAGGCACGATGAAGAAGACACCCTCTGACCCATCAGTTTAAACACAATGATTCTGTATGAGCAAACAGTAGGCTGGGTCTTTCTCTCCAATTGGTCCTTCGCGCCTCCTTTCTCACTTTTAGTTTCTTGTGGATTCTATCCTCAGATGAACTCATTTTTTCCACTGGTCTGTGAATCCCATCCTACACATGAGCTGGTTTAATGACTTCTGCTGGCATGCACCTCCATCTGTAATTCTCACCAAAGAGCAGCTTGGTCCTATAAAATAATTCTAACCTCTGTGGAAAATCAGAATTACACAGTATGCTATGCAAAGTACAAATTCATTCAAACTTTTAATCACTAAGTATTTTAAATGATTAAAGCAAATCAGATTATATTAAGTTTTATTGAACTGGAAACTGCTTCTCTTCTTCATTCCCCCACACCATGCTGTGGAAGGAAGCTGATTAAAACACCAAATACAATGACACCACACAAAAGGTAAATAATAATGTAGCCAAATTATTAAAATACTCAGGAAGTATAAAAATCTTCCAAAAAATATTCCAAAAAGGTGTCTCAGAAAGAAGTGTCCACCCCTGCATGTTCTTTTATCTTTTTACTGACAGATCTTAAGTCATCAATCACCATCGCCAAACTGTCACCTGTATGTGTATTGGAAGGGATCTTTAGGGAAATTCCACCATCTCCTGCCTTTTCCGCCAGGAGCATGTCTGTTGCAGTTCTGTTCTGGAAGGTCATCATGGAGTCTGCTTCAAGTTGTTCTTTCGTAGCTTCAAAACCTGCCTGTATTTAATTACTAAGTCTCTGTGTATTATAATGCACATAGTGAATCCGATCAACATCTTTATTAAATGTGACCCACCAAAACAGAGATGACTCAAATCCTGCTGCATGTTGGTCAATTAGGTTATGAAGATCAGGAGGCTGCTCTCACAAAAACATTGCTGGTTTTTCAGGAGTGCCATTAGTTCATCAGTTTTATTCATAAGGGAATCAACATTTCCTATCAGGATGGACGGGATGGATGATTTAATGCTCCTTCACCCTTCAACTTTAGCAGCTATCCTTGCCTTTGTTCTCCAATCACCTTGACAGCCGCAGTACCTTTTGTAGGACCTCCTGAGGGATCAAATCAAGGAGTCCCGCACCAATGTTTCTCCTCATCGCGCACAAGTCCTTCTTCGAATATACAAGTAAACCAACGTTGTTTTGCATTGTCTACTACCAAAGAACATGAAAGAAACGTGAAAGAAGGAGAGGGAAAACAGCAGAAGTGCAGCTGCTGGTACGCAGGCGCACTCTCAGAACAGGAGAGGTGTGGAGCTGCTCCTCAGCTCAGCCTTCTGGTCATTGTCAGGACGCTCCTGAATCTTTAACCAAGGAAGTGTAGCTGGTGTGCCAGACTTTGACAGAGCTGATCAAGATGCATTGCACAACTGTAGTAGTTCACCAGAACTACTGAAGAGACATGGTGTTTCTTTAGGATTGTCCAGGCTGGAAGTGTTGACAAAGCAGGGAGGTCTTCTAAGATGTGAGTCTTCTGAAACCTGAAAATAAAGACCTATTCAACAGCTGTCCTGATGAAAATGGTGTGTGAGTGTTAGCGTGTGTGTCTGTGTTTCTTCTCTCCTTTCTAAAGTCCATGATGAGTTCTTTGTTTGGGTTTTATGAGAAGGTTGTTGTCAGAAGACCAAGCAGTGTGTTTGTCCCATAACTATTATTATCATTATTGATTAATTAATTTATTTTACTTACATAGTCTAATTTTTTTATTTTTATTTCCTTAATTGATTATACTTATTACATCAGTTATTTGCTGAAGATGAAGGGTACTCACATATCTTTGCAGTAAATCACAATGTAATGTTGGTCATTCTGTTCATTTAACATAGCTTTGAAAGGGTCACCTTTCAGGCTCAAGTGGTAATTTTCTAGGTAAAATTGATGTTTTGATCACCAGCTTCTCCACCTCTAAGTGCCCTTGGAAGGGCACTAAGCCACACATCAACCCTGCTGTGCAAGATATAAGCGACAAAGTGCTGTAAATATTTTACACAGTAATTACATTTGTATGAAAAAGAAAGAAGCACAGTGAAATTCTGTAAACATGAATGTTGCTATAATGAACTCCTATGAGGATAATGCAAGTTCAAAAGTTGCTACATACATCAGGACACTTTAGTGTTTAAATGATTAGACCATTCCACAGCTACAATGCTCATTTGTGCATTATGAACATCAAGACTCATCGTCAGACAGTTGGTACTGTAGCTTAATACAAAATTTGACAACTAGGTCTGTTGTGAACATTACCTTTTTAGCAGTAAACTAATAATCTTAGATCATCTTTAATTTACAGTCTTGGAATTTTTAAAAAGATGTAACACTTGAGGCCAAAGTACAATGAAATATAAGCAGAATTTAACAGTAAAAGACCTGCTTCACACAAGAATCAGACACAGCACCAGCATAACTCAGCCAGGACTTCAATGTTCATGTCATTACAAGAAAATAAAAAAATGCATTAAATCTGCAGGATGCTTGGACCCGGTTTGTTTTCTGCTCTGCCACATTTCTCCTGCAGGCTCAAGAGCAGCAATGTTTGCTTCATGGTGTCATACTGAGTGATGATGTTTCCATATATTCTGCTGGCCTCTTTAAACTGCAGTGTTTGCCTGATACTACTGCTGGGAAAATCAAGATTTCCAACACTTGGATCAGTCTCTTGAATCTACTGCTTGTTTGCCAAGCATTGGATTGTGAATCGCCACCATTATAATTCTGCTCCGAGATTGATCAAACTGGTAAATCATTGTTACTGGTGTAGGAAACAGTTTAAAAAAAGAAAAAAACAAACAATAAAACAAATGAAAGGAATACTACTTAAAAGTGCAAGAACTTTCCCGTGGTTTCTGAGATTGAGGGAGCTCTTCTGTTCTTTGGGTAAGTTGGCTCAAAACAGCTTCAGGACATGACAGGCAATGATTATTGCTTTACACGGAAAAACATCCTGCACACAGGATTGTTAAAGGCTGGGGACATGTAGGAGGCAGCACATGCACTGAAAGCCAAAACCAAGTGGTATACAACAGCATCATACGGAGCATGAGAGGCTTTAGATAAAACAAGGGCTATTCCAGGAGCTTGAAAAGATGAAGGCAAAACATGTTTGTTAAGGCTAATTGGTTTATTTACTGTACATTGCAAAATTCATACAAAATGCATTTGAAAAACTTATAAAAAATAGTTTTTTCTTTTTTTTTCCAAATCAAATTCAAACTGGTTCAGTGCAAGCACAGTGCTGATAAGACTTTCAGCTGTAATATACTTGCCTAAAAATATATTTTTTTACATTCTGTACTTGAAAATTAAATCATAAACAACAATGACTTAAAAGTGAAGCAAGAGGCTTCAGGGTGAACCAAGACTAAAACAACAAACAAAACCCCACCTGTCTAAACACAGAAATCCTACCTGTAAATGATAAAAAAGGGACAGCAATGACAAAACACTAACCTCCCAACAAACCAACATGCTGTTACAACAGAAACACATGATTCCTGTTTAAAAACTAGGAAAATTCCACGGATGAACAAATCCTTTTGTGACAACCTGAGCAAGCCCTTCACCCAGCATTTTGTGGGTAGCTGTCTTTATAAAGCGACAAACCTGCTTGTTGGCCAGCTGCACTTGTGGTGAAGTGGTAAGCCTTACATGTGTTGTAAGTTTTGTTACCGAAAGAACCCCGGGTTCGAATCCCGAACCAGGCTTTCGTGGTTCCTTGAATCTTTTTTCTGCTAAATTACTTAACACACACTACTATAAATATTAATTAAAAACATCAGGATAATTCTTTGGATTTAAAAAATCATTTGAATGTATTTTTATAGCCATGAGTGTTTTTAGTAATACTTAGTTAACACAAATACATGTAGTCCACGAAACCTTTGGTTTGAAATTTCTTGTTGTTTTTAAAAAGATGTTCGTATAAATTTATTGAAAAAATATAATATATTCTTTATGCTTGATAACATGCAAATATATGTTTAAAAAGTAAAGCACAACAATAATGAAATTCAATCCAGGTTTCATCTGTAGTGGTAATTTTACGAGTGCAGGACAAACCGCTGTCGCCACAAGCACAGGTTAGTGTCATGGAGTGTTTGCTTTTTGATCACTGAATTTGACTTTTTTTTTGTGGGTAGAAGGTTTATATATTTGTTAATTTATTTTTGATGGCCCGCAATCTACATTGAGACGTGATCACCAATGTTTTTGTAGAGTTCTTCAACAAAAAAAAAAAAACTGATTTCTAAACATCATTCGTTTCTTCCATGCACTGTTAATGAAATACAGACGAAGCTTCATGTAGTGATCAAAAACATTAGCTGCTAGCTCCCCCCACATGCGAACGAGGCACCAAGTGTAGGGAACATATTTTTGGCCTAGCAGCGAGCAGCGAATTTGCAGCGTGGCCAGAGATGGCGGGCCATGTGAATTGGCCGCGGGAATTGCGTTCGGTGTGAATACACCTGAAGACCCTGTTGTGTCAACAGCTCATGCAGAAGCCTCTCTGATGTGCTTTCTTTAGTGGTACAAATGTTTTAGAGGACACCTAAAAGAACAAAAAATCTTAGGGTCTGAAACCTAGCAATGTTTTATCCTTGGAATGAGGAAGTGGATCTGTTTTGTTATTTGTGTTGTGGATATGTACAAGTTCGTGTGCACATGTTTCTGCATGTACCTTTGTTTGTGTGTTGGTTTTCTTTGCGTTTGATTTTTTTGTTGTCTGTGAGCGTGTTTGTATGCACGGGTGTGTGTGTCCAAGAATAAACCCTGATAGCCAGGGGCCTTGTGGGTAAAATACATGTGTTATTTCATTATGACCTGATTGACAGGGTTCCCTAAAGCTACGGTCAAAAAGTATTTTAGCCTTATCGTTTGCTAGAAGCCATTTTGGCTCTGCTCAAATGTTTTCTGCCAACTAACAGAATGCCTGCCAGTTTCCACAGCAATTTCAGCTACATGTGATGGATGGCCCAGTTGGTCAGGCAACACACAGCAACTGTGATTTTTACAGAAGCATAATAGAGGAGTAGGGCACCTGTGAACAGGAGATATACATAAAGAACTTCAATGAGATTGTGAGAAGAAACACTGAGAGTAAGTTGAGACTAAAGTGCACAAGTGTCCTTGCTGCCCACATAAAAAACAATTGAATGTAAACCTATTCATTTTCCGTTTGATTTTATCAAGATCCGGGACTAATCCAAACCCACAGAAGGTATCAATTAAAGGTACGCTCAGCATATTTTAAAAAATGTTTTTTGATAACCTGGTTTTGCAGTTTACTGATCTGATTTCTTTAAGATATTTCATAAAGATCTAAATCAAAAGAAAAACTGCTCAATAAAATAGATTGTTTAGTCGGCTATCCAAATCAGTGAAACAGCTTCAATTTCCTCACCATTAACTTAGATTTTTAAACCACTGTTCCACCTCTGGATTTTTTATTGTTGCCAGTTTACCTTCTGCTGAGAGCCCTTCTCCAACGTTGCTGCCTCCCAGCTTTCTTGGCTCTGTCACCATATCACTCACTTTTTTTCTACACTACTCTCTCTATGCACTGGCACTATTTAGGGTATTGTGGGCTTAAGTCAAACTGTTTGTGAGATATCTGAGTTTGTGGAGGGAAGGGCGGTAGAATATGCTTTTGCTAGGAGGTGGAAAGGCACTGTTAATCACACAACCTGAATGAAAGGTTGGGTTTATCTCTCTAAGATCAACTGTTGAGTCAGAATACCATTTCAAATTATAGCAATTATAATGGAACTTGCTCTGATGCTCTTTTATTTTTGCATTGCACCTTGAGACAACTTTGTAAATTAAAACTTTATAACATAACAGACCATAATTAAATTTAAGTAATTCACCATTTACTAAAACTTATTAGAACAAATAAAATATGTAAAAAACATTGCTCCCCTTTTGCTGTTGACATACCTCAGTAAAGTATTTTAA
Source organism: Adrianichthys oophorus (assembly GCA_036245035.1). Classification (NCBI taxonomy): domain Eukaryota; kingdom Metazoa; phylum Chordata; class Actinopteri; order Beloniformes; family Adrianichthyidae; genus Adrianichthys; species Adrianichthys oophorus. The sequence goes on along the minus strand of BSAI01000185.1, from coordinate 1,693,325 downwards.
TAACCAGAAACTATTTAATTATTTTATCATCATACTCTGTAATTGACACAAAGCAGAGAACAGTGATTTTATTGAGAATGGTGATTTTGAATTGTTTTATTTATTTATTTATTTTTACAGAGAGACATGTTGGATGTCAGTCAAATCATGAAGGATCTTGCCAGCTTGGTCCATGAACAAGGATCCTCAATAGGTAAGGATGCTTATTTATGTGAGTATATTTACAGTATATAATTAATTTTCACCTCAAGCTCAGGTTGTCTATCAGAGATCAAGAAGCTCGAGGCTATCCTATGTTCCAAGCAGTGGGCTTCTCTGGAAAGAGATGTCTGAGGTTTGTCCAGTGATCTGCTGTTGTCACTCCTCCAGTTTGGGTTACACCTTTAACACCAGTAACACCTTGGGTCTTGTCTGGTGTGATAGATCTGAGCTTCTATCGTTCTGGTGTTCAGGGCTAGTTCCTGCGCTACCAGGATGAGCGCTTCTGTGCTGTCCTGTAGGCCAGCCTTTCTAGTCATTGATCGGACTTCTTAATATAATTTTTCTTGCATGGGTTTGTCCTCCCATAACCTGTCTTGAGAACACTGTCATTTGGGGCCTTGAGCTTGATGTATTCATGCATCTTGGATGTTTCATCCTGGATAGTGGCTTCCACGCTTACTAGTCCTCGGCCTCCTTTCTTGCGGCTAACAGACAATCTCAGGGTGCTGGATTTAGGATGAAACCCTCCATGTATGGTGAGGAGCTTTCATGTCTTAACATCAGTGGTCTGTATCTCTTTCTATCTCATCATCTGATTATTCCCGCAGGGTATCTGGTGACTGGCAGTGTGTAACTGTTTATTGCCCGGGTCTTATTCTTGCCATTGAGCTGGCTTCTCAGGACTTGCCTTACTCGTTGGAGGTATTTGGCTGTTGCGGCTTTCCTTGTTGCCTCACTTTATCACCATCTGACTGCATTTCTCAAGCCCGATTGACATCTCAGTGTCAGTACTGTAGATCCTGGTGGTGTGAATCAGGGAGTCAATGAGCGTGGGAACCAATTTCCAGAATGTTGATGTTCACTCTAGCCCAGGGGTCTCCAACCCTGTTCCTCGAGGGCTACCGTCCTGCTTGTTTTGCAGCCAACCTTGCTTCAGTAGGTGCAACAGCTATTAGCTCTCCCTAACTATTCTTTTTCTTTTGCACAAATCTTATTCTTCCCTTTATTTTCAGTCCCAATAGACATTTGGACTTAACAAACATTGGATTACAACATGCATTTACTGTCTCCAGCAACTTTGACCATGTTTTTTTTTTTTTTTTACATAGGGTGTAGATAGGGTGCATAGCAGGATTTCTATGGGTTATTGTTGGGTCCAGAAAGAGCAACAAGCAGCATGGGGAACTTTAAAAAATAGCAGGACTTCCAGGCTGGCCTAATAAAAAGGCCAAGAGAGCAATAACTCAAATCCCTGCTACAGAATCTCCATCTCTTCAATGCAAAATCCTAAATACACAAAATGGATGCCCTGGAACTAGAGCTATAAGGAAATCACAATCCCCCGAACTGTTGCATTTCATTGATCACTGAAACATGGCTACAGGCTTGGATTTCTGAGGCTACATGGCAGCTAACAGGGCACACGCCACATCGCTGCAACAGGAATAGCAACTCTGGGAAGGTCAGGGGGGCTGTGTATCTACATTCACGATATATGGTGGAACAACAGCACTGTGTTGGAGAATTAGGCTCCACAGACCAGGAATTCATGACAATAAGATGCAGATTTTGTTTTTCTTCCCAGAGAACAGGCTGTTATTATCACAGCTGTCTACATACCACAGGATGCTAATGTAAACGCTGCACTCTCTCTGCTCTTGCACACTATCAACAAGCAGCAACAAGCTCACCCTAGTAGTGTTTACATCATAGCAGGAGATTTCCACAAAGCGAACCTAAAATCTGTTTTGCCAAACTTCCACCAACATGTCAGCTGCCCAATTAGAGGCAAACATACTCTGGATCATGTTTACTCTAATATCAAGTCTCCATTCAGAGCAACCCCCTCCCCCATCTGGGTCACTATGACTACCTTTTATTGCTTCCTTCCCCAGCTTATTCAACCCACCCTTGTCTAACAAAACTCACAAAGAAAACCATCCCTGCTTGTCCCAAAGGTAGCTATGCTTCTCTGCGTGCGGGACAGATGCTTCAGGTATGGAAACAGAACTCCTGAGGTGGCTCGTGCTGACCTCAGGAGAGACATCAAAGAAGCCAAGGCAGCCTACAAAAAGACAATACAAGACCACCTCCACAGCAATAATCCCAGGCATTTACGGCAGGGAATCCAGACTTTTACCAACCATAGAAGCTGTGCTGTCACTCTAGGAAGATCAGACGCAGGATTTGTTGAGGAACTAAACAGCTTCTTTGCATGCTTTGAGTGCCAAATACAGCTACCTGCCACACTTTTGCTTCCCGTTACAACCGCTGACACCACTCCATTACTCTTGTGGCAAGGACGTCGAATGCTCTCCAGTCAGTGGACCCTAGGAAGATCACTGGTCCAGACGGCGTACCTGGGAAAGTACTGAAAACCTGCATTCCCCAAATAGATCAGATCTTTACTAACATTTTCAGGTTGTCTCTAACCCAAGCCAGCATCCTACCATGCCTGAAGTTGGCAACCATCATCCTGATCACCAAAAAACCTCTGACAGCCAACCTCAACAACCACTGACATGTAGCACTGACCCCATCATTACCAAGTGCCTGGAAGGGTTAGTCCTCCCACAAATTAAGAAAAACAGACTTGACCCTCGACCCCTGTTCATAAATGGTGCACAAGTTGAGAAAGTGAATTCCTTCAAATTCCTCTAAGTCCAAATCACAGCAGACCTCTCTTGGACTGATAACACAGCAGCATTGATAAAGAAAGCTCAGCAGGGGTTCACATTTTGAGGGTACTTTGAAAAGAGATCCTGGACACCCAGTTGCTGGTGACTGCTGGAGTGGTTTTACCACCAGCATTGAAAATCTGCTGAGCCTGGCCCGGGACCAAAAACCGCTATCTGACCCATTTTTGAGGTGGTCTCGGTTTGTTTCTAATCGGACTGAATTTTGGTCTGATATTCTTTAGTCTGAATGTAAAACGCTCTGGGAGCGAAATAACTTGACTAAAAATGGCCACTGTAGCCGAAATTTACATGATGTAAACACATAAGGAATAAAGCAACTAGTGAGCCGCAAACAAATGTAAACCATTGATTGTTGTGTTGTCAAAGAGGAAATAACTGCTCCAACTGTTTACTTTTTAGAACATTTATTTTAACACAGCTGAAAACGCTTCTTACATGCTTTTCTGTGTCTTGTTAAGAGGCACTTGCTGCTGTGATGTCATGCTAAAAGCTAGCTTGTAGTTCAACGATGAGACACAGAAACTCATTGAAATGTGATCGGGTGAATGCAGGCTGGTTAAAACAACTTTTAGCCTGATACAGATTGTTTTTTACTGTTTTCCTGACAATCTATTTGCCATTAATGCTTATCATCCTACCTTCATACCCGACATCTCCTCAGTACTGCAGTTGCTAGCATCCTCTGAGTTAACGCACACACAGCACGTCTTCTTGTCAGTAACCGTCTTGCAGCATGCCTCTGCCATGTCAAAGCAACAAGTAAAAATTGTTGTTCCTGATGTTCAAAACTGGTAATCTAAAGATAAAGTTTTGATAAGTTAACCATCCCGATGAGGACTTTAAAGCACTGCACCGTTGACTTTCTCTTGTTGTTTCAATCTGCCTTGTAATTCCTGGCCAATGATTGAAGAGATCTTTAGACACATGATTTCGTTCAAAAGCTTTGGTTTGAAACAGAAATCTCTCAAAGACACCAGTCTGAATACAGACCAAATGGAATCTTCAGGACTGGATCCAGATCAAATTAAGTGGACTCATTTAGAAACAACGCACATTCCGCGTCTGAATACACCCTTAAAAAACAGAGCTGTCTCAGTCCTAAATGCGAACTGAAATTAGCACCTTATTTACACAGTTTTTACACAACCTGTTGCTTCTAGACATTTTGCTACTTTATATGTTGTTTTTGCATTCTTTTCCAAAAGGGAGTTACTGCTAAATGTTGTATTTGTACAATGTCAAAAAAGCCATTCTATTCTATTATGTATCTTTCAGGTCAGTTGCTCCCTTCCCTTGCGTAATCATATTTATTCAGGCTTTGTTCCCAATTTCTGGTTGGGAGTCTGATAGAGCCACCTCCCTGGCATTGTGCTTTGGCTCTGAGTCTTGCCTGGTGTTGCATTTGTGTTGTTCCTCTTTCATTTCATGCTGTGATAGAAGTTTCCATTCTGTGGTTGGAATACTGAGCCAGTTGTTTGACAGTTAGTCTAGCTGGTTTCCAAGCATCCATTCACTCCACATTCTCTGCATGAAACCTCTCTGAGTAGGATTACTCAAGTAGTAGCTTTCAAAAACCACCTTGATCTCACATTTAGTCCACTCCCAACTTGTTCCAGTGGCCCACTTTCTGTCAGGGTGCTCTGGTTCCCAAGTACCTGACCAGACCTTGACCAGCATGCCATGTGGTGTTTCAATATCTCTCAGGGGTTATTAGGTAGAGGTAGGTGATGGTAGTAAAGCGTTATATAAGTATATGCCATTTACAAAACTTCGAGTCAGTTTGTTACTTTTTGTTCTAGTTTGTATGTGGTGAACACACAGCAGCTGTTTCCAGCTACATGTATAATGCATATACGTCATTGCTCATTGGTCTCATGGTGATCGAGCCCTGATTTCCTGATTTCCAGTCCTGCGCTTAACCAGCTCAGTTGGTTTGCTTTCACTAATCCAGGACTGGGTTTCGGGTTCGCAGTCTAAGCAAAAAACATACTTTTTTTTTTTCCTTTCATTGGCTGCATTTTAATGTCAAAAGGTTACTTCAACTTTGTTGTTTGCTCATTTTTCGCCTGCAAAAATCCTGTATCCGCCCTTGAGAGCTAAAGTTTTAGCTATTCAGTTTGCATTCTGCTGCATTTGTTTACTCTATCATCATTTTTTCATGACTCTTCAATGTAAGATTGCAGTAAAAAGTTAATGCAAACCTGTATGAAAGTGTTACATGACAATGCATTAGCTGTCATGTAAGTGTCATAGCTGCAGCTGTAGTTTGTAGGAGCAGTGGAGTTCCCACAACTGTTTTTACTCCGTTATGTAGCAAAGGTGTTGTGTTCAGTTTCTATTTCTGATTTTTTTTGCTCCAACAAAGAACCAGGAGGCATAACTTGTACTAATTGCTTCTTTTCTCTTACCCGCTGTCCTTTTGTCTCTTGCTTTCAATCAGGCTAATGCAGATGCCCTTTAAATACCCTTTAGGTCTGACTGCTGTAGTCAAGTCCTGCAGAAATGAAATTCTCCTTTTTTTTTTCAAATATTTTTACTCTCAGATCTCCTGGTCCTAATTGGAATGGTTAACATTTAGAGAGGTGAAGGTTACAACTAGACTGACTTGAAAAAAGTCCCAAATCTGTTCTTGTTCTTTTCATTTTTGTCCAAAATGCTAATTGAAGAATTTGTTCAAATTAATTTACAAACTTTGATTTAAGCCCAAAGATAATCTATGTACTTGTAGCAAGTTAATACACATACTTTATCCGTACTGTAAAGTTCATGAAGTGCGTGCATCACAACACTTTGCTTGTAAACACATGTCAGACATCTTACTGCACTCCTACATTTTCATTGCATAATTTGTATTAAAATACTAACACTTTTATAGTTAGTCTTCATTTATATGCATATGTCTGTTGTGTTTTTTTTTCACAATGAAGGCAGAGGAACTCGGTGTGCCTTCTGTCAAACAGTGTAGGAAAAAGATGAAAGAAGATTCAGTAGAGAGTTCATTAAGCCATAGTAGATGTCCAATCTAATCATTACAGAGTCAGGCGGTAATGGACCTTTTCCTATTTGAAATAGGTGGACTGAAATTGCTTATGGCCTTTTTTTAAACTAGGCTTTCGGTATAGATTGGAATAATATTGCATTGTCTGTAAAAAAAAGGGGGGGGGGGGGGGGGGCATCAGCTAAATAGAAATAAATGGCAGTGGAAGGATGGATCTGTGCTTTTATGCCTAATTCATACGAGCACATTCATAAAAGCAAACTATTTTAAAACCGCAACGTCAGAATACAGTCAAGAAGATTGTTTTAGTAGTTTTGTTTTAGAAAGAGTGTTTCTATTAACATTGTGGTGTCTTCTCTGTTGTAGATCCACATAATGAGCCTTGAGGTAGGACATTTTTATTTGCTTATTTATCAGAAGTCACTCTTAACTGGCCATTTCTTGGTGTTTTGGGCATCACTACTAGAGCTGGGCTTAATGATGCAAAAGATACATCCTTTTTTATAAGTCTGGCAGAATAACAAACATTTTGTAGAAAAAACAATTAAATGTCTTCATTTTTATTTGCTGGAAGAGGCTTTATCAATACATATAATTTTCTACACAAACCTGATTCATGTGTTCCTCACAAAAATATATATTTTTAATTGAAAAAAAAGAAAAACAATCATGTATCAATAAAAGTGAAGGGACTGCATCTCAGCTGATTTATTGGTCCTATAAGTTACCCCCAGCTGTTTTGTCCTAAAGTGCTGGTTAAAAAAAATCAAAAAATAAGAAACACATTAAAAATGTAAAAATAATGAATTGTCCATTGAAAATCTCATTTATTCCAATGTGATAGTTGCACCAGGCTTCATAGTGATGTAGTGGTCAGCACCCTCACCTCACAGCAATAAGGCCCATAGTTCAAATCCCAACTGGGTTCTTTCTGTGAGCAGTGAGCATGTTCTCTTCCATGTGTGGGTTCTCTCCTGGAACTCCAATCTACTCCCACCGTGTGGGCCTGTGGCAGACTGCCGAGGTATACCCCGCCTTCACCCAAATGTAGCTCAGACAGGCTCCAGCAAAAGGGATTCAGGGATTGGGAAGATGGATGGATGATTGTTGCAACTTCAGTGCAGACGTTGCATTCAATGGTTCTTGAGTCAGTCGTGATCTGACTTGTGAGCTTCACAGATGTACTTCCTCCTCTTTTGTTCCAAGTGTGTTCGCATGAAGCAAGAACAGAGTTTTTCCACTACAACTTTTTTCCTCTTGTGGGATGCTTGACCTGAACCAGACAACTTCACTGTGGTTTAATTCAGTGGTTCCCAACCTTTTTCAGGCCATGGACCGGTTTAATGACAATGTTTTAATGGAGTGGCCTGTTTGAAGGTGAAGTGAGCGTCCACATTTTTTTTTTTCTTTTTAGCTTCCAATTTCTCTTGACTTTTGAGGGTAAAGTTTATCTTCATCCTCTTTAAAAAAAATACTGCAGCTGCTTAAACTTTACACTAGATTTTGTGTAGAACCCATTAACATGTGATATAGATTTTCTCTTCACCCATAACTGTCAAAGTGGAAGCTAAAAAAAATGCAAGCCAACTCCAGCCTCGTCCAGCTTATAAAAAAAGAAAGGTCACATAAGTTGGTATTTCCTAAATGTAATAATAATGCGTGAATCCACCATTTGAAAAACTTTATTAGCAGCATCCTCTTGATATTAGACAGCCAGCTGATTAATAATATGCGTTATTATATGTGGGTGTGGCAGTGGCGTAGCAAGGAGTGGAAAAAAGCCCTAACAAAAAGCTTGGCTCCCACCAAAGTTTGAGTTAATATTAATATCGTTATTGATAGAGTTTTAAGGACAATCAATACAAGCTTATGTAAGCATTAGTAATAGCACTTCTTTAAAAAGAACAGCTGTTTTATTTTTAAAAGCAGCAAAAAAGTTTGAAATCCTTTCTTAATGGCTTTACACTCTGCTGTTTTCCAAAGTCTTCTGCCCTCTCTTGTCCCACCAAATAAAATGTTCTGGCTCTACCACTGGTGTTTGGGAACAACTGCCACAATAAATCCATATTTGGAGTATAAAGACTTCCGGATTTCTTTGTTAATGCAGCTTTCTCTTATGTTGAAGTTGGAGATGTTCTCGTAGATGACGACCGCATTCTTCGGGGGTGATGCAGGTGGAACCCAACTGTATGGGTTCAACGAATGAACTCTGATTTAGGCTAAGCGGGGTAGTTGACAATGAAGGAAGAGCAGAGCTGGTGGTTCTAGACTTCCTGGCTCGGAGGAGATTGTCCAGTCTGATGGTTAAGGCGAAGTGATCCAGATCTTCATCCAGGCAGGCAATTTCACGCTGCAGCTCCTGTGAAAGCCCCCGTTGATACACGGTCTTCAATCTACATGGTGACCACTTAGTCTGGGTAGCTAGGGTCCGAAATCTCAGGGAATATGCTGCGGCAGTGTCTTTGCCCTGTGTTATGTCCATAAGCTGCTCCCCTGGTTCTTTTTCATCAATTGGGTGTTGGAAAACATTGCGGAGCAGCTGAGCGAACTCATCGTAACAACGAGAAGACAATGAACCTCAAGACCAAATAGCGGCCAACCACTCCAACGCTTGACAAGACAGCAACGAACACAGGAAGGAGACCTTGGCTTCTTCTGTGGGATATTGGTGTGCCTGTTGATGTAGATACAGTTGACACTGCATGAGGAAACCATTGCACAGTTCTGGTTTGCCATTGAATTTAACCGGTAGAGAGGCAGACATCGGATGTCGCTACACTGGACACCAAGGGGTCGCCGGCTCCGTCAGACGGTGAGGTATGAAGCGGCAGAGGAGGGCTGGCAGCAACTCCCGGGTGAGTATGGAGTTGATTCATGATGGCTTCAGTGACAGTCGTAAGATGGTGAAGATGGCGTCCATGTTCCAATAACATGGCGGCGAATCTTGGAAGGCAGGGCTTGGAGGGCAGGGGAACACTTGTTGCTTGATCCGAGTGTGCACAGTCTTTCTGTATTGAAGATGCTAAGGTGTGTGGATCCATATGTAATTGACTTTAATATAACAACATGGCGAGGAAAAAGCAGAGATGTAGTCAGTGAACAACCCAGGGTCAAAACACAGGGACAAAGCGGGAGTCGATTAGGCAGACGAAGGTCGGAGAAAAACAGGCAGCAAAACAAGGGAATGCTCAGAAATGAACGTAAGAGTAACTCAGTTCAAGACTTTGCATGGAGCATTGAGTAGAGCAGGCTTATAAGCAGAGTGATGATGAGGAGAAGCAGAACAGCTGGTGTGGGCAGGAGCCGGTGAACAGATGCATGCTGGGAGAGGATGACAGGGGCAGCTAATACTCAGGCGAGGGCTCCCTCTGGTGGTCGGAGGAGAAGAAGACCGACTGGGCCCTGACAACATCATAGTTTTCATTTTACTTTGAACAAATCTGTGCAATCTCTTGTGGTTTCTTTAAGATGCTTTTTATGTGAGGATTCTGTGGTTTCATTTGGGTTTTGTTGTTTTTTCTTCATGTTCTGAGTTGCCCTTTGTCAGTCACACCAGTTTTAGGTTAATTAGGATTCACAGCTGTCTTCATTTCACTTAGTTGCCCTCAGTGTATTTAAGTGTCTGGTTTTCAGTTTACCATTGTCAGGTCATCTGCTTTGTGTTGTCACTGCTTTGTTTCTCTGTTCTTTTTTTGTCATGTTCCAGTTTATTTATTAAATGTTTGAAGTTTCTGTCACAAGTCTGGACTCCTGCAGTTTGGGTCCTCCACCACCAGTTCCTGACATTTTACCATTTTTGTGACTTTAGGTTTCATTACTTGTATGTTTAATGCAACTTTAATGTAATGCTACACTTATCAACTTAGCTTTGGACTTTTAAGATAGCTCACTTCTTAACTTTTGGGCCTCGTAAGTTGTTTTCACACTGTGCCATAGCTATGCGGCAGATCCGTGTCTACAGTACCTCTCTGTCTGCATGATGAATATTTCAAAATACAGTGAAGTCTTTTGAACCGAAGTTATTACTATCATTTAGTTTATGGGAAAGAAAATCTCATGAGGTAGGATAGATCGTGAGAACAAGGGGTCTGCCTTCAGGGACATGGTGGTTAAATCACTATTGCATGACAAACTCTGGTATATATCGATTTGCTTTGTAACTTCCTTGTAGGACAACATGAAGAAACACGAACGCAGATCCAGACACCTTGCCAATCACCAGAGACCAGTAAGCACTGAAAACTGGCCACTGACATAAAAAAAAGGAACTACTCATAAAATGAGAAGGGTTTGATACCAAGGCCAGCATTGTTTCACTTACCATTAGCGTTTAAGTGTCTGGTTTTCAGTTCTTCATTTCAAGTCATCTGTTTTGTCACCCTTTTGTATCTCTCTGAGTTCAAGGTTTTTTTTACATGTTCAAGTTTATTTATTACATTTTTATGTTTCTGCCACAAAGTCTGGTCTCCTGCATTGTGGGTCCTTCACCACTAATTCCTGACACAACGGGCTTGGCCCGTGTGTCGAAGTGAAACAGCTGGCGCTGTTCTGTTGCAGAGTTAGGTAGCAGCAGAGCCAACCACCAAGTGCCATTGAAGAGTTGTCCCATGGGTGAATATAAATGGTGGCCAAAAACACAACTGTCTGATGTAGAAGGCATGGTCAACATTTCAGTGATGAAAAACTCCCTGCCTGGCGACCAGTGCTTTAAAACAGTCTGTACATTGTGAGTTGTTCACAGTCACACACAGCCTCTGCGCTTTCCCAACACTGCGGTCCGGTCTCCTTAATGAATGGAGTGAGTCTCCAGTTTAACAGCTAATTCTGAGACTTTGTCTGAAAACCAGGACTCAGTGAAAATTAGAACACAGCATTTTTTGTGTTCTAATCCAGAATCTGAGCTCATCCAGTTCTCCAGATATCTCACATTGTGTAGCTAACAAGAGGTTAGGAATCTGTATCTAGCATGAGCTTTTAGGCTATCATGGAGCCCTCCCCCCTTGCCACTCTTATCACTTTCTCTGGACTGATCTTCTCGGGTCAGCCCATTCCCTCAAGCTCTGTGTTTTGAGGCCTTCTTGGGGCCGGTAGCTGGTCAGGTGCCTGACTGTAGTATGTCAAACATGTATGGGAGTTGTGCTGAGAAAACAAAACATAAACAAATCAAAACAAAAAGCTGGCTTTTGGAAGGGAAACGACAAAACACATCTGCCCCTAAGAGCTATTCATGGTGGCCTACTACAGTCTACAGTGGCCATTCAAACAAGGAAACAAAAAATAGACATGTCCTTGTCTCAGTAGAGGGACCGCTACAATACAGATTCACTGAGGTTTGATAAGGCTCATAACTTTGTTTACCTGCTGTGCCTTCATTGCCCTCCAACTTTGTATTTTTCTGTACTTCAGTAACATGAGAAAATGAGCAGAAAATATATGCACCAATGTATGATCAAAGCAGAAAACCATCCATGTTGTATCTATTCTACTTACATGTTACTTCAAAAAGGGACTCTGTGTGTTTTTCCTCAGACAGTATTGAAGATTACATCCAGACTGCTTCATCCAACGTGGACCTGGCCAACCAGGAGCTCAATAAGGCAAACCAGTATCAGGTAACCAGTGACCCCACCTCCACAGTTTACTAACTCTGCTTGTGCTGTTGGTTTCATCTCCCCCTTTTCAAATGAGCCTTTGTGTTGTAATACACTACGAGGAAGCTTAGCTTGATCAGCCATGCAGGAACTTTCCTAACGATATTACACAGTGAACCCCCAGCTGCCCCCTTTCCCTTCACAAACACACACACACCAACAGGAGAGATGATGTAATTTCATGTCATACTTTACCAGCCTTTGCCTTCAGTTAAATTAACTGCATTTAGAGAGAGTAAACATGAAATGCTTGCTGGGAGTCTTATAAAAACATAAAACTATGTGTCTGATTCATATTACATGAGCCTGTCTCTCCCATTGGAATAATAGTTATAAATTAGCAATTTCATCTGAGATGTGCATTGACTTAGAGAATAAAATGCATTATTGGACAACAATTCTTGCCAGAAATCAAATGGAATGGATTTTTTTTTTTTTTTTTTTTTTGCTTTCTCTGGTGTTTTGGGTGGCTAAAATTTCCACTTCACAGCACATATTGGAGAGACATGTTATGAGGTGCCCAAGGGCCTGCTTCAGTTCTTTCTTCTCAAGAAAATATGTGTGTATTCTCCATTCTGTCATGGACTATCAGAGCTTCATGTAGCTTGGTGCTGTGGAGGCCCCCGGCTCTGCTAAATAATAAATTATCTCTAGTCTTTGCGTTCATTAAATATATGCGTTTACTTTAAACATTGCTTCCATTTCTGTTCAGCTGCATTTTACTTTAAGTACATTTAGGAACAAGATTTCAATTTGATCAGAAGTGATGCTTAGATTAAAAAGAAAACAGACTATTCCTGCTCATTGTTCCTTTCTCAGGCAGAATTTGTTTCAATGGCAGTTTAAGCTGTACGTTCTGTTTTGTGAAAGCATTTGAATTGGCTGAGCTAGCTTGTAGTTTGTGAGTATAGTTAGGAGCAACTAAATGTAAGCAGACCTCAGGGCCCTGGAATCAAGACAAAAACCATCAGAAAAAAATGATAACTAAAGCAATAAACCTGGGTGTGACCTCAAAACAATTTAGCGGTGACAATGGAGGTGAATAAAAACAACTGGTTGAACTAAGTAAAGCACATTCATCAGTGGTGTGTTCAAGAACACAATGCTCAGTCCTTGTTTAAGGAAAGTGTCAGAGGCTGCACAGTGGTGTAGTGACACTTGCCTCATGGCAAGTAGGCCCCTTTCCCATCCCTGTTGAGTTCTGGGCTGCATTCTACATTCCAAAACATGTGTAGTAGGTTAACTGGTAATCCTAAATCATCCCTTGAGTGTGAACGGGAGTGTGTGGTTGTCTGTCTCTGAGTATTGCCCTGCAATGGACTGGCAGACTGTACCTCGCCTGTCCACAACAAAGGCCGGGAAGCTCCAGCAATCCAGGGACCCTGACCTGGAACTAGCCGGTTTAAAACATGGATACTACTATATAACAGCATTTCTAAAAGACTCAAAGTTAAAGTGTTACTGTTAAAAGTGGATGTTTTGAAAGTGCTTTTAAATCAAATACTGGATGTGACAAGACAAATTTCTGTCAGCTGCTCTCATTGATTTTTTTTTCCACAGTAAAACAATGTGTCTTCTGTCTACAAAAACACTGAATGTGAAATCAGAACCAAATTTCTTGCAAATGTTGTCACAAAAGCGTTTTTTTTTTTTTTTTAATACTGTTGTGTATTCAGACTGCTATCGTACACTATCTGTAGCAGTGAAGTGCAGTCAGAGAAGGCAGGAAATTTAGCTTAAAAAATGCAATAATGAAATCAAATAAATATAGCTTTTTAAAAATCTAATGTGATTTTTTATACATGTCTTTTCCATGATTATCTTTTTCTGTGTGGGTTTTCACTGTTTCTTCAGCGAATATTGGAGTTTCCTGTTCAAATACGCGAGACAGCGGCGGGTGAGGCTTTGAGCAGCAGTCCCTCCCTTTCTCAGCGGCGTAAACACTGACTGAAGCTGCAGCTGACGCATGCGCACCGCGGCGGGTGAGGCAGCAACAGCCCGTGCCTCCCCAGCGCCGCACACACTGGCCTAAACTGCAGCTGACGCATGCGCTTTAATAATTTTTTAAATAATTTTTTAAATAATTTTTTTATTATCATAAAAGACAGTCTGTTTTAAAATGAACTGATTTGTTTATTTCTCGCCATCTGTCTGATTACATTGGTGCCTGTTTGTGACTCATTTAGTCTTTTATCTGCTAAAAATGCACTTTAGAAATACACTAAGTGAATCAGGCAGCAAATTTATTTCTCTTTATTATTTTAGAAAACTGCTGCTAGAGAGGTGAGTCTGGAATTTTCTAAGCTCCTGCTACATATCAGAAATTGAGAATATTTGGATCTGAAGAGAGGGAGCCTGGAATATCATGCTGCAGAATTTTTAATTTTACCATTATTTTACTTCCGGTATTTCAACTATCCTGTAACACCTGTTACCAGACCCTGCTTCGTTCCTGACTCTGCTCCTTGCCACCTGCCCTGACCTTCTGCCTGATCCTTGACTCCAATTTTACTCTTAGGACTTATAGTGCAGCCTGGCTGCTCCCTGCTTGCCTTTCATTAATAAATCTGCTGCAAGTGAAATCAGCTGTCTGCTTGTTTTTGTAACAAAATACTTCGCCACGCATGGATCCAGCAGCAGGAGTTCCCACTCCGTCAAACCTGGCAACGTTTTTTGCCTTAATGCTGGAGCACGGCTTCCAACATTGACATCTGACCACTGTAATGGCAGCCGCGATATCACGTCTGCAGCTCGACCCACCTGTCAGCAGTGTCTCCTCTGTGACCTCTCCAGTCCCGCAGCTGTCATCGACAACGCACCTAATCCAACGCCTGCGCACACACCGGGAACGCGGATGGCGCTTTCGGACAAATTCAACTGGGATCCCGAGCAGTGCGTGGGGTTCCTTGTGCAGTGTGACCTGTTTTTACGGCAACAACCAATCCTGTATCCGTCAGATGACGCCAAGGTCTCACTGGTGTGCTCTCTTCTAACCAGTGAAGCACGTTAATCGATTGCCGCGCTCAGGACTGGTGGTTCGCTGCCCTTTCATTCATATGCTGTCTTCACACACCAGCTACGGGAGGTGTTCAACCACCCCACGGATGGAAAAGACCCTGGAGAACAGCTGTATGGCATTAAACAGGGGCGGCAGACCGTCGTGGCCTACTCCTTACACTTCCAGACTCTGGCGGCGCGCACAGACTGGACGAGCAGCTCGCTGGTAACGACCTACTAGCAGGGGCTTACCAAGGAACTGCAACGTTTCCTCAGATTCGCCAATTTCTACTGGTGTTTCATCTGTGGCTTCAGCACAGTGGTGGCTCCTCTCACCTCCCTCCTGAAAGGGGCTCCCAAGCTCCTATTCTGGACCTCAGTGGCCACTGAGGCATTCCAGACCCTTGTAGCAGCGTTTTTTTCAGGCTCCCATCCTTCGTCACCCAGACCCAGCAGAACAGTTCATTGTGGAGGTGGATGCCTCCAGCTCAGGAATTCGAGCCGTGGTCTCGCAACGTCAGGGTCAGCCCCCCAAAATGTTCCCTTGTGCCTATTTTTCAAGGAAGTTGAGTGATGCAGAGCGAAATTATAACATGGGTGACAGTAAACTGCTGGCAATGAAGGAAGCCTTCTCCGAATGGAGGCACTGGCTCGAGCCTTCCCTGATTCTCCCCGACCACAAGAATTTAGAATACATAAAGACCGCCAAGCAGTTGAACCCATGACAGACACATTGGTCCCTGTTCTTTTCCCATTTCTGCTTCCAGATCACCCACTGTCCAGGTTCCAGGAACAGGAAGGCTGATTCTCTGTCTCGTCTCTATGACGACTCTGTGGAGGGTTCAGTCACACCAGAACCGGTTTTGCCCTTATCAGTGATCCTGACTCCAGTTTGGTGAGACATTTTGACTGAGTTGACTGAGCTCAATGCTTCTGAGGCACCACCACCATCCTGTCCAGTCAACAAGGTGTACGTCCCTCCGTCCCATCAGCAACTGGTTTACTGCATTGTGCATGACTCTCCGGCAGCTGGACACTCAGGTATGGCCATCACACAGACCCTAACCACCAACTCTTTCTCATGGCCCACTATGCAGGCAGACATAGCCCAGTACGCCACCCGATGTGCTGTATGTCAAATGGCAAAGACTCCTCGTCAGCTCCCAGCCAGCCTCTTGCAACCTCTGCCTATTTTACGTCGACCCTGGTCACACATAGTGGTGGATTTCGTCACTGATCTGCCCCGTTCAAGAGGTAACACCAACATCCTCTCTATTGTTGACCAGTTCTCTAAAGCATGTCGGCTGTCCGCTGCCCGCGCTTCCCACAGCTCTGGAGACCGCAGAGCAGCTCCTCAATTACATGTTCCGGCACTATGGTCTCCTGGAGGACATCGTGTCAGACCGTGTGGCAAGCAATGCGCAGGGGTCTGGGCATCAATGTGTAAGCCACGCCCTTGGCTACAACCCCCAGTCTAATGGCCAAGTGGAATGCCTGAACCAGGATATCACGCTGTTCCTCCGTACCTACTGCAGTCAACACCAGGAGGACTGGAGTCGATTCCTGGTTTGGGCCGAGTATGCCCAGAACTCCCTCAAAAAGGCTGCCACGGGGCTTTCCCCCTATTCAGTGTGGGCTGTGGTTCAACCACCGTTCTTCCCCTGGTCGGGCACGCCAATGGAACTGCTGGCTGTGGATGAGTGGTTTCACAACTGTGGGGAAACCTGGGCGGCCACACATGTCCAGCTCCAGCATCCTGTTTGCCAAACTCAGGAGCAGGCCGATCGGCGGCAGCATGCAGGACCCCCTCTGGTTCCCGGCCAACGGTTCTGGCTCTCGACTCGAGACCTCCGGCTGCAGCTCCCCTGCAAGGGGCTCAGTCTGAGGTATGTGGGTTCGTTCAAGATACTCCGGCAGATCAAAACTGTGTCCTATCGCCTGCAATTGCCTCCGTAGTACAGGGTCTCGCCCACCTTCCAGGACTCATTGCTGGAACCCACCAGTGGCCCCCAGGATGCGGAGTCTCCTTCAGAACCAGCCAGGGATGCCGGGCCTCCTTTCATGGTGGAGGACAAGGCGGCCTACCTCGTCAGGGACCTCTGGACTCCCTGGGTCGGCTGCAATATCTGGTGGATTGGATATGGTAGGAGGTACAATCCTGGGTGGCCGTGGACGACACCCTCGATTCCTCCCTGATCAGTGAGTTCCACCGCTGTCACCCGGATAGCCTAGCACCCAAAGGCCGTGGTCGTCGTCGTCGGAGGAGGGTTTCTCGCTTCCGGAGCTGCTCGCGGGGGTGGGGGTTTCTTTCAGGAGGCAACGCTCTGTCACCCCTTCTGGTCATCGACGAGAGCCATCGCTTTAATACTGACTGCAGCCATCTCTACACCTGGTCCTCATCCTCATCAGCTTCCAAGACTTTTAAGCACTGCTCAGACAAACACTCGGTGCAAAGTATTGCCTGTGTCATTCTGCCAGCATACCAAGCATTCTGATCTGTTCTGACCACCTGTTACCTGACCCTGCTTCATTCCTGACTCTGCTCCTTGCCACCTGCCCTGACCTTCTGCCTGATCCTGGACTCCGATTTGGAGTCCGCTCTGTGGACTTAAAGTGGAGCCTGGCTGCTCCCTGCCTGCCTTTCCTTAATACACCTGCTGCAATTGGAATCAGCTGTCTGCTCGTTTTTGTGACACTTGAATTTTAGATTTGTACAAACAACATTAATTTGGATAAAAGCTAAGCTACATATAAACAACAAAGTTTTGTTTCTGTAAAAAAACAGAAAGTTATTGGTTGTTTAGCATCCTTTACTAAATGGTGGAACACGTTTTTAAACCCCTAAACTCAAGAATTTGATTAGACACGTCACTGATACTGATCTCTACTGAGACAGAGACTTTTTAAACTGAAGAAAGAAAAGGAAGACTTCCACAAACAGGTTACAGAAAACAAGGGAGCAACACATCGGCTTCATTTATAAGTAGAAGTAAGTCAATAATAAAAATGTGGGTGATTTTTTTCCTGTCTGTTCCTGTTTTTAAATGGAAGAATAATGTTGAAATTTTAAACAACACACTTTAACTGCTGCCAATCAAATGTTGAATAAACTACTCTGGAAATCTCACTGATGACGTCAGAGCCTCACCAGCTGTGAACATCACCTCACGCCACTGATCTGTAGCTAAATTATAAAGAGAAGAGCCCCATCAAATATGGGCTTGGTAGACTGAGCTGTTTGCTTTTCTCTGTTTATTTTGTTTATTCTACATCCAATGCATGAAATATGTTGCCAACACACTGGAAACTAATTGAGTTTATCTGATTAAATGTGTTACTGTACTAATTCTTAAGATGTTAACTTATGTATAAGATAAAGTCAGTGCTTTGCAGAAAATGAGTTATAAGTTGACTCACCTGCCTTGACTTACACATGAACTGAAGTTTCATCCCATTCCTAACCCAAAGAGTTCAATAAGATGTGGGTCCACCTTTTGTAGCTCTTTGAACTTCAACTTGTCTGGAAGTTTGTCTATAAGGTTGAGGAGTGTTTCTAGGAATGTTTGACCATTCTTCTAAAAGCTCATTGTGAGGTCACACACTTCATGTTGGTGGAGAAGGCCTGGCTCTCAGTCTCAGCTTGTTTTCATCCCAAAGGTGTTCTATGGGGTTCAGGCCAGTCTAGTTCGTCCACACCAGACTCTGTCATCCATGTCTTCATGGACCTTGTTTTGTGCTCTGGTGCACAGTCATGTTGGAAGAGGAAGGGACCGCTCCAAACTGTTCCCACAAGGTTGGGATCATGGAATTGTCCAGAATGTTTTGGTCTCCTGAGGCATTCAGAGTTCCTTTCATTGGAACTTTGGAACCAGTCCTGACAAACAAACCCACACCATCATTAGGGGTGTCTCGTCCGATCACGTGATCGGAAATCGACCCTGATCACATGGTTTATGACTCGATCGAAAATCGGATGTTGTCTCCTGATCAGTATTGGATATTTAATTTATTGTTATTGTGATCAGTGCTTTATATTTCAAGCCTATTTATCCATACAAATAATCTATTTGAAGTCTGCATATCATGAATGGATCACCACAATATATTACAGCGCTAGGTTGAGCAGGACCAGTTAAGCTAAACTAGCAAGATATTTACAGATACAGACTTCCGGGATCAATAACTTTTAAAAAAACATTTTAAACTGACAGCAAGTGTCTCTATTAGATTGTTTTAACCCAAAGAACGACCTACAAATGCCTTTAACAGAAAAAGATTGGGTTTGTTTCTTTTTTTTCTGAGATTGGAATGAGGTAAGATAGCTGTCAAAAAGAAACGTATTCATAAAGAAATAAATGTATTAATAAATACAAATTGTGCACAAATTTATATTTTGTGCACAATTTTGCAGAACAAAAATGAATACAACCTTTAGTTTTACATTTGACATGTCTGTTTTGAATACGATTTGTCTTTGTTTTGAATACGACTTTTCTTTGTCTTGAATACGAATTTGCTCGGGCGTTTTTATTTTCTTTCATCATTCTCTTATTAACCTCTATTTTTTTGCCACCACTTCCAGGTCTGTTTCATTGTTTTTACACTCCGCTGATATCGCCTGGCAAAAAAAATGTTAAAAAGCAGCAGGACTTGGCTGTGTATATCTTTTTTCCAGCATAGCAACAGTAACAAGATCATTTTCCTGCCAATGGATCAATAACATTGTAAAAAGTTTAATTCTATCATGCTCATTCAGTTGAATCGATGCTCCAGGACTCGATGTTTGTACCTGTGACCCCGTGACGTATTTTTGACAGTGCTTTAACAGGAGAAATTTGTATTCAAGACAAATCATTTTCAAAACAGACATGTCAAATGTAAAACTAAAGGTTGTATTCATATTATTTTCTGCAAAGTTGTGCACAAAATATACATTTGTGCACAACTTTGTCTGTATGAATAAATTTTTTTCTTTATGAATACGTTTCTTTTTTACAGTATCCTTACCCATAGAATGGCGCTCTCCTGCTGCTGACAACAGGAAGCCATGAGAGTGAGAAGCACACAGCTGCAGGAAAGGGGATTTAACCCCTTAAAACCCAATGCTTTTTTATTTCTCTCTGACAGAGCCCCAGTTAAGCTGAGTTAACCACAGTGGTCAAAAAACCTCAAAACTGATGCCCACCCATGTTGACGCCATGTCTTAATAGATTAATATAAAGAATCCAGTAATCTCTAGAAAACAACTAAAACTAATAAATGGTTCCTTTGACCTGAGCTAGTCATGAACATTCATCATCATATTTATGCAACAACAACAGTTTTAAAAGAAACTCCACATTTATTTGTCTGAGATTTTAATTGAGATATGAATGACATATGATCCAAATGTTTAATGGTTCTGAAGATACTAAAGCGGAAGTCACCAAACTTTCTCACATGACCAATTATCACCTATTTTTTACTTGTTAATAGTGAAACTATTTTTACTTGATTGTTAAAGCCACTATACAGAAGTAAAAGAAGGTTAATAAAAGAAAATGGTAGAAAAAAAAACAGATCTGTTTATGAAATTTGTTCTTTTTTTTTTATTTGTTAAAGGATCAGATCAGGACGCGGTATCAGCAAATACTCAAAATCAAATGACTCGGAATCGGATCGGGCCCACAAAAAAACCTAATCGAGGCATCCCACACCATCATTCCGTCTCTACAAAATTTCACACTCTGCACAATGCAGTTTGAAATGTAGCGTTCTCCTGCAACCTCCAAACCCAGACTGGTCCATCAGGTTTCCAGATGGAAAAGTGTGATTCATGACTCCAGAGAAGGCGTCTCCACTGCTCTAGAGTCCAGTGGCGGCGTGCTTTACACCGCTGCATCCCATGCTTTACATTCCACTTGGTGATGTGTGATGTGATGCAGCTGCTCAACATGGAAACCCATTCCATGAAGCTCTCTGTGTACTGTACTTGGGCTAATCTGAAGGTCACATGAAGTTTGGAGCTCTGCAGCAATCTGTGCAGAAAGTCAGTGACCTCTTTGCACTGTAAGCTTCAACATCCGCTGCAACCCCTCTCCATCAGTTTACGTGGTCTACCACTTGGTGTCTGAGTTGCTGTTGTTCCCAAACTCTTCCAGTTTGTACGGATAGAGCTGACAGTTAACTGTAGAAAATTTAAGAGGGAGGACACTGGGTTTGTTGCACATGTGTCATCCTATGACAGTTCCACGCTGGAATTCCCAGAGCTCCTGAGAGCTAAACATTCTTTCACAAATGTTTGTGAAAACAGTCTGCATGTCTGAGGGCTTGATTTATACACCTGTGACCAGGACAAGAGATCAGGACACCTGATTCAGATCATTTGGATGGGGGAGCCAATACTTTTGGTAATGTTGTGTATATTGGTCTAGGCCAGCTTGCCATTGAAAAAGTTGTTTTTAATCTCAGTGGTATTTTCCTCCTTAAATAAAGGAAAGAAAATGAAAAGAAAGGCAACAAGAATTTTTTTTTCATTAAGGAGCCACGAGTAAAATCTGATTAAGTAAAAATCTCCAGGCCTCACTGTTTCTGGTCATCTCATTGATGACATAAGACATGTGTTAACCTCTAGGCCAGCAGATAAGGGGGGCGCAGAGGAAAGGGTGTAAAAAGGCTACAGGGATGCATGAAAAACACTGTTACAACAGTAACAGTAACATCTCTAAATGAGTTCACCTGATTTTGAGAGTTTGAAAGTTCTAAAGAAGTGATATTTCACAATCATAGAGTTGGAAGCTTCAGAGTGAATTAAGTCATTAGTTTAACAGTTTACATCTGACTGCAATGTGAAGGATTTAAAGCTACAGCTACAACTTTGTTGTGGATGTACAGCATCCACGTCGTGTTATGAGTTCTAGGATTGAGTCAAAGCTAATCCAGCTTTGGGATTTTGCTGAGTTCTTTTTTCATGGCAAAACAGTTTTAAAAATCCCTGGATTAGAAGCTGGTGAATGCTGTGCAGACAACACAGTAGTGCAAGTGACAAAAAATGCCAATGAAGACTTCCAAAATGGCCTTGAACAGATTATGTCTCAGGAGAACAAGGTAACACCATATTACAATTAGTGACAGATTCATAAAGCTTTGGTTACTTGTAATCTTTGGTTAAAAAACAAAGAAAAATATTACCATTTATAATAAAAAAGTTAATTAGCTATAATAAATAGAGCAATTCAAGGATCACACTGTGTGCATGTATCACAGTGTGGCACAGTGTAACACAGAGCAGCAGGAAGACATGCAGGCATGGTGACTCTGTGACAAAGCACAGAAAACATCTATAAAGTCAGATGAGGTTGCCGGTAAGACTCTGGACTTCGAGAGAGCAGGCCTTTCATAGCAGTGATCAGCTGATATCTGCTCGTAAGCTTCCACATGTTCTCAATCGTTTTTTTAGTGGCATACAGGCCATATGATATTTAAATTGATTGCTGCTATTTGTTTTATTGTTGTTTGAAGGACATTATTTGGGTCTAGTTTTTATTCTTGCTCATGGACCGTCACAATCTTTCTTCCTAAACATGAATGTATCCTTCATGACATTTCTGCAAAAATGAAGTTGTGGAATTCAGGTAGAATTTTAAAGCTGCCTGCTAAACATTCATGTCATTAAAGTGATGAGTGACAATTTCACAGTAAATATAGGTCGTGTTTCTGTCATAAACACAGCTGAAGTGTTTTTTTTGTTCTTGTGACTCGACCAGCACCATCTCGAGCACACATTTTAGACTAAAAAACTAGAAACAAAAGTGACACAAAGATCCTGAACTTTGCTGCACTGCAGCTGCAGGAGCTGCACACATGAATCTCCAGATGTCACGCCCTTGCCAACCTTAAGAGATCTGATCAGCTCAAGGACTTCATCAGCAGTTCTTCAGACAGGCATTATTTTACATTCACTTGCAACATTTACAACATACATTCACAGTCACATGTGACCTAGGGAGTGTCGGGCACTCTCCAGAATCTGGCCTGTCTGCAACCCCCACCCCTTCCCAGCACTGCTACTCCACTTGCAAGTGAACAAATGAGCGACTGGCAACAGCTTTCCTGTTAATTGTCATTTCATTATCTGAGAAAGAGCTGAGCCATGACGGAGCTCGCATGAAGCAATTTAGCTCTCCCCCAATCCAGACAGCCGCTGTCTTTTCAGAGGCAGAACATCTGAACAGAGGAAGGAAAAGAAAAAGGGACATGTAAAAGAGGAACACTCTGAGGCTCTGAAACATTTTCATTTTAAAAAAACACCAACAGCAGAAATCTGTTTCATTCCAATCAATCTTCACATCTCAGTTTATACTTTGTCAAGTGTATTTCAGACAATTTAATTTGAGACAATTTGAGAAAAAAATGAGAAAAATCAGGAGTCTTGTGGCTCTTTCCCCCCCCCCCCCCGCCCCCCCCCCCTCGTTTTTTCTATGTCTTTGTGCATGAAGTCCAAACCACAAGTTCTAATGTATGGGTTGATGATAAAAACGCTAACACACTGCTGAGTGTGCTGACTTCTGAAGAGGTGGTTTGAATATAACACCATGTTCTGGAACACCAGCTTGCAGGGTCATATGAAGGACTGGGGCTGTCAAACCTTCAGAAGGTCTGAAAACACACACAAAAGAAAACATTTGCAGTCTGAGTTTCTGATGAGAGGTTAGTGCTGATTCATCACCTGAACCTAAATTGAATGTGTTTTGAACCAGACCTAATCAGACTTATTTTATATTTTTTAGCTATAGAATAGAATAGAATAGAATAGAATAAAAATATTGTATTCATCCCAAACTGGGTAATTTGGCTGCGGCAGCAGGAGAATACACATGTTAATGGTCAAAAGAAACAGAATAGCCATTATTTACAGAAGATAACATTAAGGATGAGTACAAAAACAAATGTGCAATTGTAATAGTGCTGCAGAAAGCAGTACAACCAGTGTGCAAATTAGAATAAAAGATAGAAGACTGTCAGTCACAACATGAACCAGTTGGTATTATCTGTGACATAGTGATGAGGTATTTTACACTCTGATGGCATGTGGTAGGAAAGATTTCCTGTAGTGGTCCCTAGAACAACTGAGTTGTCTGAACATTTTGGAAAAGGCGCTCCGTTGTTTGTCCAGTACTGGGTGCAGAGGGTCGTCAGGGTTATCCATGATGGATAACAGTTTGTTCAGGGTTCTCCTCTTCACCACTGCTTTGAATGTCTCTTGTCTGCAGCCAATGATAGAGCCAGCCTTCCTTAACAGTTCTTTTCAGTCGATTAGTGTCACTGGCTGCAATGCTGCCCCCCCAGCAGACCACAGAGGAAAACAGAGTGCTGGAGACCACAGATTGGTAAAAGAGCTCCAGCATCTTGTGGCACACATTGAAGGACCTCAGCTTCCTTAGGAAGTAAAGTCTGCTCCTGGCCTTCTTATACACAGCGGTGCTGTTGGTCCTCTAGCTCAGTCTGCTGTTGATGGTCACTCCTAGGTACTTGTACTCCTTCACATCTTTACCCAGGATGCAAAGGGGCTGCAAAGCTGTTCCCCTCTTCCCAAAATCAATCACCATTTCTCTGGTCTTGTCCACATTAAGCAGCAGGCAATTTCCTCCAGCCCACTCCAAAAATCTGTCCACTGGCCCCACTGCACTTCTCCTCCTGTCCTTTGATTATACACCCAACAGCTGCAGAGTCATCAGAAAATTTCTACAGGTGACATGACTCTGAGTTGTACTGAAAGTCAGCGGTGTACAAGGTGAACGAACAGGAATGGAGAAAGCACATTGCTCTGTGGGGCTCCCACACCACTCATCCCCACATCAGACAGGACACTATGCAGCTGGACAAACTGTGGCCTGTCTATCAGGTAATGAGTAATCCAGAAGACAATGGACCGACCATCACCCATCAGCCGCAGCTTCTCACCCAGCAATGAAGACTGGATGGTGTTGAAGACACTGGAGAAATCAAAGAATGTGATTCTCACCATGCCTCCACCACCATCCAGGTGTGAGTGAGTTCGCTGCAGCATATAGATGACAGCATCATCCACCCCCATACGCGGCTGGTTGGCAAACTGCAGACGGTCTAGAGAAGACCTCACCTGCGGCCTCAGGTGGGCCAACACCAATCTTTCTATCACCTTCATTACATGTGATGTGAGGGCAACTGGGCGGTAATCACTCAGGCCAGATGGAGATTACTTCTTAGGTACAGGAACCAGGCAGGAGGTCTTCCAGAGGAGTGGTACCCTTCCTGGCTGAGGTTCAGGTTGAGGCTGGAGAACTGCAGACAGCTGGCTGGCACAGGTCCTCAGAGTCTGGGGGCTGATGCCATCTGGATCTGCAGCTTTGTGTTTCTTCTCACCTGGCTGGTCGATATTAAACCTGTTAAAGTAGATATTAAACCATTTAAGTAGATATTAAACCTATAAAAGTAGATATTAAACCTGTTAAAGTAGATGTTAAACCTGTTAAAGTAGATATTAAACATGTTAAAGTAGATGTTAAACCTGTTAAAGTATATATTAAACCTGTTAAAGTAGATATTAAACCAATTAAAGTAGATATTAAACCTATTAAAGTAGATATTAAACCTATTAAAGTAGATGTTAAACCTGTTAAAGTAGATGTTAAACCTGTTAAAGTAGATATTAAACCTGTTAAAGTAGATGTTAAACCTGTTAAAGTAGATATTAAACCTGTTAAAGTAGATGTTAAACCTGTTAAAGTGGATATTAAACCTGTTAAAGTAGATGTTAAACCTGTTAAAGTAGATTTTAAACCTGTTGAAGTAGATGTTAAGCTTGTTAGCTCTCTCCCTCTTCACATCCCATCCTTCCTTGCCTCTCCCTATATGAGTATTTACTTTCCCTCAGATTCTCTCGCAGTAGGTGCTGCACCCTCCTCAGCTCCTCCTTGTCACCAGACCTGAAGGATTTCATCTTCTTGTGAAGTATCCACGGCTTGTTATTTGGAAAACAGTGAATCATTCGGGTGGGCATGACTGAGTCCTCACAGTTTGATGTATTCTGTAATGCAGTCCATTATACCATTGATGTCCTCCCTGTGTGGTTGGCAGAGTGCACCCCAATCAGTGCACTCAAAGCAGTCCTGCAGGTCCTCCTCAGTCTCCTGTGTCCACTTCCTCACACTCCTTGAGAACACAGGCTGCCGGCGGGCAAGAGGAACATTTTGGTGTGAGCAGGACTACGTTATGGTCTAACCTGCCGAGTGGGGGAAGTGCAGAGGCACGGTATGCATCCAGAGCCTTACAGTAGGTCCAGAGTCTTATTGTCCCGAGTGGAGCAGTCTACATACTGAGTGAAGTCAGTCAGTATTCCGTCCATGTTGGCATGATTAAAATCTCCAGTAATTATCAAGGGAAGATTTGGCTGTCGTGTCTGCAGACGGAAGACAGAGATGCTGATGATGTCAGCAGCGGCCTCGACATCAGCTGATGGATGTTTATATATGTTGACCACCGTGAGAGATGTGAACTCCTTGGCAAATAATAAGGCCGGAGCCTGATAGCTAACAGTTCCACATGCTGGTTCCAGAGTCGCTCCTTGACACATACGTGTCCAGGATTGCACCACCATTCACTCACATGAAGTGCAATCCCTCCTCCTTTCTTCTTGTCGCAGCCAGTTGTATATATGTCTGAACGCACTGACACAAAGCCGGGCACTGCAACATCGTTGTCCGGGATGTGTGAGCGCAGCCACGTTTCCATGAAACTCAATAAACTGCATTAACGGAACTGCCTCTGGGTGTTTATTAGATCCATGAGCTCGTCAGTCTTGTTCACTAGAGAGAGAATGCTCCCCATGATGATTGCCAGCACAGCAGGCTTGTATCTCCTCTTCTTTGACTTCACCTTAACCCTTGTGTGGTGTTCGTATTTTTGCTGTATGTAATATATATGTGTAGGGTGGGTGTACAGTATGCGGTCAATGAAAATGTGTTTTGATTTATGTTCTTCACAGAAAATGAGCCAAAGCTAATGAATTTCAGGTTGTTAAAAAAATTAATTGTTTCATTTTTCTACGGATAAAAAAACTGAAAATGGGTCTCACAGACCCGATCACCATACAAGGGTTAACACCAGCCCTGCATCCTCGGCATCTCCTCCTTAACTCCACCGTGATACATCTTGCCTGGCTCCCGGCAGAAGTCCAGGCTTATTAGCACATCTGATAGTAACACTTTCTGATCACAGAAAGTCACATTTAAAAATATACAGAATAGAACCAGTGGGTTCAAATCACCAAAGGACGATTAGACTGGATTGTAGTTCAGAATTAGGCAAGTCTGCAAATAGTTTTGCTCTGTCACTATTTTCCCACTTTGCCTGCAAAAGCAAAGTGAGGGAGTCTGCTTGCAGAATGGAAATTGTACTTCATGCTATTTAATGCATTTTGAAGATCATGGAGAAGGACTATCAGTTGGCCTCAAAGAGGTTCTGGCAAATCGTCCAGCACCTCAGGAGGGGAAATCAGTTTTCTGCAGGCACCGTTTTCAGTGCAGGTGGAGAGCTGCTGACTTTGACTGGGGACATTGTCAGGCAGTGGAGGGAATATTTCAAGGAAGTGCTCAATCCTGCTGACACGCCTTGTCTTGAGGAAGCAGAGGCTGAGGACTTGGGGTGGTTCTGTCCTTCACACGGGCTGAAGTCATTGAGGTAATTGACAAGCTCCTCGGTGGCAAGTTACAGGGAGTGGATGAAGTCCACTCCAAGTACCTCAAGTTTCTGGATGCTGTGGGAGTGTTCTGGTTGACACATCTCTGCAAAATGGCAGTCGGGAACTGTAACACTGGACTGGCAGACAGGGGTGGTGGTTTACCTTTTCAAGAAAGAGGACCAGAAGGTGTGTTCCAACTCCAGGGAAATCACACTCCTCAGCCTCCCTGGTAAAGTCTATGCCAGGGTACTGGAAAGGAGGGTCTATCCGATAGTCGAACCTCAGATTCAGGAACAACAGTGTGGTTCTTGTGAACTGTGGACCAACTCTGCACCCTGTCTAGGGTGCTGGAGGGTTTGTTGGAGTTTGCTCATCCAGTCCGTATGTGTTTTGTAGATTTGGAGAAAACTTTCGACCGTGTGCCCCGTGGTATCCTGTGGAGGGTGCTTTGGGAGTATGGGGTCCGGAGAGCCTTGCTGAGAGCTTGGTTCACATGGCCGGCAGTAAGTCGGACTATTCCTGGTGCATGTTGGACTCAGGCAGGGCTGCCCTTTATCACCAGTTCGGTTCATAGTCATTATGGACAGAATTTCTCGGAGCAGCCAGGGGCCGGAGGTGGTCTGGGTGACGAAGCAGCGTCAAAGGTTGCAGGACGGCTCCTGAACACCAGCCTCATTTTTTTTTTCTTATTTTTCCCTGTCATCTCCCAGTCTTTTAATTCCTTAACTTGCAACTGACACATGCACACATTCAGGCAAACAAATGTTACACCACATTCCTTCTATTCCTTCTATAGATGCACTCTTTTCAAGGTGCAATCCCCAAATGTTGGATGCTACACACTTCAACAACTGCTCTTGATCAGCAAACTTGGCTGCTGTACAGCAGATCTTCTGTTCACTCATTTCTAAGTAGAACAAGGGGACTTAGCCTTTTAAAACACTACATGAACCATTTGGCTTAGCTTTTGTTCAAAATATCCCTCCTGTGTTCAGATAGAAAGGAGGCGTAGAATCAGACCAAAGAGGAAGTCTGTGGATGCAGAGAAGGACTGAGGAGGATGCAGAGGAGAAAGGGTTGGATGGTGATGGGTGAGTCGCTGTGGCAGTCCTTAAGGGCATGGTCACACCGCCCAAACTGTGCTAGAACGTACCTGGAGCAGCAGGGAGGGGCGCCGAATTTTGACAACACTCGTCACGGCGCACAATATGGGAAAAAAAAAAATTGAACACACGGATGTTGGCGTAGCAATGAACCGTCGAAGCCGGCCTAGCTTTAGCATTGGTTTAGCGGTAGCAAGGTATAGCGAGCGTTGATGTAGCGTTGGTTGCTTCAGCATAGGTCTATGGCATTCTGCGCGTGTGGGCGTCTCTCAGGATCCATGGTGATGCAGTTTTTGAGCTAATTCGATGTCCATTTCTCCCTGTATTTTTGGACAATCACCGGTCCCGCTCAGGCACCTCTGTGGCAATGCCACATCAAACATAATCGCTGCCATGGATCCCTGCTTCAACGCCCGACACCATTCCAGCAATGCCGTGTCTACTCGTAAGACGCTTATGACCGCTCCACCGACGTTTGTGCAACGTTTAGTTGCCGTCAGTCCAACGCTGGTGAAGCAGCGGTGGTCCAGCATTCAAGATTTCTGCATTGGTCCAGCGGACCCAAGCGTCCACGAACTTGCGTCTAGCGGAGCCAAACTTTGACTGGACGTCAGTGGAGCGGGGGTGAACTTTGCCGGAGTGGGGAATGGACCTCTCCTAGGGAGATAGGGATTTAAGGATTCATATCTAGCTTGGACAAGACGTTCTGACAAAGTCAAAATGTTGTGAATACCATAATCAAAATTTACTGACAAAGAGAAAAGAAATCTTGAACTGTCTAAGCTGCAAACTGTGCACAAAGATCAATCTGAGTAGATGTCAAGACATTAGAATTAAGTAGAAGGCCAAAATGTATGATTTCCATCACAGTATATAAAAGTTCTGTTTGGCCCACCCACCTGCCAATCAAAAAGAAACACCGCTCGCAATAGTTTGTGCAGCTCGAAACTTTCAGAGCGGTGGGAGGAACCCTCAGGGACATCAGCGGTGGCCGAGCGTATGCTGCGTTGCCAACTTTTGTTAAATGGTCACGAGCGGTGAGTGATTTTTTTCACAGCTCCAGGAATGCTCCAACAAAGTTCGGGCGGTGTGACCAGGCCCTAAAGTGAGCAGTCAAAGACTCATATATCAAGATCATACCTCAGAATTTACACATTCACCTAAATCAAATAAGCCATCAAATAAACAGAATTTCTACGAAAGCATTTCCTAGGGCTTCACTGAAGCTGGACAGTTTCTTTTGGAATAAATCACCCCAGCAGAAATGTTTACTCTGTCAGCCTACAAGGTCTAACAAGAACACAGACACACCGACTTCCTTGTTTCTCATATTGTTTTCATCTAAATCCAGTCAAGGTAATGCCAACGATGCTGAAGCTGTTCAGGATTTTT
Source organism: Adrianichthys oophorus (assembly GCA_036245035.1). Taxonomy (NCBI): domain Eukaryota; kingdom Metazoa; phylum Chordata; class Actinopteri; order Beloniformes; family Adrianichthyidae; genus Adrianichthys; species Adrianichthys oophorus. The sequence goes on along the minus strand of BSAI01000185.1, from coordinate 1,663,584 downwards.
GCTTTACTTTGATATTATTGCTGCATGTCATCCTTCTATGATGCCACTACTGGTCATGAAGCCTATGTTTACTTGCTTCTCCTCTGAAATATCATAATCAGTATGACTGCATGGGAACTCTGAGGTTTATGTAAATAGCACATAAGCCGATTACAAGTGAGACAGTTCTGCTGGAAACATTTATTTTATGGACGTCCAATTTTCTCAGCTAGATGTGATAAAGGCAGAATAATAATATGGTCATTATTACTGCAAAGCATTATTGCATTATGAGGATTTTTATCTTGTCACACAAGGTAAACACTTCTTCTTAAAAAAGGGTGAATATTCCTGTTTTTCCATTTTTCCCACGTCAAAAGGGCAGAGATGCGCTAAATGCAGTGACATTATTTGTATGGCAGCTCTATCAGCTTCCATGGCTGTAAAGCTCTTTTGAGACAAGTTTGTTCTTAAAATGTTTATAGCTTCAAAAGGTCACAGGCAGCAAGAAAAATACTGAAAAGATAAATGATCAGTTCATGTTCTGCTCCTGTCTCCTTTGTCTTGATCACTGCGATGAAATTTCATCAGGACAAGTGGTGTTTTATGAACAAGAACAGCACAAGAAGGGACTGCAAGATGACCAAACAACAAGCTGTTATTCTACTGCAGACTTTTCTCTTGTCTTAATTTGTCATGCATATGGACCTTTTTGGCCCAAAACTTCTTCTGGCACTGTTGTGAAGCAATAGTCTGTAAAGGAAAAAGCTCAAACTAACACATTTAAAAATGATAAAATTGCTGTGGGCATGAAAATCAAAGTGGCAACATTTTTAAAGAATTTCTCAAATCCTTTTAGGCTTCTTAGATTTCCTTTTAGTATCGAAAAAAGGTTTTTGTGTTTTCTTAAAGTTTCTTTTGACTTGAGAAAATAGAAGCAAAAAAAGAAAAAGAAATGACTGCAAAATTGCAGCCCTGGAATCAGCTCACAACGATATAATTCATGGCCATATGTGACATCTACACAGTATAACATTCATGCAATGTTCATGCTGTCAAACTGCTGTTTGGTTTATTTTCACACACATTATGTCAACTTGAACTTTTTGGTAGATTTAAAGGACAGAGCCTTGACACGCAGCACAAGAATAGAGCAGAAAATGTCGATAACTTTAGGCTCACATCTGTGTTTGTCGCCCATGATGTGGCTCAGGCAGCTTTGTCAGCATTAGACTTTCACTGAGCAGTTAGTTGAGTTAGCAGCCAAGTGTGAAATGGTCAAAATGAGAGTTCATACTTTCATATATTGGGTAAGTGTTCTTAGAAACAGAGAAATTACTAGTCCACATGAGACAAGAGCTTCACTGCCCCTGTGAATGCAGAGAAACAGAGACCACTTCAGGAACAGCTGCTCTGTTGTTTCATATCTGTGGTTGAATGAATCAAACTGCTGAAATTGAGTTCGATCTGTGTTGCTAACTTGAGCTAATACCAGTTCAAAGGGAGGATATCAAAGCTAAGAAGGGGCTTTTTATTAGGTGAATTCAGTGGGATCACTGTTTTTAGGCTCTGCTCCTGACATATACACTATAGATGGAAAATCTCTGACATCACTCATTGGGTTTTTTTATGACAAAAGTAGAGACTAGAGTTACTCCACCAAACTATGTTGCTTGGAAAATAAGTAATAATAAGGCAGGTGTATAAGTATTGTGGTGGAAAATTGTAGATCCGATGAAAAAGAAATGTTTGTCAAGTAGTTTTAAGAGTTTTTATTCAACAAAGAAAAAGAAGCATGCTGAGGAAAGCATGGAGAGGTCTGCAGAGCTCTGAAGGGATGAAGGGGAAGTGGCCTGTTATACAGTGACTCAAACAAACTAATCAGAAACTTTCATTCATTCATTTTCCAATCCGCTTTATCCCTTTCGGGGTCACGGGGTTGCCGGAGCCTAACCCGGCTACTCATGGGCAAAGGCAGGGTACACCTCTGGACTGGTCGCCAGTCTGTCGCAGGGGCCACAATCACACACCCACACACACTCACATTCACACCCAGGGACAATTTACAGTGACCAATTAACCTCTGAAGCATGTTTTTGGACGGTGGGAGGAAGCCGGAGTACCCGGAGAAAACCCACGCATGCACGGGGAGAACATGCAAACTCCACACAGAAAGGTCCACCAGCCAGGACTTGAACCGGGAACCTTCTTGCTGTGAGGCAGGAGCGCTAACCACTGCGCCACCGTGCAGCCCCCAATCAGAAACTTAAGATAGGGATTTAAGGATTCATATCTAGCTTGGACAAGACGTTCTGACAAAGTCAAAATGTTGTGAATACCATAATCAAAATTTACTGACAAAGAGAAAAGAAATCTTGAACTGTCTAAGCTGCAAACTGTGCACAAAGATCAATCTGAGTAGATGTCAAGACATTAGAATTAAGTAGAAGGCCAAAATGTATGATTTTCATCACAGTATATAAAAGTTCTGTTTGGCCCACCCACCTGCCAATCAAAAAGAAACACCCCTAAAATGTACATATTTGAGTTCTGATAAAATCAAACACTATTTGAATTCTGCAATACACCAACCCCAAGTGGATTTGGTTGGAATGTGCTCCATGCATAGAATGATTGTTTCTCCCAGGATGCCTGGGTCTTTAACTGCTCTATGGGTCAGCCCCATACACGTTTCAGAAGTTAACTGGAGCTTCAATGGCCCTTTTTGAGTGAGTGTGGGTTTGTGTGATTGTCTGCCTCTGATAACCTGGATAGGCTCCAGAACCCCCGTGTGACCTCAGTCAGGACAAGGAGGATACAAATGATGGATGGAAGAATGATGTTCATTGAAGAATCTCAATGACCATAAGATGCCCTGAGCTGACTCACTGCCTGTTGTCACATCAAGCATGATTGAGTTCACATTTCAAATTCCATGCAACCATCAACATTGAGCTTGATTGACAACAGAATTGGGCAGAGTTTAGTTGAAGTGATGCTTACTTAAGGTTTAATTATTTACATATGACTTAAAGCAGTACTATAGGGCATTTGAAGATCTGCTTCATTTGGATTTCTTTCCCTAATAAATTAGTGTCTTTACCTAAAAAGTCTGATTAGTGCTTTATTAAGGCTTTATTAAGGTTAAGGCTTATACACAAAGACCAATTAAATATTCACCCTTGACTGTCTGACACATCTCTACACTAGGAACCTACAGACCTTTGCATCTCATTTTTGTTGTGGAAGTAGTTATTTACATTACTCACAATACATTAGGGATATTGTGAAAACTCAGTGGAAGTCAAATACACAGTATTTGTTTCACTGATGAGTATCAGGTCACCTTGTACAGAAATGATGGTCGTAAGCGTAAGCATTGCTGGAGAAGACGGGTGAGTGACACACCGAGGTCAACATGTTCCCCAGAGTGGGCATTGGTGGAGGAGGTGCAACAGTCTGGGCAGGCATCACTAGTCAGCACATAACCCATTTGGTTATTCCAGATGATTCAGTCACTGCACGTTTTTATAGGGCACATTTGGGTTTGGCTGAAGCAGAGACTGGATAATTGTGCCCCACCCCCAGTGACCTGCCAGAACTGCATTGAGCACTTTTGGAATAGTGGCTGTAGAGAGAACTGGACTGAATGACCCCCTCCCCCTCGCGTTCCAAACAGGAATTACCTCCAAGAAGCCAAAATCCCATAGACTTCTACACTAGACTTTTAATGTCATTTTTTCTTGATTGCAAGTTAATCAAGTTATAAACTGACCAATCAGATTCCTCATTAAGGGCCTGCTGGCCCCATCTCAAAAGTTTGGTTGACAGATTCTCTCAAGCTGCTTTGAGTAGAAGAGGTGAAGACTTTGAACAAGGTCACTAATGATTGGCAAGTGCAGTTGCCCTAAAACCGTGTCTTAGTGACCAATCACTGTTGACTGGCTCCAAAAAAGCATTGCCATCATTAGTCTAGTGAGGAGCACGAGACATCGCTGTCAAGCTGCCTTCACTTCAAATGGTGGAAATAACTGCTACTGACATAGTCCATTTTTCTTATTTGTGGCTATCTTTTATTTTGTCTTTCGTTTTGGGGGTAATAATTATCAAACTAATGAAAATGCTGTTTTTGATCATTCATTATTAGGAATGACCTTTTGTTTCTTGCTCTAGCAGAACATAACGAAGATAGATTAAAGATAAGGAGAATGATTTTGACTTTAGGCAAAACCATATAAACCATATTTGAAAGACTTTGACTGAATTACCTTGAAGGATGACTATCTTGTTTAGTTTTAACTGAAATCTTAGGAACAAAAATCTTTGTTTTGCGGTCTTTTTTTTTTCTTGTTCTCACAAGTTTCTTTAATCACTGTAATTATATTTTTGCATTTCCTTCCAAATTACAAGGATTATGCACACTGACACTGACACTTGTCTCGTGTGTAGCTCTTTTGACAACAAAAGCAAAATAAAGGCTGGACATAATTTAATTAGTAAGACATCAGTGTGTGTCAGTCTTTGCTTGCCAGAGTATTCTCACTGATTTTACATGGACTTCTCAATTTAAAAATGGCAAATCTCAGATTAAAGAAAAACACTAAAAGGAAAAACTGCTTTTGTTTTCTTCCTAAGGGCATGCTCAGGCAAACGACACATGAAATAAATGGCTTTTCATTTGATAAAAACATCTTTCCCCTTATCTATGAGTTTTGTCACACATTTTGCTGCAGAATCTGAGAAAATTCTGGTTTAAAAATACTGCAACAACTCCTTGGATATACCAAGCTCCTTCTTGTTACTTCCCTACCTTATTTATTTTTTTCTCTCTGCATAACAGCAGCGGAAAAAAGACAGGAAAAGAAGCAATAGTGAGGAAGGAAGGGGCTGGAGCAGAGAGAAGTAGAGAATTGGCAGAGAAAGTTTATAAGGCGTAGTTTAGCAGGGAATGGGTGAGAGGAGCTGGGGAATCTGCGGTGGCCAGCTGCATGAGGGAAGATAGTGGGGAAAGGCTTTTAATTCTCAATCCCCACAGAGCCTTTGAAAATTACCAATCTTCTTATCACAAACGCAGGGCTGCTTATGCAAATTGTTGTGGAGTGGAACGTTTAAACGGAAAATTACTCGACAGCATTTTTTCTTTCCCTCTCCGCTCTCCCGCTCTCTTCCACACAGAAAGCCTGTTTTGAGTCTCAGATAAGAAGATGAATTGCTCTCTCTTGCTTTGAAGCGCGTCAGGATTTAAAGACTCCAGCCTAGGCTCTGGTCTAACGCTGCTGCTCTCGCTGCCTTTGTAGCAGGAAACAGACTGGGGAAAAAAGCATTTCAAAACAACAGATTCTTTGCTCCAACATATCGTCACTGCCTGAAGAGACACGTAGTTAAAAAAAAAGGATGAATATCCCCTAACCACAGCTTCTCACTCTATTTCCTACAAAATTTTTACATGGTCAAACCGTCCAGTTTTTAGCTACACGCTGAAAGAAACTGACTTGGATGAAAAAAGCTTTTGTAGAAAACGACTGGACTTAGGATCAGCATCAGTGTGGACAGTGTAAAGAAACTATTATCATTTGGGTAGAGGAAAATATAACTTTGCTTTCAATGAGCATTATTTTAAAGAGCCTATACCATGCAAGATCAACTTTTTAGGCGTTTAAGTCTCACTAGAAACAACCTGAAAGCGGTATTTTGATTCGTTCACTGAATTTTGATTGTTTCTCTAAAAACCTGCTGTCTGAGCTACAGCCCCTCCCAACCTACAAAAACGAGCAGGTCCTCACTATGTGACGAAGACAAATGGGAACAGCCGGATCCAGGAAGAGTCTGCGCTGCCAGCAGCGCCCCAGGCTAACACACACACACACACACACACTTTCAACACACAAGTTGTGGTGATATATTTTATATGTACCTCACCTCAGGCTCGTCTTGTGTCTTGGGGTGGGAGATTTTCCAGGTGGATCGTCTGTGCTCCTATTCTTGGCCTGGACCTCGCCTCTAGCTCGTCTCACACCCCCAGCTGCCCCACAGTTTCATCTGGACAAAGCCCATCTGCCACACTATTCAAACATGTAGTTTGTTCAAACATGTTTAGATTTTTTATTTGATTTGAAATGGTTTATTTAAAGCAATCAAAGCAAGAAATAGTACATAAACAGTACAATTAACAAAGGTTTAAATCCATACAAAGACACATCAAACATTGAATAGTTGAAGATTGTTTAAAAAGGAGTGGAAGGATATTAAATAATTCCCATGGTTGATGATTTAGCCATTTAAACGTTTAAGACACCTTCCAACTACTCTTTTCTCATTCATCATCCCAAAATAAATAAATATAAACACAAAACTTTACCACATAACAGAACCTTAACTTCAACAAAAGTAAATAGTGTAAACCACATGTCGACTTCCAAGGCTGGAGTCTTCCTTGTGTCCCTTGCTAAGTCCAAGTGTTGGGTAATAGGTGGCTTGGGGAGGATGAACCCCAATCTTCCCCTTCTCGGTCAGCGGGGGGCCTCCCTCTGACGTAACACCTTCATGTCTGTCTCTGCTCGCAGCTCGTTTACTCTCTTTAGTCCAACTAATATAACATTTGATTACAAAACAACTTTCTCTTTGTCACAATTCACTTATAACAGTGATTTTAGTCTCTCCTTACAAAAAGCAGCTAGTTTCTTCCTGCAGTCCATTTTTGAGACTGTTTCCGTCTTCTTCTCCATCTCCCTGTGCCCTCCTTTTTGTCACATAGTCGACATAAAATTATCCAAGGCAGAAGCCGCTGTCTGAATCATAGACACAGAGAAACCTCTCTGTACCAGGTCTTTCATAGCTTCTTCTGTCGAGTTGTAAACGTGTGTTAAGTTTTTGAAAAACACACCCAGTTTGGCCAGGCAGGGAGTTTGAAAGCGGATTGCTTTTTCACGCACCAACTTCTTCACTTCGTTATACTCACGTCTGCATTTTATACATCCTCAGTGTAGTCGTGGTCAATTGAAATCCTCTTCTCTTTGTAGGTGAATCCCCTTTTTTTCCCTTAAAACTTCCTCTTTGATCCTGTAGCCAAAGAACTTCACCACAATGGAGCGTGGAGGTGCGTTTGGCAGCGTTCTAGGGCCTAGTGCCCTCTCGATATTCAAGTCAATGGGCTGAAGAGCTTCCAGAGCTCTTTTAAGTAAACTTTCTATAAATACTGGCATCGATTGTGACCTATTCATGTCTTATTCGCCCCTCCAGATCCGTCACTTTGGCAGCAGGCGTATTCTGTTGTCGTACCAGTTCCACCATTGCTTCTTTTGCCAGCAATGTCCTCCGCTTCTCCCACACGTATTTCGACTTCACTGATTCTATCCTTCATACTCGTCATAATGCCATAACATCATAACATAAAGTTCACACTGTTTTCCCGACGGAATTTGCGCCGTTTGCGGAGGATGAATTCCAGGTTAGCATTGCTAGCCTTGCCCTCAGAGTGGCTGCAAGTTTGGATTCTTCGTAGTGGTAATGTTTCTGGGTTTAGTCTTGGGTGGCATAGTTGTCACATCTAAGTTTATTCAAAAAGTTATATTTCAAACTATGCCGAAAAGGTTGTTAATAAGGTTGAGAGCAGGAGCCTAAAACTTAGGTTGCCACCATCTTTGCCAGTGTACCAGAAGCCAAGAAAAATAAAATTGTACTGGTTGCACCGGTGAGCCTAACTTTTTTTCTTAGGTGCACCAGCACTAAAGTTTGGTACATTTCACGCTGTCTCCTGGATCAAAAGCAGTACCTCCTGCATTGCTGCTAGCAGTAGCTTTGGCAATTTGATTGGCCTAGAATTTGATTGGTAATCCTGTGAGAATTAAATTTATTCTGCCTTTTTTCTTGGTCCGTGTTATTCACTCTTTGCTCGACCCGGTTGTCTCGTTGCTCATTAATGTCTTTTGAACTCCTCCAGGAGTTCCATCAGAGGAAGTAGCTTAGTGTGAATGTCCAGCAAAGGAGTTAGCTTAGCAATGATCTCATCAATGGCCTATTTGATGTCAAAGTCATCGTCTGTCACTTTGTGAAAGGTAGTGAAAGGGGTTTCTGCTTTTATTTTGCGGTAATTCTGCGATAAATCAGGTTTTTTGTTGCTTTTAGCTGAAGATCGCTGACAGAGCTTGTCCCATGCGTTCGTTCTCTGACCTGGAACCGGAAAAAATTTGATTTTATTTAAGCTTGTAGATGTAGAGTTAGATAAGTTAATTCTTCTTTAACAGTTCTAGCACATCACCTGTCCATCTTGGGAGAGGATCCCACCTTCATGTATGCATCCCTGAGATTTCTTATTTTTCAACCAAGATAGGGTTGAAAAAGATAGAGTTTTTCCTCACCGAGAAGGAGGGTCTAAGAGCAGGGATGCCAGTTTAGCTTAGTCTGTTTAGTTTAGTTTAGCCACCAGCTTTTGTTTATCTTTTTATGAATGACTTCATGTTCTTTGCACAAATACTCGTGTGAAGCCCATTCAGACAGCTATGGTTGTGCTATTGGGCTATAAAAATAACATTGAATTGAATGTACAAAATGCACATCCATCTTTGCAAAAGTTCGGATGTTGTTTGTTTTTGTGGGAAAATGCAGACCCGCTACCAAGGCCGGCTCTGGGATGATGTCATGAAATGGGCGGCACCCACAAGGAGCAAAAGGCGCAGCCTCAGAGGTTTAGGTCGTCTTATTCCAGGGTTGAAAAAGAGCTCAGAAAAATAACTCATATTTAATTTTTAAAATAGTTATTTTTTGTTCCAAATGTAAAATATCATGTACATGAATATTCATTCATTTCATTCATTTTCTATACTGTTTTGTCCCTTTCGGGGTCGACGGAGCCTAACCCGGCCACTCATGGGTGAAGGCAGGGGACACCCCTGGACAGGTCGCCAGTCTGTTGCAGGGGCCACAATCACACACCCATGCACACTCACATCCACACCTAGGGACAATTTAGAGTGACCAATTAACCTATGAAGCATGTTTTTGGACAGTGGGAGGAAGCCGGAGTCCCTGGAGAAAACCCACGCATGCATGGGGAGAACATGCAAACTCCACACAGAAAGGTCCCCCATTGGTGACACTGTTTCAAGTCCCCCTGCCGGGACCTTGAACGGGTAACCTTCTTGCTGTGCCACCATTGTCATCAATGGAAATAGCTTAGCTTGGATGTTGGCAAGCGCAATTCTAAGCTCTGTAAGGTCAGATGTTTCTTGGTTTTTCTTCTGTGCCATGTTCAGCTCTCTATATTGCAGAATTATTGCTTTTTTTAAAAGTAATTATGTGCTAATTTAAGATTGAAGTCACTTATACCAATAGAGCTGAAGACCCACGTCCTTTCATGACAGAAACCGAAAAAAAAATGACAAACAAAAAGACAACAAGACCTACTTTTAGGTTATCATTGCATTTTTTGTATATAGATTAAATATGATTTTGCCCTGTACTTTTAGAGTCCCACTCAACTATATTTTTCTATTGTAAAATTGTTCCCAGTGGTCCTTAAATGATAATGAAGTTTTTTTTTTTAAATATCAAATAACCTATGTTGTTTTTTTAAGACATAGTTTAAACAGTGCAGCAGGAGCTCATTAGAAATTCACCTCTTGAGTTATGAGCGGAACTAACAGAAGTTCGCCACACTAATTTCCATCAGTGCTGTGTTTACACTCTCACAATGCCTTAGCACCTCACAAGTCCAAGCTAAGATTTGCATAGCAGAAAAAAGGCGAGCAATATTGGAGTTAATCAGCAATACAGTTTGGAGCTAGGTGGCAGCTCAGATGAGGAAAATGAAGACGTTAATGAACCTGCAAGTGGATGCATCACAATTGTTGCAGAGAAGGGAGACTTTGGCCCACCCATGGAAGATGCTGCGTCACAAACCTGAGCGTTTTCAAACCGCTGGAATCCATCTGCTCCTGATCCAACACAGTTTAAATAAATAAATAAATACTCAGAAATGCAGTTTTATTCTACAATAATTTATATATGTTCTCCATCATGAGAAAAATGCTACAAGAGCATGTTAAAACACCAAAAGCATATTCATTCAACCATTTTTATTGGAGGGGTGTTTAATGCGGGCCAATCTAATTTAGTGATTGCTAAATTGACATTCTTCTGTCCTGTAAAAAAAATCTGAACATCACAAAAGTGAGCATCAGCGTCATTGCCTAACAACAAGAAAGGTTAAATAATGGGTGTTACGGGCCCGAGCCATGTGAGTGTGTTCTTGCTGCCTGCCTTTTTCACCTCCTCCTGCACAGGTGCACGTGTTTGAGAATCAGAAGACGGAGATAAAAGATCTGCCGTGGAGGCTCTTCAGGAGGCTCTTGCTATGCTCTTCCTGTTGTGTCCGGGTCTTTGCTGCCAGCATATTCTCACCCCAAATTGTCATACTTGGACACCCGATGCGTTGCTTTGAGTTAAAATAGCTTAAATTTTTTTGGTATATGAAACAGGAATTAAAGTATAATTATTTTATGGGTGAAAGCGTAAATCAATCACCAGCATTTTGGAATTTCTTACTCTTGACGCACAAAAAAAGACGAGTTGGGCCCATCTAAAGTAAGTGTCAATATGTGACGCGGAAGGGGTCATTATCCATGCATCCAACAAGTTGGGTTGAGAATGTGTTGTTGCTGCAGCGGTGTTCCAAGTCATCATTCTCATTCACTGTCCTGCATACACTCTTCTGAATCTGTTCGTTTGCTCCATTAACAAACCTACACTAACATTCCTAGACACTTTGCAACCACACAACTTCGAGCTTTCTGTTATTTTGGTTGTTGATTATTTTTTTTATGCATTAAAAGTACTTTGACACACGCGCATTACTTAGCATAACACTCTCTCAGTCAGTGTAGTCATGT
>BSAI01000185.1:1636364-1652319 GCA_036245035.1 Adrianichthys oophorus | reverse complement strand
TCAGACATTTGTGAGCATTGTGATAGTAATCTACCTGACAATTACATGCATGCTCTGTGGTTCTGTACACCTGTCCAGGCTCTCTGGCAACAAGTATGTGGTGATTTATCAGTCTGGCTTAAGGTTTCAATCACAGCCTCACCTTCACTTTGTGTGCTGGGTGACATGAGTGCCATCGACACAGAGGGAAGTTTAGCATCTATAATCTTCATAACTCTTGGTATAGCCAAAAAAACAAATTTATTAAACTGGAAAAACAAGAAACATATTAGTGTAAGTCATTACAGGAATCTGCTATTGGATCATATCAGCTTAGAAAAAATGCCAACTAAGAGTTCGAATAACCTGGAAGGAATTCGGGCTCTCTGGTCTCCCATAGCTAACGCCATAACTTAGGGGGCGGGATTCTTGGGTGTCGCCGCGCGCTTGCGCCTGGGGGCTGGCCCCCTCTTGGCTCCTCTCTCTTTGTGTGGGGTGGGGGGTGTGGGGCCTGGGGGGTCGGCTTTCAGGCGGTGGGGCCTCTGCCCTGGGGAAACTGGGGCGGGGGGACAGTTGTTTCACCATCGGGGGTCAGTCTGGTAGCTCTGGTAGCTGTCCCCGACCTCCCCTCCTTCCTCATACGAACACTTATTAGGTTGGGGGGGGGGTGCTTGCGGAATACCTCGAGGGGCCGATCCACTTGGCAGTGGTCCCCCCTCCCATGGTCTCCGCACAGTTTCGCCCCCTTCTCTTGGTTTTAAATGCACCTTAGACACGTAGGACCCTTGGTGGGGGGGTGCTGGGACATCACTGCCAGCAAGCAGGAGATGTCATAGTGCTCTACCCTCCAATTTTAATTGCACCGTAGACATTTAGGGTTCCTTGGTGAGAGGGTGATTGGACATCCCTGTAAGCAATCAGGAGATGTCCTCAGTGCCCTGCTCACCAATTTTAACTGCACGCTTTATTACACACACCCTTCAACCACAAGAAACACACCTCAACATACACACACGAATACATTACACAAGGAAGGTGGGACTACTGATCTTCTGTCCCCTACCCCATCCCCGGTGGGGGGAACAGAACCTTCAGCAGCGGCGGCCTTGTCTCTTGGGTATCGCCCTCCTGGGCCTGGCGGCCCCCTCCCCACACAGGGAGAGGGATCCCTCAGTCCTCTGGCAAGTCCATGAGCGGGGGATCATATTCCACCTGAGCCTGGAGGGTGTCTGTGTCCTTGTGGTGCGGGTTCTGGTCCTTACCCTCGGGTGCCGGGCCCCTTCTAAGTTACAACATAGGATAGCCTGGTCAGGCTATGTACTCCTTCGGGGACCCCCACTTCTCTTGGTCATCCCTCCTCTAGGTGGGGGTAGCTGACCCCCGCTGTGCTCTCTTCTGGATCTCCGCAACTGCCTGGAGCTTCAGTGCGGGTCTCCCTTGGGGGGCCCTGGCTTGTACCCGGGGCTGGGGTGGGGGGATGCTCAGAACTCCTGGGTGGTGGTGGGCGGCTTGTCTAGGGTGGTGGGGCTCTCGGGGGTGGGTCCCCGTGGTGGGCCGCCTGGCGCCGTGGGAGGGCTGCTCTCCTGGCTGGGCTGGGCCTTGCGCTCTGCGCTTCCGTACCTCACTGTGCTCGGGTGTTGGGGGCCCATGTGATGGTCCTGCGGGCCCTGGTCTGGGTGCTTGGCCGGGCTGCCTGGCGGGCGGATCTCCTCCGTTGACCCCACAGTATGGGTGCGGGGGCGCACCCTGGTCAGCGCTGTGGCCTCGGCGGGGGTCTTGGTGCGGGGATGTCTGGGAGCTCTCCCTCCTTTTTTTTTTTTTTTTTCTTTTCTTTTCATTCCTTCATCCACTTCAGCTTAACATAACATTCACCTGAGCACAGGCGTCAGCTCACCTTTGCACCTTCAAATGGTGTGCGTGTCAGAAGGTAGTGCTTTGCATGTGTTGGTTGGTATACACAAGTGTGTGTGTGAACTGGATGTGGACAAGTTTGCGAACACTCTTGGAGCCGGCAGGTATGTTTGTGGCAGCTGAGTGTGTGGACAGGCCCCCCAGACCAACATTCACTATTTTAGTGGGTATAGGCTCCAACATTTTGTTGCCTGTAGATTTGCAACTCTACCTTCCCTTTCCATTAGTCATCCTCTAAAATCTATTATCCACCGCCCCCTTCCCCCCTTTCTTTTTCCGTCCGGTCCAACAAAAAGAACACAAACAAAATTTATATTAATAAAGTTTTGTTTAAATTACAAAAGGGGCTTATACCAACATACAGTTTGTGTTCCCAATGATTTATAACCCCCAATTGTAAGAGTAAAATCTGTCTAATGCAAGAGGCTTTCAGCTCATATCTGTCTGCTCAGCTGTTGGACAGGACAAGTTAAAAAAGAAAAAAAAAAAGTACTTTGAGTTTTAAAAAACAGTTTTGTCTCCCTTCTTCTTTGTTATGGTCCAGAGCCAATCATAACAATAAGCCTCCCAGAGACTTTCCTGACAGATTTTTTATTTTCCTGTTCAGCAGCAAATCAAACAGATAGAAGCTGAGCCTCTTGTTTTGAACAGATTGTATTTTCACAGTCAGTGTTCTGTTGTACAATTGTTGTTCACCTTTCGGCACATCCCGTCAGGGGTCACCACAGAAAATCAGCTTTCTCTGACCTGCACACTTGATTTGGCACAGAGTTTTATGTCAGATGCCCTTCCTGACACAACCCTGTAGTTTCTCCAGACTGGGAATCAGCACAGGAACACCCAGTCTCGGGCCCCTTTGTGGCCGCATAGGCAGTAGTGTAAAAGGCATTGCTGAAGGACCCACACTGGATTCAGCGTATTGCACACCCTGGGAAATCAAATCAAACTTTTTTTGTATAGCACTTTTCCTATGAACTATAACGCAAAGTGCTTTACACTAAAATAAAACAGATAAAAAAGAAGCACGACCATAAAAATATAGCCCCCCCCCCAAACACACACACACATGCAATCCACCCAACCGCTTTCACAACTCCCACCCCCTTAACTGATGGAACCCATTGGGAAACAGGCTGAGCAAGGAGAAAGTTGGTTGGTGGACCCATTACAGTTGGGACCTCTTCCTCCGTGGACAACCACATAGTCAGTCTAATGCAGCATCACAGGTGAGGACCCAGCCCCACCACAACAAGGTGGCGAGGCAGGTCCCCATCTTGAGCTGCAGCAGCTGAACCGTAGCTGACCCAGAGGGAGAGGACCCAGCCGAGGAGGCACTTGAATTAAAATTAAATATAAATATAAATTAAAATTAAACCAGGTTTCCTATGGACCAGTCATACACACAGTGGTCCCGTTTTAGGCTGTAAAACCCCTCACTACAAGACTTTTATTAGACAGATGTGAACATGTTCACACTTTGATCTCTTTTTAAAACTCTCCTTAAGTTTAAACCTTTGCAGAAAAGTAAGTCTAGCATTTTAGACTCACACTGCCAGCGATCAAGGATTTATCTAAATTTGTCAAGCTGAATGCATTCTGCTCTAAACACGGGCACAGCATAGAGGAAAATTACTAACAATAGTTTACAGCTAATCAGTTTGCAGAACACAAGCAAATAAAATTGCACCATAATAAGTTGTATTGCTACAGCATTATAGTGAGGGACCACTGTATACTCAGGAAAAAGTTGGTGTAATGTTTTTTAATCCCCTTTTCAATTTAAAACTTATCTGGATTTCAAGTAACGAATTACTTTTATATTATTTGTATTTTGTTTTTGTTCTGAGCCAAACAGAAAAGAGAAAGAAAACATAAGTGGGGAAATGAATAAGAGATCAGCTCCTATCATAGCCAAGATCAGCCAGGCTTCAGCTACAGCTTTACTTTCAATGGAACAGAAAAGTAAACAAACAAAAACGCCATAAACATTTCTTATTTAGAGTTTAGTTTGTAATGGAGGGTACAGCAGAAACTTTATTTCAGCTATAGTACATGTGTTAACAAAAAGGTGCAAATTCATCCCTATCAAAAATCCTACAAGACATTGAGGTATCATCTCACTTGTTAAAAAGCAGCTCTGCCTTCAGTTTTGAGGTCAGCAATCAAAAGCTAAACTGAACTGTTGACAAATTTGCAAATGGGGAATGTTGGATAAAAGTAGACCACCACCTTGACCAGAAAACTGACAGCACAGCTAAACAGTAAGAAGCAAGCATAGACAGCACACAAAGAAGTGAAACTTTCGCAGGAGGGAACTCATTGATGTGGGACTTTTTCGCCAGAGTTTGGCTGCTAAACAAATCAGCAATTGGAGCTGGAAGGATTCAACTGTTTCTCATTGACAGTTTTCAGCTGCATGGCTTCAGGCATGAGATTTGTCCTGAAGATGAAATGTTCTGATTAGCATTGGTATGAGTAACTGTGCATTGTTGTTTATCTCTGGGTAGCCATCCAATAGGCTCCTGATCTGTCAAAGATGAATGCTTCCTCTAGCCATTTGACATCAAAGATAGGCTCCAGCCCCTTTCGACCTTGACATGATAAAGCAGGTTATGGTGCAGAGAAATGGGTGAATAATGAGCACAGAATTGTAAATACATAGATGTATGCCTCCAAACTGGAAAGACAAAGAACTGATTCCTTAGGATTACAGCTCATGCACTCGGTCTTTGACAGTGTGCTGTCTGAGCTCATTCTAATGAGAAACATTATGCTTCCTCCGTCTTGCATACAAAGCCCAGAAATTGTTTTGTTTCTTTGGCTTACTGTGTACATTTACAATAAAATACAAAATTAAGGAAATTGCTACACTCCCAACCTGAAAGAGTAATTTGACCAAAAATATGATACTGACAAACAATCTATACTCACTATAAGAAATAAATGTCCAAAGGGCTGCAACTCTAAAATAACATGATCAGCAGGTCTTGATTTACTCAGGTTTCTGTTTCTACATTGTTGTATAGTATTTCATGTTTTTTTTGGTCCGGTCTTTAACTACTTTTTAAAAAAATTTACTTATTTTTCCCCACAGAGGCAGCTGAGGAAAAGAAAGTGTTACCTGGCAGTGGCTGCAGCCATTGTCCTTTCAATCCTCATCCTCATCATTGCTATTTCAGCAAGAAAATGAAATGTCTGTGGTAAGAACCATAACGCACACAATGGCACTACAACTGTTGACAATGTCACTTCCATTTTGTTTGCAATAATATAGAAGATATGTTAGTGATTAACTGAGCAAATTTCTTCTTTTTATTTTTGCTGGCCTCATGATAGTCAATGTTACATGTCTGTAATGTTGGGACACTTTCCTAAAGGGTCATCAACAAAATATTGGACAAAAGTTTTGAACGACAGAGGCAGAAGTCAAATGAACTGATATCAAGCCGGCATGTTTATTTATGAATTATATTTGCTCAGTAGGCTGCATGGCAGTGTAGTGGTTAGCACTCTTGCCTGACGGTGACAAGGCCATTGTTCAAACCTGATTCCTCTGAGATATCTTTTTCATGAAGCATTATGACAGACAGGATGGTGCGCATGCTTTCATGTTTAAAAAACAAAGTAAAAAAACAGGAACACTAACATTTGGAAAAAAAATTCATCAATGCCAGCTTGATAACTTAAAGGCTAAAAGTAGAGTGAGTAATGTTGATTAACCCTATCTCACATATATATAGGCATTTTGTTTTAAAAATAATGCTAATGTTTCAACTGGACCAAATCTTTTGCACTATAAAGCACACCAAACTGTGACACACATTAAGTGAGACAAGAGTCAGAGATAAATCAGTCAGAGCTTATTAACTGCATTCACTGTAACGCCCAAACTTTTTTGTAACACGCTACACGTTAGCCACTTAAAAGTGTTAGCCATGTTAGCCCATTCACAATGCCTGTAACTCAAACCTTGTCTGCAAAATGTAAAAACCAGACTGACACCACTAAAATTAAATGTTACCATTACTACACTAACTCACAACCTTGTCAGTAACAGTAACAAAAAAAAAAAAAACACAATCCATCACTGCTACACATTAGCTGCGTTAGCGCATACACAATAACACCCAAACTTGTTTGCAACTCGAAGAAAAAGAAAAAAAAAGACTGACTCAAAAGGCAAGAAAAGTGTGTGTGTGTGTGTGTGTATGTATGCGACGTGTGTGAATGAAGACCTGTGTGTACGTGATTATGTGCGTTTGTGTGTATGGGTGTACTGATGCTTGTATTTACATATGTCTGGATTCTATGAATGGTTTCCACCATTATGGAAACAGGAATCTCTTCTTAACCCTTTCTTACACTACACATTCTTTTTAAAGACAATACGAATCTCTTAAAGACTTTTTAATAATGGTCTTATGAGCCTATTATCCTAAAAAAAATCTTCTCATCATTGTCAAATGTAAGATTTTAAAAAAGAAACAAAAACGCACCCTTTATATCAGCAGGGGCAGGCGCTGCAAACAGCTTTGACCAACTTCCAGTGACACACCTGACTAGGTCGCGACCAAATCTCGCTGGTCACAACCAAATCTCGACCAAATCTCGTTGGTCGCAACCAGACCTTGTAGGTCACTGGACACTTTAAAATAAAACCCTCTGTGCGTGGCAGAAATCTTCGGCTGAGAAGGCGACAGTCCTGCAGTTGTTTGACAGAAACTGAAAAAATGTTTTTCTCGTGGTTGGCGAACACCGCAGTGACAGCTCGTCGACTGTGACCCAAAGTCCAGCTTCCAGCAGAGGTCAGCATTCAGTCACATATCTGCTCATTTTATCAACAAAACTCTCTACTGAGAGCTACGGGATCATATTGTGGGACAAAAGGAATCCACCATGTCAAAAGGGGCGCTCCGACGCTCAATTTCACTGCATAAATTGGGATTGAAGCTTCAGTGAACCGGCTTGTTGGACACAGCTCACGGCTGTGGGTCGCTTCAAATCTCGGGACCAAATCTCGTAGGTCGCGACCGACTAAATTTGGTCGCGATCAAGTCAGGTGTGCCACCGAAAGTTGGTCAAAGCTGTTTGCAGCGCCTGCTGTCTCTTCTTTATTAAAAAAATTCTATAAACAAAACTCTGTGTATTGTCACATAACAAAATGAGAAACAATATTTTAAATTTTACTTGATTTATTCTTGGTCCTCCATGTTTCATTTTTGAGTTTTTACTAATGGCATCACTGTCAGGATAGCAGACAAACTAATCCACCCGCCAGGGAACCCACTGACAGCCACTTAAACCAGGGGCGAAAGTACTGCAACAGAGTCCTTGGACTTATTTTTTGGCTCTTAAAATATTATGTTTTACCCCTTATGTGAAGCCTTTTTCTATGAGGTAACATTTTATGTCTTACAGTCCATACTCAGGCAAATGCAGATGTTTGATTGAGTTTGTTCATAAACAAGTTTCTTTGTCAGGTCAACAGTCAACCAAATAAAAAGATTACTTATAAACAAAACATCTATCTTAAAAAGCCCATGCAGGTCATGTCAGATCTGCATAAACATGATGTTAATCGTGTTTATGTAGTATTGTTTTTAGGAAGACCCACTTCAGTTACAGACAGGACTTGAGACTCCTTTATTCTTCATCTGAACTATTTAAACTGCATGTTTAGATACACTGAACAGTGTTAAATGATAGTTGTGGTCAATAAACAACCTGTTGGAAACAACTACTTGCTTTATAACGCAAGAACAGAATAAAGAGGCATTACTCAAATGCATTTGGAAACAGGACTAAGCTCCTGTTAAAGACCCTCTCCAATTAGATCTTGATATTGTAAAAGCGTTCCCAGTGGTCTATTAATTATTATTATGCAGTTTTTAGACTAAATAAAAAAAATGAGTCATTTTCTAAGACGTAGTTTCTCCAAAGCTGCAGGAGTTCATTAGAAATTCACCTCTGAGTTGTGGACGGGACTGTTGTCATGAATTAAACCTGCCCCTACATCCTATCATCCATCTGTTTACACACCCTTCACTAGCTTACTGCCCCTTACAACCGCAACATAACATTAGCAGTGCAAATAAAATTAGCAATATAAGAGCTATCCAGCCGCATAGTAATGATCCAGATTCCAGCTCAGACAAGGAAAACAAAGACTTACATGGATCTATTGGTCTACAAGTAGATGCATTAGATAAGAGCAGAGCATATTTTCTACATCACAAAAATGATCTTTTTCCAGCAGCATTTTGTCATCTGCTCCTGATTCACCACAATTTGAATAAAGAAATACAAATATAATTGTATGCTTCATTTTCTTTGTATATGTTCTCCATCATCAGAAAAAAGCTACATGTTAACACCAAAAACACAATTTTCATCAAAGTGGGATTTTAAAGATTCTTCAGGGCTTCAATAAAAAGATGAAATGGAGGAATGTCTGAACGTGTTTAAACACTGCTATTTTCACTCCGAAAATCCTCATCTTAGACAGAACTGGCAGAGCTGTTCAATGCTGTGTGGAATGCGATGCTCACTTGATGATGTCTAAACTTGCATAAAGTATTGATTGTTGTTTGTTTGGAGTTGAAGAAAATGGAAATCCACTGGAACAAAGTGTGCTATTCATAAAAGAGCAGGTTGGGTCAATGCTTCATGGTGGGTGGCCCATACTGAGGTTCAGCAGTTGACGTTCAACTCTCAAGTGGCTCAGCGCTAAAATAATAGAAACACAGTCTAAGCGCTAAAAAAAGAAACAGGCTGCCGTGAGGACACTGCTGTCTTGTTTTATTGTTTATTGGTCTTTATTGTTTTATTGACATTCACCTGTGAAGCAAGACAGGATACCACAGAAGAGGGAAGCTCGTGCCTTCAGGTCTTCAAGTTGATGATACATTGTCCAACTTAGTAAAGTTTAGTTCTTAAGTTAAGATACATGCATTGAATGTATGCTTAAATGTCACTAATAATTTCAAAAGTTCTCCTGGATATCCTGACACTTGTGTTTTTGTTTTGTTTGTGTATTTTGAAAACATTTTTTTTGGCTTCATTAGCAATTTTTGGCCCATCCGTTTTTTTTACGATGTCGCTCATCGTAATGTCATTAACTGGGAGGGGGGGGGGGCACCTCTGATGCAACTCATGGAAGAGATCTGCCAGAACAGAGTACGCAATGAACAACAAGATAATCAGCTTGACCATTCAGGAGTCAGCGCTCTGTCTCCCCCTCTGGTCGCCGGCGGGAGCCATCCCCAGAGTACTGACAGGACTGCACCACCCATCAACCCATCGCACAGTGTCTGGATGCCTCATCACCTGACTCTCATCAATCAATCAACCACGAGGACACTTAAGCACTGCTCTGGAACACTTGCAGTGCGAAGTACTGTTTGTACCTTCATACTGAGCGTTTATTCCTGATCTGATCACCTGGTTACCTGACCCTGCTCTGTACCTGACTTTGCCTTTTTGCCACCTGGAGTGAAGAGGGATTGATGTGGATCAACAAGTAAGAGTGAATAATATCATTCTCACGAGATTTCCACTCAAACCCCGAGCTAGACCTGGCGCAGCTAGCATTAGCACAGAAGCTAGTGGAGCTGTTGGTGCTGCAGCTGAGAGCGTGGAAAGTCAAGTTGGATCCTTTCTCATGTCTAAAGGGATTTCCTTAGATTTAAATACTATCGAGATTTGCCATCCGCTTCCCAGGAGAAAGGAGTCAGATAAACCAGCGATCCTGATCAAGTTTGTGAACCAAAAGCACAAAATAGCTCTGATGAATGAAGCAAGGAAAACACCTGAAATGTTCTTCTGTTTATTTTGCTGACCATCTTACAAAAAATGCTGAACTGGCAAAGCACATCAGTCAAAATGTCAACACAGCTAATGCTCTTAAAGCGGCGAAAGCAGACCCTAAGCACCTGGGTGCTGAAATCCAGGATCTTCGTTAAACCACTTGGTCCACTGGACCTGTCCAAGGTACTGGTCATCACCAACATGAAATACATTGAGAAGTGTATGATCACAGACATCCGAGTCTTTAATTGAAGCAGAACAAGAGTCAAATATGATTTCAAGAAAATATGACACCTGGGATCTACCACTGTCTCCTAGCTCAACTTTGACCCTGATTTTCAGCAGAGAGTTCTGCCCTGCAGACAAGTCGAGCTCAACATACTTGCTATGATATCAGATAAAAGACAATGGACCTGACAAAGTCTGCAGTCACAACAACGAGGAGAACTTTATAAACTCTGTTTATAAACTCTGCAAGTGTTAATCAGGCAGCACAAGAAGAAACTTGACTTGGTTCTCTAAAGAGTGATTTATGACTAAGGATCTTCAAATGAAAACAACCTGCGATTATTTTTGATGCTGATTTTTGTAAATGACTTATTTGATTCATGAAACTTCTTAGAATTTTTCTAATGTAAGAAAAAATAGTTATATTCTGCATATATTTTTCTGATGTTGGATACTTTTTTTAGAGGACTTTTCTAATGTCAATTCTAAATATACACACACATAATCTACATTTGTGGATGGTCGAATTTTTTTTATCTTATACAAATAATTTGCACAGAGTTATGAATTTTGATAATAGATCTGCATGTACTATTATCTAGTTTAAATTGTGTTACTTCAACTTGCATAGGCATGTGATTTATTTTTACTTTAGGGTTCTTAATGACCTGAATATATTAGCAAGTAAACAAGGTATAAATATTTGATCATAAGTTACAAACCAGATGTTGATAATTTATGTAAAGTAATGGTGTGGTCGAACTGGGATGGGATTATATAAGTTCACTTCCTCCCACTCCCTTTCAAGCATTCTATTATTTGATGCCTAGTCATCCTGTGTTTGACATGTTTTTTTTTAATGTAAATCTCTGTTGATTGATTATGTTACGTATGTATTATTCTTGCTGGAATTCTGGAAATAAACCATTAAAAAAAAAACAACCCTCCATGGGCCCAGACAAACCAAAAACCCACAGCACCCAAACAGGTCAACCCCCATATGTGTGCATGTGAAGAAGGCTTCAAACACATATTTCAGGATGCAATAACTCAAGCTGTAACTGTAAATCTAACCTTTGTTGCTCTGAACTGATCTGGTCTTCTTCACTTTGAAAGCCCTCTCAATGATGTTGCGCCTCTGGTATTGTCCTTTATTTAGTCCACGTTTGGTGTTATTGATCATACTAGTGCTAATTGTGCAGGTCTGCTGTGCATTGAGATAGGTGTGTCCTGAACTGAACCCATATAAGAAACCAAAATGTGCTTCTTACTTCTAAGATTGTTTAAAACAGCATGGTTTGTTCAAAATCAGATGCTGATGAAAAGAAGCCCAAGTTTGAAATCCAAACAGAATTTAAAATTGTTTCTGGGGAAAGGTCAGCTGACCTTTACATTAAACAGTGAATAGCTTTTTTTTTTCTAAAGCGATTCACAAATGTCAAAAGTGTGTTTTGCCCAGGGGCACAATGGTTCAAAAATCTGTGTAGTGATGTCCTTCACCACAACTTGTAAAGCAGCTGCTGTGCTTTTTGAATTACAGCCAATCCACAACTCATGCTGTCAAAAGCAGACCCACCTGAGCAGAAAAACGTTAGGAGCGGCAGCTGTTGCAGAGAAAATCAAAAGTAGCTGGGATATTTGTGAATGTGCACACATCCGCGTTTGCTACCGTATGTACTCGCTTCAATGTGAAACGTAACTTGAACAAAACTTGTGTATAAATGTATTGATATTTTTTAAATGTTAAATAATAAACAGAAATGTACCTAAGACCACATTATGACCACCTTTTTTTGCTAATAAAAACTAAAGAATTATTGCAGTGGAAAAGTATTATATTTAGCCCCTAAAGCTGCTTTTAGTCTCCGTAAGACACAGCAGACGGGCTCACATGGAAAGAAGCTTATTCAGATTATGTGAAAAGCTAAGTTGACAACATAAAGCTGAAAATCAGGAGAGCGGTGATGCATTATTAACAAAAATATTTAAAAAAAAAAATCTAAAACTAACGTCCTGGTGAAGGGATTGCTTGAAAAATGCTTCCCTTTAGGGAGAAGTTTGAAATTAATTTCATTTGCTGAACAGATATTAACATTTTAGGGAATCTGCTAACTTTCCCTCTTGTATAAACCTTTGTTTTAAACATAATCAATGCTCTTTGGCTTTCACACTTAGGACTGTACAATTCTTTGTTTTGCACAAATTTGAATCAGGGGCAGAAATTTGAAGTACTTCAAGCATTGTGAAAGTTCTGTGGGCTGAGTTCCATTAATCCATGTCTATGACCAAGACTGACAATAAGCTGCCTGTCTGAACAGCAATCCTCTTTGCCTCATGCAAATTCTAAACCCCATTAGCTTTGAAGAACTAGTCAGCTGGATTGAGATTAATGACCAAATGAATCCTTGATTTATTAGGTTATTTCACATCTTCAGTGGGAAACAGAAACAACAAAGTTAATGCGAGACATTTGTCACAGATGTCCTCCATCTCTTTACTCAAAGAACAAGTTTATTTTGCCTGCAGATGTGTTGACTTACTTATTCTGCTACTGGAGAAATGCTCTGGAAGCTAAAACAATATTTGAAGTATTCTTACCAAAAAATTTATAAATATTAAAGAACTCGAACTGTTTTCAGCAAGGACAAAATTGTATTTTGTTTTTTTCTCTTGACTTCATCCTGTTCAAATTGAAGGAATACAGCTGCTTCTCCGGGTTTGCATCATGCAGGCAGAAGTTGTGGCTACACCACTGACAGTTTCCAGTTATTACTGTACCTGTTTGTGGCTTGTGGAGAAAATTCAGTTTGCTGCAGAATTCCACACACAGACAACACAGCTTAGGTTGTAACCAGTGTTCTAATGTGAAGTGTCAGCTAAATTACTCCCAGTTTTTCATTAGAGTGTATAAAGAAACAGAAAATTAAGCCCTTCTTTAACTTTTTCCATGTCGTCAGTTTACTACAAACTTTGCTGTGACAGAGCCTTACACACCCAGTCAGTAATCCCCTTCAGAAAAAATGGGAGACAACACTGACAGCACTGACGTGAGGACGCTGTCGACTTCCACAGCTCACAGCTGCAGAGGAATGATTAGCCAAAAGTTGAGCAGGAGTCTGTAAATACTTTCTCATGGCCTTTAATCCCTAATCCAATCAAAATGTCATCATTCCTCTGCTACAACACATAAACAAATATGCAACTGCTTGTTTGTTGGTTGAACTCCCAGCATGCACTGCTAGCAGCTTTACAAGTGAATAAGGATTACGTAAAATGAACAATTTTCTCTGCAGGTGAAAATGAGTGTCAGTCATCAGCCAATCACAAATTAATGCAAGATCATATAAGAACGATTTAGTGACTGTTTCAAATGTAGTTTCATCAAACCAAACTTTATTTATAAAAAGCGCTTCTCATTCTTGCGCAGCTCAAAGCGCTTTACAATTTTAAAAGACACAGAGGTTCGAATAGTAACTCAACCTTCAACACCCCCCCACCCACCTTAGCACATACATCTCGTGACCCCACACACAATAAATACTTATAAGAAGAACTTATAAAAAAAACTTGACTTGGCTCTGTTGTGAGGAAAGTGTTTGGGAATCTATTCGTACCAGGAACCACCTAAGCCACAGGAACATCACCACAGTGCCCACACAGACCGAGACAGCAATGGGGTCTATTCAATTGCAATGTCGTCGGCTGCAATGTTGGACCCCAGTTGCCCCAGATGGAAACCACAACAGCAACCACCAACCAAGCCCTGGCACAAAAGATCCACACAGGAAACACTGAGGTTAAAATCATAGTAAGAAAATAGTTCAAATGAAATGAATAAAAAGCATGTAGATACATAAAATTAAAAATATAAAAATCTGCAGTTTTGGTAAAACCATCTCTCTCTTGTCTTCAGGACCAATGATTAAAACTTCTGTTTTGTCCTGATTGAGCTGTAAGAAATGTTCAGCCATCTCTGACTTTATGTCTAAAATACCATTTTAAAATGTTCCAGGGTCAAGGTCATCATGGGACACAGCAATGTAAAGTTGTGTATCATCAGCATAGTTGTGAAAATCTACACCATGTCTCCAAGAGGCAACATATACAAGTAAACAAGTAAAGGACCCAAAATTTATTTGATGGACTCTTGAAGAGCATGTATTCATTCATTTACTCGTTCATTTTCCAAACCGCTTTATCCCTTTCGTGGTCACGGGGTTGCCGGAGCCTAACCCGGCTACTCATGGGCGAAGGCAGGGGACACCCCTGGACTGGTCGCCAGTCTGTCGCAGGGGCCACAGTCACACACTCATGCACACTCACATCCACACCTAGGGACAATTTTAGAGTGACCAATTAACCTATGAAGCATGTTTTTAGATGGTGGGAGGAAGCCGGAGTCCCCGGAGAAAACCCACATGTATCCATACTTACATAAAAGTGTCGATCTGTGAGATAAGAATAAAACCTCTGAAGAACATTTTCAGAGAGGCCCTGTAATGAGGATGCTGAGGCGAGTGGATCCATGTGCAACGGATTTTAATATAGCAGCACAAGGTGGACAAGGCAAGGACGTAGTCAGGATACAGGTCAGGGTCTAAACACAGGAGCACAGCAGGAGTCAAGTAAACAGGCAACGGGTCAGAATCACACAGGCAGAACTAGAAGACAGCTTAGAATGAACGTAAGGCCAGGCTCACACTGCATGCGGTCCGGTGCGGACGCCGGTGTCTTTACATAGCAACAAAAGTGCAAGAGGCACTCACACTGCATCCAGTCCGGTCACCGGGGTCCGCCCCCCCCGCCGCGCTCCGTATTCGTTTCGTTGACTTCAAATTTTTGCGGAAGCCGGAATTGCAGCCGGAGCACGTAATTGTAAAGTTGGGGTAATTAACGTCATGTACCGGAAACCATGTGAGCGAATGTAAAGTGCATTCGGTACATTTTTCACAATACAACGCTTTGATGTCATAATGAATTGGCCGGTTCTCGCGTGAATCTACGGGAGTTCAGAGGTCCGCGAGATTGGCAGCAGGGGCTGTCTGAGGTAGGATCGTAAGCAATCCGTAGTCAGTGTGAGTCACTGACTGTAGCCAGGTCGCTCCGGCATCTGCAACGGCGCCAGACCACATGCGTTTGAGCCCAGCCTAAGGATAACTCAGTTCAAGACTATGCAAGGAACATGGACTGGAGCAGGCATACAAGCAGTGTGGATGATGCGGAGATGCGAAACAGCTGGTGAGAGCAGGAACCGGTGAACAGATGGATGATGGAGAATGGAGTTACACAGGATGACAGAAGATGTTAATACTCAAGCGAGGGCTCCCTCTGGTGGTCGGAAGAGGGCTAGACTGACTGATCCCTAACAGGCCCGCTAGACTCCTAGGTCTGTCTAATAAAATCTGGTGGTCTATCAAAAGCGGTACTCAGATCCAGCAGCACCAGAACAGAAAGTTTCTGGGAGTCTAAAGGAATTCTGAGATCATTAACAACCTTTAAAAGAGCCGTCTCTGTACTGTGGTTCATCCTAAAAGCAGATTGATATATTTCTAAAATGTTTTGTGTATTTAGAAACTCATGTAGTTGAGTAGCGACACTTTTCTCTATAATTTTACTTAAAAAATGTAAGTTGGATCCAGGTCTGTAGTTATCCAGAGGATCAGGATCTAAATGACTCTTCTTCAGAAGGGGCCTCACCACTGCTGTTTTACAGGCAGAAGGGAAGACGCCCGTCTGAAGAGAGCAGTTTACTATGTTTGAAAGCTCTGACTCAAAAAATCCATCAAATGTTTGAAAAAGTGAAGCGGGAATGGGATCTAAAAGGCAGGTTGTGGTGCTTATTTGGGATATAACTCGACCAAGCATCTCTGCATCAACCAGAACAAAACTCCCCGGTGTTTCCTCTGGTAAAATCAATGCTGGTGATCTGTTCAAGCCAGAGTATGGTACAGAT
Source organism: Adrianichthys oophorus (assembly GCA_036245035.1). Lineage (NCBI taxonomy): Eukaryota > Metazoa > Chordata > Actinopteri > Beloniformes > Adrianichthyidae > Adrianichthys > Adrianichthys oophorus. The sequence continues at coordinate 1,636,442 of BSAI01000185.1, read as the reverse complement.
GAAATATTAGATCTTATTGCATTGATTTTACCCATGAAGTGGTCTGCAAAGTCCTCAATGCAGCATTAGATGATGGCA
>BSAI01000185.1:1592983-1631128 GCA_036245035.1 Adrianichthys oophorus | reverse complement strand
TCTCTCTCTCTCTCTCTCTCTCTCTCTCTCTCTCTCTCTCTTACTATCTTAGTTAGCTGTCTTACAACAGATAACTGCAAGAATTTCAGGCTCTGTGAAAAATTATGTAAACAAAGAATACTTGTAGAAATATAAATACAAAATATATATTTCTTTTTTATTAATTTTCAAAAGGTAAAATAAGCAAGCCAATATTCAGTATTCTACCTTTCGGTTTCAAACTAGCCTCAGTTTAAAGGCCCGATGCAGCCGACTGTGAAGCGGGTGAGAATTCCTTCAGGAACAGACTCAGACAACCCCAGTATAGGAATGAGCATTCCCACGGCCATCAGACTGCAAAACTCCTATTCATGACAAGGTCATCAGAAGTATTTGTTCACTTATTTATTTATTTGTTTAGCTAATCTTTGATTTGTATTGTTACTACATTTGAATTGTGAATTGGAGTTGCTGTAACTTGTGAATGTGAGATGAATAAAGCTCAATTCAATTTAGTTCTTCAAGGTACACTTGCTCAAAGTCAGAGTACTTGTTGGATTATGATAGTCAAGTGTCTGATAAACCATACTACATATAGATCCTAATGTTCATCAAAGTCACACATAGGTTAAAATCAAATAATGCATAGTATTAACAGAGAAAAAGCTGTGTAGGTGACTTCCAATGGGTGAGAAACAGCCAAACTCTGCTACGAAGAGCACAGCAGCAAAACACAAGGAAGTTCTGTTGCATCAGCAAAGTCTCTCCCAGACAGAGATTTCAAAGCAGTCTTGGGTTTCAAGATGTTCTGTTCAAACTCTTTTGAAGAAGCAAAAATAAACAGGCATTGTTGTGAATTGTAGATGCAGCTTTAGACCAAAGAATCTTAGTGGAGCAGATGAGCATCACATCAAGCTTTTTACCACTTCAAAATCAAACGATTGAAGTGCCATCCACTTAGAATTGGCAGAAACCATTGGGACTCATGTGCACCCATCAACTGTATAGAGAAATATGTCCAGGAGTGTCTTCATTGAAGAGTTGCAAGCAGAAAGCCAAACATTCAACATGGGAACAAGGCCAAGAAACTCAAACGCATGAAAACATAGGAACTGGGGGGCAGAAAAATGGCAGCAGGTGCCATGGACTGATAAATCAAAAATAGTAGTAGTAATGTAGAAGAAGGCAGTTTGTCTACTGAAGTGCTGGATAGTGGTGCAATAGTGAGTGTTTGCAGTTAAAAGTGAAGCTTGTGAACAGCAAGTGGACAAACTGCTAGCCAATTTCCTTCATAAACTGTAAGTTCACAAACTGTAAGTGTACCTATAAGACTTGATGCTGTTTTGAAGGTAAGAAGTAGTCCAACCAAATATTGATTTCATTTAAATTTGTCTTTTGTTCATTCACTGCATTTTGTTGAGAGGTGACAATCAATGATTGATTCAATTTTTAAGAGTAACTTCTGTGTAAAACATTGTTTCACACCTGCCTATATCTATACATATATATCTATACATACATATATATACAGTGGGTACGGAAAGTATTCATACCCCCTTGAATGTTTCACTCCTTGTTATATTGTAGCCATTTGCTAAAATCATTTAAGTTCCTTTTTTTCCTCATTAATGTACACACAGCACCCCATATTGACAAAAAAACACAGACTTTTGACATTTTTGCAGATTTATTAAAAAAGAAAAACTGAAATATCACATGGTCCTAAGTATTCAGACCCTTTGTTGTGACACTCAAATATTTAACTCAGGTGTTGTCCATTTCTTCTGACCATCCTTGAGATGGTTCTACACCTTCATTTGAGTCCAGCTGTGTTTGATTCTACTGATTGGACTTGATTAGGAAAGACACACACCTGTCTGTATAAGACCTTACAGCTCACAGTGCATGTCAGAGCAAATGAGAATAATGAGGTCAAAGGAACTGCCTGAAGAGCTCAGAGACAGAATTGTGGCAAGACACAGATCTGGTCAAGGTTACAAAAAAAATATCTGCTGCACTTAAGGTTCCTAAGAACACAGTGGCCTCCATAATCCGTGAATGGTAGATGTTCTGGACGACGAGAACCCTTCCTAGAGCTGGCCGTCTGGCCAAACTGAACTGTCGGGGGAGAAGAGCCTTGGTGAAAGAGGTCAGAAGAACCCAAAGATCACTGTGGCTGAGCTCCAGAGATGCAGTCGGGAGAAAGTTGTAGAAAATCAACGATCACTGCAGCCCTCCACCAGTCGGGGCTTTATGGCAGAGTGGCCCGACGGAAGCCTCTCCTCAGTGAAAGACACATGAAAGCCTGAATGGAGTTTGTTAAAAAAAAAAAAAAAAAAACACCTGAAGGACTCCATGGTGGTGAGAAATAGGATTCTTTGGTCACCAAGACAGAACTTTCTGGCCTTAATTCTAAGCGGTAAGTGTGGAGAAAAGGAGGCACATCACCTGTCCAATACAATCCCAACAGTGAAGCATGGTGGTGGCAGCATCATGCTGTGGGGATGTTTTTCAGCTGAAGGGACAGGACGATTGGTGGCAAAGGAGGGAAAGATGAATGCGGCCAAGTACAGGGATATCCTGGACCAAAACCTTCTCCAGAGTGTTCAGGACCTCAGACTGGGCCGAAGGTTCACCTTCCAGCAAGACAATGACCCTAAACACACAGCTAAAATAACCAAGGAGTGGATCACAACAACTCTGTGACTGTTCTTGAATGGCCCAGCCAGAACCCTGACTTAAACCCAATTGAGCATCTCTGGAGAGACCTGAAAATGGCTGTTCACCAACGTTTACCATCCAACCTGACAGAATTGGAGAGGATCTGCAAGGAGGAATGGCAGAGGATCCCCAAATCCAGGAGTGAAAAACGTGTTCCATCTTTCCCAAAAAGACTCATGGCTGCATTAGATCAAAAGGGTGCTGCTGCTAAATACTGAACAAAAGGTCTGAATACTTTGGACCATGAGATATTTCACTTTTTCTTTTTGAATAAATCTGCAAAAAATGTAAAAAAAAATGCTGTGTTTTTTCTCAATATGGGGTGCTGTGTGTACATTAATGAGAAAAAAATGAACTGAAATGATTTTAGCAAATGGCTGCAATATCACAAAGAGTGAAACATGTAAGGGGGTCTGAATATTTTCCATACCCTCTGTACATACCACATATATATGTAAATATATTACAGCATAAAAATACATACATTTATGTATACATATAAATACATGCACAGTGAATCCATAAAGTATTCCCAGCCCCTCACTTCTTCCACATTTTATTATGTCACAGTCTTATTGCAAAATGGATTAGATCAGTTTTCTTTTTTTTTTTATATGCTGGATATATGCTGTGTTTCTGTGTCATTTATTGTGTGTAGTGATATGTAGCCTTTGCTGAAATTACATATTGCTTGCCTAAATATGTATAAAAAATAAAGTATAACAGTTGTCAAGTTGTTCTTCTAACTGCAATCACACAACATTAATTAAAAACACATTATATCAGTACTCTTCTTTAAATGAAATACTTTTATTTCTGGTTTGCTCATTTCCTCTGAAGAGACATGTTGAAATGTCTCAGTTATCTCTTGGTTTTGTTGCACATTGTTTCAAAACTGCCTCATCCTTTATGAGGGATGTTACACCTGAGCCATTTAAAGAAGGATTATGACCACACCTAAATAAACTTTGCAGCAATGCATCAGTATTGGTGCAAATTATTCCTTATCTGCCACTTTAGAAATCCACACACAACTGCATATGCATATGTGTGTAGCCTATTACTGTTACTATTACTATTGCTTTTATTTTAAATCCATCCATCCATCCATTTTCTTCCGCTTATCCGGGACCGGGTCGCGGGGGCAGCGGTCTAAGTAAAGATGCCCAGACTTCCCGCTCCCCAGCCACTTCCTCCAGCTCCTCTGGGGGGACTCTGAGTCGTTCCCAGGCCAGCCGAGAGACGTAGTCTCTCCAGCGTGTCCTGGGTCTTCCCCGGGGCCTCCTCCCAGTGGGACTTGCCCGGAACACCTCCCTAGGGAGGCGTCCAGGGGGCATCCGAACTAAATGCCCGAGCCACCTCAACTGGCTCCTCTCGATTTGGAGGAGAAGCGGCTCTACTCCGAGCTCCTCCCGGGTAACCGAGCTTCTCACCCTATCTCTAAGTGAGCGCCCAGCCACCCTACGGAGGAAGCTCATTTCAGCCGCCTGGATCCGGGACCTCGTTCTTTCGGTCATGACCCAGACCTCATGACCATAGGTGAGTATTGGGGCATAGATCGACCGGTAAATTGAGAGCCTTGCTTTCTGGCTTAGCTCCCTCTTCACCACGACGGACCGGTACAGCGACAGCATAACGGTGGACGCAGCACCAATCCGCCTGTCGATCTCACGCTCTCCGATCTTCCCTCACTTGTGAACAAGACCCCAAGATACTTAAACTCCTCCACTTGGGGAAGGAGCACTCCACCCACCCAGAGAGGGCAAACTACCTTTCTCCGGTCGAGAACCATGGCCTCAGACTTAGCGGTGCTGACCCTCATCCCAGCCGCTTCACACTTGGCTGCAAACTGTTCCAATGCATACTGGAGGTCCTGGCTCGATGAAGCCAACAGGACAACATCATCTGCAAAGAGCAGAGAGGAAATCCTGTGGTTCCCAAACCAGACCCCCTCTGGACCCTGGCTGCACCTAGAAATTTTGTCCATAAAAACTATGAAAAGAACCGGTGACAAAGGGCAGCCCTGCTGGAGTCCAACATGCACTGGGAACAGGTCTGACTTACTGTCAGCTATGCGGACCATGCTCCTGCTCTGGTCATACAGAGACCGGACAGCCCTGAGTAAGGCTCCACAGGACCCCATACTCCCAAAGTACCCTCCACAGGACACCACGGGGGACACGGTCGAACGCCTTCTCCAAATCCACAAAACACATGTGGACAGGATGAGTGAACTCCCACGAACCCTCCAGCACCCTGGACAGGGTGTAGAGCTGATCCACAGTTCCACGACCAGGGCGGAAACCGCATTGTTGTTCTTGGATCTGAGGTTCGACTATCGGCCGGACTCTCCTCTCCAGTACCCTGGCATAGACTTTCCCAGGGAGGCTGAGGAGTGTGATTCCCCGGTAGTTGGAACACACCCTCCGGTCCCCCTTCTTGAAAAGGGGAACCACCACCCCTGTCTGCCAGTCCAGTGGTACTGTTCCTGACTGCCACGCGATGCTGCAGAGATGTGTTAACCAAGACACTCCCACAGCATCCAGAGACTTGAGGTACTCAGGGCGGACCTCATCCACTCCCGGTGCCTTGCCACCGAGGAGCTTGTTAACTACCTCTGTGACTTCAGCTTGGGTAATGGACAGCCCCACGCCAAGGCTCTCAGCCTCTGCTTCCTCAAGAGAAGGCGTGTCAGCAGGATTGAGGAGATCCTCAAAGTATTCCTTCCACCGCCCGACAATGTCCCCAGTCGAAGTCAGCAGCTCCCCACCTGCACTGAAAATGGTGCCTGCAGAAAGCTGCTTCCCCCTTCTGAGGCGCCGGACGGTTTGCCAGAACCTCTTCGAGGCCAATCGATAGTCCTTCTCCATGGCCTCACCGAACTCCTCCCAGGACCGAGTTTTTGCCTCTACTACAGCCTGAGCAGCAGCTCGCTTAGACTGCCGATACCTGTCAGCTGCCTCTGGAATCCCACAAGTCAGCCAGACCTGATAGGACTCCTTCTTCAGCTTGACGGCATCCTTTACTTCCGGTGTCCACCAACGGGTTCGGGGGTTGCCGCCACGACAGGCACCAGAGACCTTGTGACCACAGCTCCGAACAGCAGCAGAGACAATGGAGGTGGAGAACATGGTCCATTCAGACTCAATGTTACCAGCCTCCCTTGGTACCTGTTTGAAGTTCTCCCGGATGTGGGAGTTAAAGACTTCCCTGACGGATGGCTCAGCCAGAAGTTCCCAGCAGACCCTCACACTACGTTTGGGTCTGCCAAGTCTTTCCGGCCTCCTTCCCCGCCATCGAATCCAATTCACCACCAGGTAGTGATCAGTGGACAGCTCTGCCCCTCTCTTTACCCGAGTGTCCAAGACACACCGCCGAAGGTCTCCTGAAACGACTACAAAGTCGATCATTGATCTCCTGCCGAGGGTGTCCTGATGCCACGTGTATTGATGGACACCCTTGTGCTCAAACATGGTGTTTGTTATGGACAAACTATGACTAGCACAGAAGTCCAACAACAAAACACCGCTCGGGTTCAGATCAGGGAAGCCGTTCCTACCAATCACCCCCCTCCAGGTGCTACTGTCGTTGCCCACGTGGGCATTGAAGTCACCCAGGAGGACAATGGAGACCCCCTTTGGGGCACTTTCCAGTACCCCTCCGAGAGACACCAAGAAAGCTGGGTACTCTGAACTGCTGTTCGGCCCATAAGCCGAAACCACAGTCAGAGACCTGTCCCCCACCCGAAGGCGGAGGGACACAACTCTCTCATCCACCGGGGTGAACTCCAACACTTGGTGGCTAAGCTGGGGGCTCACAAGTAAGCCCACCCCAGCCCGCCGCCTCTCACCATGTGCAACTCCAGAATGGTAGAGAGTCCAACCCCTCTCGAGAGACTGAGTTTCAGAGCCCAGACTGTGCGTAGAGGTGAGCCCAACTATATCTAGCCGGTACCTCTCAACCTCTCGCACAAGCTCAGGCTCCTTCCCTCCCAAAGAGGTGACGTTCCATGTCCCAAAAGCCAAGTTCCATGACCGGGGTTTAGGCCGCCGAGGCACTCGCCCTCGACTGCCACCCAAACCACATTGCACCGGCCCCTTCTGAGCTCTCCTGCAGGTGGTGGGCCCACTGGGGAGTGATCCCACGTTGATCGTTCGGGTTTTACCCGACCGGGGCCCGTGGGAGGAGCCCCAGCCACCAGGCGCTCGCCTGTGAGCCCCAACCCCAGGCCTGGCTCTAGGGTGAGGCCCCTGTAACGCCAATCCGGGCGACGCAACTGAATCTTTGATGTTTATTCTCATAAAGCGGTTTGTGAACCGCTCTTTGTCTGGCTCGTCACCCACGACCTGTCTGCCATGGGAGACCCTACCAGGAGCTGAAGCCCCAGACAGCATAGCTCCTGGGATCACTCGAGCACTCAAACCCCTCCACCACGTTAAGGTGGCGGTTCATGGAGGGGGTTATTATTTTAAATCAATATTTTATTTTTGTTAGTATTATCTTTTTTAGAAAATGCTTTTGGCCTAATAATTTGAAAATAAATTCTCATGAGCCCCGTCAGTCTGCCTGCTGAACCAAGCTGATCTGGCACTAAACAGAAAGGAGTGCCGGGCAAAGACAGCAGCGCGGCATAAAGGTTCTCTCATTTTCTGTGGTTTTCTTTTTTTTCTTCCTTTTTTTGCGCTTTTAAAAAGCAGTTCATGTTCACAGGTACTGATAGCACTCCCCCTCCATGACTCCATGCTGGAAGATTCTGATAGCTTTAAGCATAAGTTAATCAACACCAGACAGACAATTTTCCTTCTGTCTTTGCTGCCTCACATTCCTAGCAGGATGTCTTATTTGGAGATAGGTAATAGGCTTAATTTGATCCATAAGAGGAGTAATTATGCTGTTAGTTTCTCCGGGCTTGGTGTTGTCTCCTCAGCAGAGAAACGTGTAATATCAAGCTGTGCCGCAGGTTCAACTCCCACATACCCCACCATCATCTACTCTCTATCAGTGCTGTCAAAAAAGTCTGAGTTTTTCCTAAAATATTTTCACATTATTGCTGTCATCTTTCGTATGTTCACTGCAATCCGGCACTATTGAAAACAGAGAGTCCCAACTCATTTCACTCCCAGTATTCTTTCAATAAAATGGTCACTAGCTGGGCTGTGTACACCAAACAAGGTTGTAATCTACTGGACACAAATTTGGGGATCAGGGCATAGCAGTTGGCATCAGGAGACATCTGACATTAACAATTTTCATTCTTGATAATACCACACATTTCTTTTGCTAATGTAACTGGGGAACAAATGAAAGACAGAAGAAAAAGCATGGAAGTATCAAGAAGCAACCTTGCGTTCCCTTTGTTAACGCCATCCCAGAATTAAAAAATGTTGCCGTTTCTCAAATGACCACCGGGGGCTGGTTGCAAAAGAGACATATGTCTCATTTACTCCTCTGTTAAAGCTATATTTGAACAAAAAAAAAAAAAAAAACCTTCACAATTTTGATTAAGAGATGTTTTATAAGTGCACTTCCTAATTCAAGTAGCTTAAATTGACTAAAGGTGAGGATTACTATCTCAAAATGGCTTTGGGGGAAAAAAAAATGTTTTAAGTTCACTCGCCGCCATAAATGAAAGCTTATGGACTTTACCACCAAACTGTCGTGGAAGTCAAGTTAAGAAGTTGCTGTCCATTTAAAGACCCATATTCAACGAAAATTGCTAAACATATCAGCCTGGAGCTTGGGGGCAGGTCTCCCTTGGGGGACCCTGGCTCGTGTCTGGGGTTTGGGTGGGGGGAATCCTCAGACCTTCTGGATGGTGGTGCTGGGCCCCTTGGCGCGGTGGGAGGGAGCGCTGCCCTTCTGGCTGGGCTAGAGCTTGCGCTCTTGCCCTCTGCCTCACTGCTCTCAGGTGTTGGGGGCCCATGTGGTGGTCCTGCAGGCCCTAGTCTAGGTGCTTGGTGGGAATAGCCGGTGGGTGAATTTCCTTCATCAGCCCTACTGTGTGGGTGTGGGTGGTCCTGGCTGCCACTGCTGCTTCAGCAGGGGTCTTGGTGTGAGGATGGCCGGGAACTGTCCCTCCTTTTTTTCAATTCCGTTATCCAACTCAGCAAAATATAAACACTCACCTGAGCACAGGTGTCCGCTCACCTTGGCACAAACTGTATATGTGACAGAATGAAATGCTTTACATGAGTTGGTTTGTATGCATACGTGAGAACTGTAGTCATATTATGTACATGTTGACAAGGTTGTATGTGAAGACTCTTGGAGCCAACAAGTATGTTTGTAACATATGAGTGTGTGGACAGGCCCCGCCCATTTCAGACAAACATTCACACCTGACTGCAAACTTCCAGCATTTTGTCGTTTTTTTTTTATGATTCTACCTCCCTCTCCTGTAATCATCCCTCAGTTTCTTTAAACCCCCCCCCCTTTCCCCTGTCTTTTTGTGCCATTACCCTCCTCTCTAACATCCCTTTCTCTTTTTCCCTCTTCTTCTTTTCCATCCGGTCAAAAGGATACAAACAGTTTAATTACAAAAGAGGTTTATATAAATATACACCTTGTGTGTTTGAAGATTTAAAACCCTCAATTGTAACAGTACAATCTGTCTAACACAAGAGGTTCGCAGCTCATTTCAGTTTGTTCAGCTGTTGGACAGGACAAGTTAAGAAAAAAACAGTGCTCGCATCAATTTTGGGTTTATTTGATCTTAAATAAGTCGATCTGGCAAACCACAGCAAGAAAAAGACAGGAAACAAACTCCAACTGTCAAAATGGAATTATGCTATTCTTTCAAAATTAAAGATTTCTGTTAATGTGAAGCTTCATCTGTGGTATGGATTCCATGCTTGTAACAGCAGCATTTCTAGTATTAACTGTCAGCTGTCACCCTTTGGAGCTCACCATCCCATTTATTTCTATCATCTATAAATGCATGATCAAACTCAAAAATAAAAGTGACTACTCTCAATCTATCCCATCATCTTCCATGCAGATTTTTTTTTCTTCTTGAATCACCAGTGTGACCTACACTGACTCCAGTGGTCTCTTGGTAAATTCAGTTTAAGACCCTGGAGTTCAAATGAGAATGGTATCATAAGACTTTATCCCCCTGGGACTACTGCAAAATCTATCTTTGGTGCCTGGCTGTGTCCAATGTGTCTGGGTCCTTGTGCTGCAAAAAGAAGCATGAGCACTCAGTCACAGTAAAAAGAAACACGTTGAGGGTTGTTTTGAGGGCCTTCAAAACCACTTGTGCCCCTGTGCAGCAGCCCATTTGCCATTATGGTTAATGCAGTCTTTTTGATGAGGACTTGACTCTAAATGTCCTCAATAATCCTAAAAGCAGGAACATTCCAACCCAGGATGATGCACAGAAATTAGTTCATGCATTTGTCTCTTTTTTTCTGATTACCAGGTTTTCCCAGGACTTCTCTGAAAGCCTCCAGCTTACCCAAAATTCTACAGTCATCTAAATGAAATAGAACATTAGTTGAGAAGAATCTTTCCACAATTTTAGCTAATCCTCATTAAACTACTTAAAAAAGAGAGTAGAATTGAAGTTCTACAAACTCAATATGCAATTTCTAATTAACTTTAAATCTCTTATCTTGTTCTGACCTCAGTGACTGATTACTATAGTGTTAGAAAAGCCGTCTACACATCACATTTCATACATCTCTTTGCCTCAATTCTATGTTTTTTAATTATATGTTAGGCTCTTGTGTATCAAGTAAGAAGTGCATGGTTGTCTTTTTAATTAGTTGAAGCCTGTGGTCTTTCTTCAGGCAGAACAGCCGCTTTAAAAGCTCAACAATATGTAATTTAATTTTGAATGATATTTCTCAGACTAAAATTATTCTTTTTTAGAACAAAGTGGTGCTCGGAATGAGAGCTAAAAAAAAAAAAAAAAAAAATCCAGTTTATACATTTAACATTTTCATTTGATTGTATTTTAAATGCATGACAGGTATATGTATTTTATAACTTTTTTTTCCATTTCTTCCACTTAAAAGCTTATAAAACTAATAACACTGTTTACCAATGAAATGCATGTCTTGTAGTCTTTTTTCCCCCCATTGGTTATGTATTATTTGGTTCATTTAGCTGTAAGTACCTACAGTGCAGATGTAATAGTCAAGAACAACAGAGTGTGGGATAAAGGTGGAGAGTTGAAGAAGCAGGGTTTGAGGGTGGAGGAAAGCTTCAGGTGAGATGTGTGAATAAAGTCTGTGGTGAGAGCAGCCATGTTGTCGGTTCAGAGACTCTAATGCTGAGACACGAGGCAGAGCTGGAGGAAGCAGAGGTGAAGATGTTGATTTTCTCTTAATAATGACCATAATGGAGAGGATCAAGAATTAATTCAGGAGCAGATCATGGTAGATGTTTGGACGATAAATGCAGATGGAGATGGTTTGGTCACAGTGAGAGGAGGAAGAGTGATGATGTTGCTGAGGTTGGAGCTACCAGGGTTAGAGGTCTAGAGGACATGTTGAAAGTACTATGAATTCAACTTTACTTAACTGCTAAGGCTATTATTGGGTGAATCCTCATAAATTCAAGTTTTTATTTGAGTTGTTTTTAGACTTTTTGTTCTAACTGACATCGAAATGTGGATAAAACGTTAAAGTAAAGGCTGCATCTTTTTTGAGACAGTAATGCATGCCTTCAATCCTTCTGAGCTGGATTACTGTACATTTATTTTGGAGTCAGTTGGTCATCCCTATGTCATCTCCTGCTGGTCCAGAATGCTGCAACTCTTCCGTTATTTTGTTAAAATTTTAAAAGTGGGTACACATCACCCCAATCCTGGCCACTCTTTACTGGCTGCCGTGACATTTTTGGGTACATTTTATGAAGGGTTTTTTTTGCATTGCTGTACCTCTGAGCTTCTCTCTCCCTGCACCCTGGCCCGGTGCTTCAGGTCTGCTGAGTAGGCAGTGTTCACTGAATCTGTGCACTGAAGCTGAAGCTGTGGAACTTGTTACCACAAGTGTCCTTCGGGTATCCTCACCGTTTTTAAAAAAAACACCCCAAAAATGATTTCTATAGCCAGATGTTAGAAATCGAATGAGACTCTGCTCTGCTGCTGCTTTATTTTGTTTTCACTGTTGCTTTTATCATTGTTATTATTGTACTATGTCACTTAGTTCATATTTTACTTTTTTAGTTTTCAATTGTTTTAACCTCTTAGGTGTTTTAATGTTTTTGAGTTTTGTTGCACAATGCTTTGTTTGACTGTTAAGGTGTCAAATAAATGAAAGTGATTTGATATATGCTGCATGTAGTGCAGGGTTGCCTTTTTTGTGTGTGTAATGGTTTCATAGAAAACAATTTTCTTAAATGAAACTTTTTTTCCATTTCCCTTTTCTTCCATAGCTTAACAAGCACAGTTTTGAGGCAAAAACAACAATAAAACTCTTTAATAGTGTTTTTGTGTGCTGAAAATATTGTAAGAAGAAGAGAAAAGGGCTTATCTCAGCAGCTCGCACAGCCCATCTGCCTCAATCACTGGTCCTATTTGCTCAGGCTGTTCAAAGCAGGTACACTGTACTTTTCCTCCTTGTCTTCGTACTGCAAAAATCTGTTCTTCTTCACTTTAAGTACACCTTAGCAGTATGTGGTTCCAAGTCACTTCTATTTAATCTAAGTGAATTCCTAACAGGGAACCGCTGCAGGATAATGAACATCTGATTTGCATCTGTCATGCAATTACTACTTTGTAAGGCTGCTTTTTAAATTGTGGAAGTAATATTTCCCATCATAAGGGTGGGATCCAAGAGACCCTTTTGCTTCAGGAGGTTCTTCACTGAGTAGAAATTACCCCAAACTATCAGCGTTACAGCCTGAATGAGGGTCGGTCATATGTTCTCAACATTTCCAGTGTATGTTTGAGGAAGTGAATGCTGCATACTTGAAAAAACAGAATGAGTGCAACAAAGCTGCATGTGAGTTGATACATACTAGTAAAGTCAAAGTAAATAAGAAAAAAGTAAAACATCCAAAAAAGGAACAATAACTGATATTTTTTATCTCTATTTTTTTGAGGATTGTGCCAATCAGTTTGCTTTTTCAAAAAGATCTCTTGGTTTTGCTCATGTTCTGTTGTGACACAGAGTTCTGGATCACACAAGGTTTAAGCCAATTGTCCACTGATCTGCTATCCACTGATGTTGCTTCTCACTGTGTTTACAATTCTGGTTTTCAGTTCAACCCTGTTGGGTCGTTTGCTTTCTCATCCTTTTGTTGCTCCCTCATTCCATGGTTTTTTTGGAAATGTTCATTTGTTCACGTATCTGCCCCCAAACTTGGTCCCCTGCAGTGTGGTCCTACACGTTCCTGACGGTTTTGTATATTTTGAGCTGTACAAATGCTCTTAAGTTTTTTAATATTATCAATCATGTTCTTATTTTTCTTCTTCTTCTTTTGCATAATGGTGCTAGTGACATGAATAAAATCTAAACATTACTAAATTGAATGGGAAAATCTAGAAAATAAAAGTAAATCAAATAAGTGAAAAACAGAAGAGCTGATAATGGGGAACAGAACGATGGATGTGAATGAACAAAGGGGTAATTAACTTAGACAGAAACAGATTGGGACAGCTGGCAAATAAGTCCGGGTAGCTACAAAACCCATCAGAACACGTGCATATATGGCATGCCTTACTCTAAGAAAACTAAGCTAAGCACCAAGACTTAGAAAAATATGTATTTGAATGTAATAAACTGCAGTCCAGCTTTCTTTTTTAACTTTTCCTGTCCATCAGGACAGAGCAAACAGATAAGAGCTAAAGGTGTCTTGTGTTGGATAGATTTCACTGTTATAACAGGAGATTGTTGTTGGTCACAGGAGACATATATTTGTATAAAGCCCCTTCTCTTTTTTTAAGCTAAACTTAAATTAATTATAGTTAAGGATACTTTTTTTGTTTGACCGGACAGAAAGAGAAAAAAGAAGGAGAGAGTGTGATGTTAGAGATGGGTACTAAAGAAAAGAAAGGGAGGGGGTGCAGAAGTTGAATGATTAAATGATAGGAGGGGGGTCCAGTTACAAAAAAAGGGAAGAAGTTGCTCGCGGTTTACCATTTCTCCTGTCAAATGTTGGCTGGGCCTGTCCACAGACACACTGAAGTCTATCTTTCTTCCCTACAGTTCTCAAAACTTTGTTTCTTTTCAACACCATAAAATGATAATTAGAATAGCCATTTTCTTTTGACTCTTCCCTTCAGGAGTCTTTACAGGGACTCATACCTCCACCAAACCCTCTTTTCTGCAACCTCCTCACTCACATCAACCACCCTCATGTCGCCCTCTTCTACATCCATTATCCTCCTCTTTAGCCTTACTCTTGACCTCTTTCCTGGCAGCTCCAACCTCAGCATCATTTTACCAACATCATCACTGGTCCTCCTCTCAACAAGTCCAACCATCTCCATCTGCTTCTCTGCATTCATCCCCTGAACATCTACCATGATCTGTTCTTCTGATAGATTTTTTTCCTGATCCTTTCCATGCTGGTCACTCCCAAAGAGAACCTCAACATCTACATCTCTGCTACCTCTAACTCTGCTTCCTTTCTCTGCATCGGAGTCTTGAAGCCAACAACTTGGCTACTGTTATTACAGTCTTCTACACTTCTCCCTTCATTCTTTCGTCACACCTCAAACTTTCCACCACACGTTCCAACCCTGCTTCCCCTTCACTTCTGCTGTTCAGGACTGTTGACCCTAAGAACTTCAAATTGTCGTGTTACATTGTTCCTCATGCATCATTAACATTGACCTATTATGTCTGCTCTTTAACTGATGGTCCACAACTTTTTAAAGCAGCTTATCTCACAACTTGACATACCTTTAGAACTGATAGAAAAAATGATATAAAACAAAATTTGAAATGTTTATTTTATTGAAATTGGTTCCAAAGAAACAGCACTCATTGACCTTGCCGTTTTGTCACCAGATCTGCCTGTTTCACATGCAGGCAGGCACGTGCACTCATAGGGCCCTAGGGGTGCTTGAGCACTTGCACTTTTTGCATCATATTAAAACATGCCCTCATACTCTTTGTGTTTTTTTAAAGAAACATTAATAACTTACTGTTAATGATACAAGGAAAAAAAAGTTAATACAAACTCCCCACTAAACTCTTCTATTGTACCCATTATCTTCTGATACAGGGGTTCTGATCTGCTGCTTGTGTCTTAGCAACTCCTCTCAGATTCAGAGCCGCCGGAGACAGAGAGAGTGAGGAAAAGTGAAAGAAACTGCTGGCCCACAGAGAACTGAAGCGATGACAGTGAAGCTACTGTCTTCAACCTGTGAGTTCTGGTGTAACTAGTCGCTGTCTGCTGATTCAACGAGCTTAAATATTATTGATATTTCAGAAAAACCCTCTATATCAGTCAAGGAGTCAGTTTCTATTTTTTTATCAATATATCTGAGCACAGCACAACAATTCAGCACTTCGCTGATGAGGCGAAGACAGGAAACTGGGTACTAAGTACAAAGTAAAACACGGAGAAGTTTAAAAATGAAATAACAGTATTTATTTTGAGCTCATAGCTTCCTCACTGCAGGTCTGAAACTAAATGTATCTGTTTTATGTAATATTTTCTGATAAGAATTGCATTCTTTAGATTCGGCATGATTCAGTTTCACAATCTTTTGCATTCAAATCTTGCGAAACACAACAAAGTCTGTGCTTAGGGGATCAGATGCAAAAGAGATTTTAGCCGGCTGTAAAAAGATATAAAATAAGAGTCCCATTTGAAGCAGCTGTCCAAACCTGGAGAAGTAGGACTCAAAATGCAGAACACTGGGCTTGGTGGCAGAAACTAAAAAAAGGACAAAAACCCATGGAGAAACTAAAAGGGATCAAGCAAATGACCTTACAATGCAGAAGTGGAACCCAGACACTTCTGAGGACAATTAACAGAAATGAAAAGCGCTGTGGATGACCAATGTTAATCTGAAGTGACTGACAGGAGACAGAACATGACCAAAAACTCCACTGAAAACTCCACTGAAAAATCAAACTAAACCACAAAACCCTCACAGCAACAGTATGATAATACAACCCGTTCTCACTCTCAAGTCGTCACATATTGACAAAGGGTAAGTAGCCCTCCGCATCAAAAATTGACGCTTCAGGTGTACCCTACTCGTTGTTTTTGGACGCGCTGTCTCATCCATTTACATCAAGGCTCCCCATTTTCCAGGCCACAAGCTGGTACTGGTCCAGGTAGCAGCGAGGGTGAGGACAGGTAGTGCTTGCGGGGTATCCAACACCACTCGCGGCTTTATTATTTCTTGTAATTAATTACTCAACTTTATTTGAATTCATTGTGTGCTTGCTCTTCTTTTTGAGGGTCTCTTCACCTTGTCTAACATCTACACTTGCATGCAAGATGTATCCGGTCCAGATCTCAACTGCCAAAGAATTGACTGTTCATACTTTTCAGTAACGTTTCACAATTAAATCTCTTAATCACACTTTCAAAATCTCTGCTTACTGAAGTGAAGTTTTGGCACAATTTCAAAAAGGAAGGTTTATCTCACCACAGGCATGCTGGGTGTTTAATCGTCACTCCTCACACCACCAATTGGTCTCCACCCTCAGCCAATTGCTGAAGTGCTTATTTTTTTTTCAACAGCCAATCACAAAAAAAACCCTGTCTTTAAATTCCGTGAAGTTTGTTTACCCACCTTCCATACATTGTGCTGGCCCACTTCTGCCCCGCTCTCCGGTCCATCGTCCACCATCAGTGTCTGGGCTGTGGGGTTCTTTTCATCTGGTCCAAGATCTTCACTGGCATGGAAGATGTATCTGGCCCAGAGCCCAACCACCAAAGAATTGACTGTTCATACTTTTCAGTTACATGTTTTGCAATTAAATCTCTCAATCTCACTTTCAAGATCTCTCCTTACTGAACTGCTGCTTGTTGCATGCAACAAGTATCTTTATATTCAAAAGAAAAGACAAAAAAGAGCCACAGACTTCTTCATTTACTAATGTTCGTAAATGCATTTACAAGTACTTCTTGTAATTTTCCTACAGTTCTTATGCTTTTTGAAAATCTTCTGTCCAGACATAAACGTTTACTTAGTTAAGCAAGACTGCAGTGGCTGGAAGTGCCTCATCAATTGACTGAGGTGAGCAGCAATGTTTTAGACTGAAAAAGGAAAACAAAAAACAAAAGAAAAAAAAAAATCATCATGCATTTTAGACAGGTAAACAGGTTTCACATATCCTCACTAATACCCAGCCAGTAACTCAATCAGATCAACTTATTTGTTAAATACATCTGATCCAGGTAATCAGCTGCAGATAAGGCAGGGTTTCTAGAAAACCAGCAGGAGGCCAGCCCTCGAGGCCCGGAGTTTGACACCCCTGGCTTAAACTTTACAAAAGGGATGCTAAATGTTTTTTCATTTTGTTTTTTTGTTTCGCCTTCCGACTCAATCATCCTTTGTTTTGTACTAAATAAAAAAAAAAAAAATGTATATCAACAACATTAACATGTTTGTTTCAATCCAAAAAGTATTAATGGGCAGACTATAGGAAGCAGAGCATTTTAAGAAAAGGAGAAGCTAACTCAAATAAAAACACTTTATCTTCATACATTACACAGACAACACACCTGTTTTTTTAAATGCAATTTAGTGTTGTCTATTTGTTCTTTTGAAAAAAAAAACAAACAAAAAAAACGTCTTCGTGCTCACGTCAAACCATTGAATTTTTTTTTTTTAATTGAGTTGAACCATTTAAAAAGGATATATGATCAGAAGCACACTGGTTCTGTTCAGCGGATGTTGGCTGGAAAGCATCAGAGGTTAAATTGTACTGCATGGCAGGTCAGGGTGCTTGCATGACAAGGAACTCAATAAAGGGTCATGAAAGGGCAAACTAAATCCTGTGGGGCAATAAGAACCTGTTTGAACCAAATAATTAAAACAACGTCTAAAACAAGTTAACAGGAAAAACTGGAAACATAAGATGCTTGTCCTGAAAATATCTGTACCTGACAGGTAATTCAATGTGAAATGCGCTCATTTTTTCTGTAACGCTGGCATTTAAATGCAGTAGCAGCTTAGTCTTAGTCCTTCTTTGGTTTATAAATCACTCTAAAAGCTCCTGGAGTTGTTCTGATATTCACAGAGTATTCTTCCTCCCTGCTGACGGTTAACAGCAATGTCAGCTGATAACAGGTTGCAGTACCTGCTGGAAATCACTTCAACTTCTCTTTTGCAATGGAAATCAGGTTGGAGCAGGACTTCTAGTCATCTGGTTCTCCCCATAAACCCATTCAGGGGGAAAATAGGTGCTATCATCAAATCAGCGTTTGCTTTATCCTCTGAAGGATTTTAAAAGAGTGTGAAAATGTTGATGACAAATCCTATTTCTTTGTGCAAAGATAAGAAAGACTTGCTTTAGTGCAACTGCACTTTTGTAGTTAAAGTGAGCAAAAAGCAGAAGAGGGTGCTGAAAAAGAGGAGCTAGCCAAAGGATTTACAGATCAGAAAAGACAGGCCCCTTCAAAAGCAAAGCAGTGCCTTTGTCAGAGAGTAATTTCATTTCTCCAAGAAGCGCTTGACTGCTTACATTGACAGCACAGACCTCATCCTTCCTGCCTTTGGCATTGCCCCCCCTGCCAGCCAATGACAAAATCTAGTCTCTGCTTCCAAAAAGAAGAAACCAGTTGGATGAGGCTTATGTGGAGATGCAAAATCTGTTCCACCCTGCTGGATCCTCAGGTTTAAATGGAGAAGAAGTGAGGAGGAGGAGCTGACCTATACTCCTGGCATCATGAACATTTTTGGCATGTTCTCTTTTTAAGTAAATAACCTTTATAATGTAAAAAATCTGTTGGAATCTACTAGAGCTCATATTACTTGGAGATAGATATAAATCAGCTCTCCAAAAATCAAGTTCCTTCAGACAGACAGGATCTAAATAGTGGATCTAAATGGTGCTTTCTTTTCAGTGTTAACTTCTTTTTCCCTGAGCTGCAGCGATGCAATGCCTTTTTCTATCAGCTTCTTCTGCTGTCTGTAGCACTGCTGCCCCAACAGATGCCTGGCACTACAGACTGCAAGAAGATAAGCAGAATCTCTGCAGACACTGAAGCTCTCAAAAGAGACAACATTCTCTGTCTTTGAGATTTATGAAGTGATTTAAAATGTATGCTCTGCCTCCACTAGATGGCAACAGTCTCAGTTGAGGACTATATCCTGTCCATTTTTACATTCACTTCAAGAAAGGATGCCCAATCTCCAATCATGCAACTGGGATGCCTGTTCTTTTCCCTCAGATTTTTTTTTCACTACTGTCACATTCATTGGTTTTGTTTTTGAGACTTTTTAAATGGAGACCCTAACAAGATACAACAAGACACCATCATCTCTGAACCAATTGTCCACAAAATATGTCAAACAGTGAAGTAGTTACAAATTACCAATACACATTGGATTTTATTCCAACCATAAGTATGCTTTTTGAGGTTTTAGGCAAATCACCCCTGGCAGGACACTTAACATCTCGAGAATATTGGAATCTCTTTCCACCATCAGTGATAGACAGCTCCAACACTTCCAGACATGCTTGCCCCACCCAGACCCGGCTGCATGGAGTCCTACGCCTAGGTCGCCTAAGCCCAGGGCCGGCCCTGGCCCTACCTACATCCTTCAGATGCAATGGCAGGCGTGTTCAGAAAAGAAGTAGGATATTGGCCCTTAAGCGCCGCCAGGGGGCCTATATCTGGGTCTCCTTGTTCCAGTACCCAGCTCAGATAAAATACAGGAATGTGTCAGGAAGCGCATCCGGCATAAGACTCTCAGTGCAAATGAGTGAAACGCTGATTCGCTGTGGTGACTCCTGGAGGGATAAGGTGAACAATAACCTTAAAATTGATTAAAAAAGATATTTTCAAGCTCTCTCTTGAAGGGAAAAGAAAACCTGCAATATGTATATCTATTACAAGATTAGCATAAAAATATTTAAAATAATAAAAATGTCAAATCTATCCAGTGTGTCTGTGTATGAAGGGGTGTGAACTTTTTTGGATGAGCAAAGAAATGTTTCTGTCAGGTCCTGACTCCTTTTCTGCCTGAAATCAAGCTCTTTCCAGCACCTATTCCCCTGTTTTCAATCAATCAATCAATTCATCAATCAATCAATCTCTATTTGCATAGCACTTTTCATATGAAATATAACACAAAGTGCTTTATACCAAACTAAAACAAATACAAACCAAGCACGACCATGTAAAAATAGCCCCATCCACCCCACCCACCCACACACACAAACAACCACAACCCCCATCACCCCCTTATCTGATGGAGATAAACATTTGAAGACAGGCTGAGCACAGAGAAAGTTGATTGGTGGAAATGCTAATGCAGAGGTTCTTAGTCTTTTTTTACACTGGGGCCCAGTTTTCCCAGTACAAAGTGATTCAAAGCCCATTCAAATATTAACATGTTGATATAAATGTATCTACATCTTGTTTAATTTGTATTTAATAATTGCATCAAGTCATCTTATGGTTTATCAAAGTAAAATCTTGTGGGGAAAAATGATACAATGTGATCATCTCAAAGACATTTATTTTCACACTGAACAGTTAAACCACAGTTATCATGCTTAAAACAAACTAGAATTCCAAAAAAGGAATTTTGATAAATAAAATTGTGTGTTAATAAAACAAGCACACTTAAAAAAAGTTTCAAATTAAATAAACTGTAAATGACATTTAAATAAAGAGCTAATTAAAAGATTACCCTATATAACCTGCTGATGAACTTGACAAATTAGTATTCTTAATTTTTATACTAGAATCTAGTACAAAAATATTATCTATTATCTCTCTCTCTCTCTATCTATATATATATATTTATATAGATATGTATTTATATTTTCGTTTAGCTCTGCATTTCAGATCAGACGTAACCCGTAAGATGATTGGCTGTCACTTACAGCACTTATATTTTGTATGTGTCATAATATGAAATCAGAAAGAGGGAGTTCAGGTCAAGTCTACAAATTTGCTTTACAGTCAAGGTCCCATTCATCCATTCACACACACATTCACACACTGAAAGTGGCTCTGCTGCCGAACACTGGTGCCAACCTTCCACCAGAGGTGGTGTGGGGTTCAGTGTCTTGCCCAAGGACACTTCAACACACGGGTGGGCAAGGTAATCCTTCGATCAGAGGCCGACTGGCCTTTCCACTCCACCCCATGGTTCAGCAATGAGACACAGCGACTCATTGAAATGCGGTCGAGTGAATGCAGGCTGGTTAAAACAACTATTAACCTGATACACATTGTTTCTCACTGTTTTCATGACAATCTATTTATCATAAACACTTATCATGCTACATTCATAACCAACGTCTCCTCACTACTGCAGCTGCTAACATCTTCTGAGTTAAAGCACACACGGCATGGTTCTTGCCAGTAACCGCATTTCTCCGCCACACCAAAATAACACGTAAAAATTGTTGTTCCTCTCGTTCAAGACTGGTAATCAAAATATAAAGTTTTAGGAAGTTAAAACCATCCTGATGAGGATTTTAAAGCACTGCACCTCCAACTTTCTTTTTTTGTTTTGTCCCGCCTCTTACTAACTGGCCAATGACTGAAGAGATCTTTAGTCACATGGTTTTGTTTACAAGCTTTGGTCCGAAACAGAAATCTCCCGTAGACGCCAGTCTGATAACAGACCAAACTCAATCTTTCTGAAACAAATTTGTGTATTCAGACTGAACCAAACAATTTAGTCAGTCTGAATACAATTTGTGCTGAATAATTTGTACAATCTCAATTCTAGCTTCATTTGACATGTGTGGACGAGATGTTCAAGTCTGATATGGATTCATTATAAATATTCCTCTGCCAGCATACACAGCATTAAAGAGTGTGTATGTGCGCTTTGAATGATGTTATTAATGGAACAGATAAACCAGGGCTCTGCAACCTCTAACAGAACTATTTGGTCCGGTTTCTTACTGACAAAATCGAGCCTGAGCCGAAAAATCTCATTGCATTTTTTTTAAATAAAAATACACTTTTTTTATATATAGACTTCTTTTGGGGCCATTAGGCCATTTATTTCTAACATGCACCTTTGAAATATGAACAATAATTAAACTATAACAGTGTTATATTTTCTATAGGCTATATAATAATTTTGATGTATTTTAATCTGACAGCAGCTCATTCAAGTTCCTTTCAAAATAAAATTCAGTGTCGATAAAGATCCTCCTAAAGCACTACATTTACTTCCACTTATTGTTCTGCAATTCTCTCATTGAAGAACTTTGCCTCTGAACAGAAACTATAGGTACTGCTGTGCAGCGGAAGATAAGAACATGAGCTTTAAGCTTATTTTAATAATAAACAGTTCTGACAATAGATTTGATCATCATTTTACTCAGTATTCTGACATGTGTGCATTTTGGAGAATTGATAAAACACAAAAGGCTTCTTAATTTAGTGTCATGTCAGGAGTTTTTAAAACAGGTTTATTTTACTATTATAAGATCATCTCATTAAAAAATAAACCTAAATGACAAAATGTTACAAACAAACTCATTATTGATCCACAATCAGAAACAAATCAGCTTCTATGAAGCTCCAAACAAAAGCTTCTGGTCAAACATTTTAATAAAAGAACATTTTTAGAAACAGAAAAATGTAAACTTTTTACTACAACTGCACCCCCCGCCCCCCTGCTCACTCAGGCTCCGCCCCCTCCCCTCAGCACCCTCGGTGCGCGCGCAGCGACTCTCTCTCTTCTCTTTTTTTCATGGAGGTTCTCCGTGAATCGGTGTTCACAACTCTGTGATATTTGCATCTGAAGTTAAAGGAAGAACTTGTTTGAGCTTTTATGTGTAAAACTCAGAGGAGGAAGGAAACATGAACATCACATCTGTGGTGTCAGTACTGAGTACCGGCAGTACTTCTGGCGTGGAGAAGTAAGTGGCAGTACTGTAAAGAGCTATTTTTAGACGTCCCGGTACTGAGTACCAGAGAGTACCGGCCCACTTAAAGCACTGATTAATATTATGTATTTGTTTTTAATGCCCTTGGATGGATTTGAGTGTGATTTAAGAGGTAAAAATAAAAAAACTAAACATGAAATGAGGCAAAGAGCCATGGTATAAAGAAAATAGGACGAGAGGCCGCATACCTATTGGCCGAGAGCCGCACGCGGCTCAATTGGGGCACGCCACAACCCGTTACTGATGCCTCACTGACACCAAGTGGTAGGAATCTGCATTCAGGTCCCGCGGCTCTCATATCCCACAGGTTCAGAAAAGATTTTTTTTTCATGCCCCACTAGGGGGCGCTTGCGGACCGAGATTGGGCCGTGAACCGAGATTAGATTTTCCTGCTTTAAGTCTTCTTGCATCACTTGTCCTGATGGATTCATGGAATCCATTTTGTCCCTGACCTAATTTAGGTTGGGATCTTAGAAGCAAGTCCTCATGAAACCACTCAGTGAATC
Organism: Adrianichthys oophorus; assembly: GCA_036245035.1. Classification (NCBI taxonomy): domain Eukaryota; kingdom Metazoa; phylum Chordata; class Actinopteri; order Beloniformes; family Adrianichthyidae; genus Adrianichthys; species Adrianichthys oophorus. The sequence continues at coordinate 1,607,913 of BSAI01000185.1, read as the reverse complement.
AATTTGACTTCTGGCACGTTCAAACAACGCTATTGGCTGGCTATGTGTGAGACAAGGGAAATTACTATCAATGATCATGTCGTCCATGCAAGAGTGATAGGAATTGCATTTATTTTATTGTTCATTCCAATTTTAATAGAAGAATGTGTTAGTTTATTCAGAGATTTTTATTAGAAACAATATTTTTTTTCTATAATTTTAGGCTTTAGTCGGATCCTTCTATGGCACATGTCACAAGACCTTGTGTGGTCATGTGACTTGTCAGAAAGTTTGAGCAACAGCTCGAAACAGTGCTACCAGGAAAACATAAAAGTACCAGAAAGCACAAAACAGTGACGAATGGATGGATAGCCACTTTCAACAGATATTCAAGCTTTATTTTAGTTTGATTGTAGCATGCAGCATGTACATGAATAGCACATGCTCATTCATAGGATGCTCATGAAAGACCAAATAACACCGGTTTGGATCTGGTGTCTTTGGGTATTTATAGCTTTTGAGTCCATAAATCATTGTTTGTTCATTTGGATTGGTGACATTTGAATGCTCTTTAGAAGGCAATGAGCAGTTGAGAATTCAGCCTGAGAGGAATCGAGGAGCTCTGAGAGGCATTTATCCAGATGTCAAGGGTATGAGGCATCTTCTCAGCACCACTGTTCTGTGCTGGCTTTCATTTAAACATCCCTCCCGGCAATGTGAAAACAAACAAACAAATGATTGATGCTGCCATTGTTTAGAAGATCATTAATGATGGACATCCCTCAGTTTTCAATTGAATCTTGAAGTATCCAAGGACTGATTAGCCGCAGAGAAATGACTTCCTTGTTAAAATGGCTCTTCAGTGTCAGTATTCCAAAAAATACCTGAACACAAAACCATTCAAGCAACTTTTTCTCAGCCTGTCTCTAAAAGTTGAAATATCACTATGATGAAAATTACATGCTTCTCTTGGCTTTTTAATGGAAAAATCTGCAGTTGGTGGCTGACTGAATACTTTTTGCTCCACCATGTGAGTATATGTATATAAATATCTTTCAGAGTCAGATTTACATATAAGCACTCAATATATTTCTCAAGTACTGATTTGGTTTCATATCTCATATTAGCATTCTTTCCACATCCATAGTAATTGTAGTGGGACAAAACAGTATTTATCAGACCACCAATAGTGTAAGTTCTCCCATGTAAAAAGATGATTTCTTTGGATGCAACTCAGCATTTTTTCTTCTCCAAATGTTCCTGGTGGTGTAGTGTGTTCCTAATGGTGTTCTTTGTAACTTTGGTCTAGCTATCTAAGTCTAAGTCTTTCACTAGATCCCTCCATGTGGTTCTGGAATATGTGCTCAATGTTCTTGTGATAATTTTGACCTTACGGGGTGAGATCTTACCAATTCACTTATGAAGCATGTTTTTGAACTGTGGGAGAAAGCTGGAGAATTCAGAGAAAACCCATGTATGCAAACTACACACAAAAGGTCTCAACCAGGATTTGAATCAGGGCCTTCTTGCTGTGAGGTGAGAGTCCTAATTGTACATTCCTTCTTTGATACTTGTCCTAGTAAAACACTGGCTGTTACAAATTTCCGTCTCTATTTACCTAAAAATAAATCCAGTACATTGCAGATCCACAGGTGACCTTCATGTTGCCAGTAACTGCATATGAGGAATGACTTAATGGTACCTACCAAAAGGCTGAAGAAAGTTAAGTGTTTTTTTTTTCAATAACTTACACAGATAATTTGGCAACAACTGAATGAAAAAGAATTGTGTGCTGAACAAAAAAGCAAAGTGGCTGCTTTGAGAGGTTTTTGTCTCGAAGGTTCCATGCTTTTCCTCAGTGGGAACATTGCTGCTCATAGAAAATACGAAACAATTGAACAAACTGAAAAAGAAACATTTTAGAAATGCTCCGTGGCTTTCTCTTACTGACAATCTTTCCCATTGCCAAATAATCCATTTATAAAGATTCACATCTTTAGAGATTACCACACAGACCTGATGAAAAATTCCTGAAATCCAGTGATTAGAAATCTGTCCAACTCACACTGGATGAAAAAGAGTCAAAAAAAGGAACAAACACTCAGGGCAATTTCTGGCTCTTAGAGAGAGTGGAGCTTATAAGTACGGCATGGAACTGTGCTCAGTCTTTGATGTTGTGAGTAACAATATCTTTGTTTGGAACCAATTCCATTTAAAAGTCTGACCCTGGTGCTCAGTAGCTAGGAGCTCCATCGTAATGATGTGGCTTTGTGAAAAAAACCTAATGGAAGAAAAGACCCGTAGAGCCCATTACTGCTGACCGCTGAACCACAGAGACCTTTAATGTGCTGTTGCCGGCTATCTGCACAGCTTTGTCCTTCCCGCAGTTTCTGTGGAAAGACGGCACTTGGACAGATTTGTAAAGCGGATCAATATGCAATAACATGGTTGAAATAAGTGGCAATCCATCATAGGTTTCTATGTGTAGACAAGTCTTTTACAGCTTTACTTCCACTGTGTTTCCCCTAAAAGCCAGCATAGTACATCTGATGTGTCAGCTGTTTTACTATAGGTGACAGTAAATTGTGTAACCCATATTATTTCCTGAAGCCCTCTTTTAGACTTAAGAATTAACAGTCACTTCTGGAGAAACCTGGGAACTTTTTGAACTCTGAACCTGTTTGAAATCAATTTGAAGTACCAGTTAGTGTTTTTGGGACACACAAAAATTTGATGACTGTTCAAAAAATGCTTAAACACGTGTGTCAAAGGTTTAGAAAAAGTCAAAGACAGCTTTATTATTGTGGCCTGACCCATTTTATTGTGGGGTTATGGACCCAGGACATTTGTTTTGTTTTTTTGTTGGGTTCCACTTCCTGTTTTATTTTGTTGCTGGTTGTTACTTCCTGTGTTCTCTCCCTCCTTATTGGCACACCTGTTTCCATTTACCTCATCCCCTCCTCCTGTTATAAGTCTTCGTCTCCCCTGCACTGGTTGTCGGATGGTCTTTTGTACCTTCATGAGTTTGTGTTCAGTTTCTTGTGAACCTTTCTCAATTAAACGAGAGAACTTCGTATTACGAGTGTCGTCTGCATCTGTGTTCACACGTCAACCCTGACATTTATGAAGGAGTATTCAACCTCCTCATCTTAAAAGGGAATCCAGTGGTTTGGATAAGCTAAATGACTGAGAAAAATATCAATGAAGAAATAATTAAGTAGTAAATATATCATGAAATATTTGAAAGAATAATGTAAGTTACACACACTGACGGGTGTCTGCTGCGACACGGTGTCCTTTACACAGCACTTCAGGCATTAGTAGAGTACTAGTACTGGTTCTTTACTGACTGCACGCAAATGCTGCACACACTGCACTTATGCAGGTGATGCATAAGTGCCCTTAGGATGCCTGTAAGATGCCCACGTAAATTCTGATTTGACTGTCTAATTTTCTAATTTGTGACTGCCAGGCTGACCTTTCACTGGAATAGTACTAATGGGCCCCTGCAGAGTCCATAGGGCTCAGGGAGTTAAAAAAAAATCATAGTCTTTTGGACTAACAAAAGAAAGTTGGAAAGTGCCCCAACGGAGGACTCCATTGTCCTACTGGGCAACGACAGTGGCACCTGGAAGGGTGTGATTGGAGAGAAAGGCTTTCTTGATCTAAACTTGAGCCATGTCTGCTGTGAACGTCTGGCTGAGCCCTCCGTCTGGGAGGTGTTTAACTTCCACATACAGGTGGGCTTCAAACACGTTCTGAGGGAGGCTGGTGACACTGAATCAGAGTGGACCATATTCTCCACCTCTATTGTCTCTGCTGCTGTTTGGAGCTGTAGTCACAAGGTCGCTGGTGCCTGCCGCTGTGGTAATACCCAAACACAGTGTTGGACACCGAAAGTAAGGGATGCCGTCAAGCTGAAGAAGGAGTCCTATCAGGCGGTTGGCCTGTGGGACTCAAGAAGCAGCTGATAGGTACCTTCTCGCAGTCTAAGCGAGCTGCGACCCGCGCTGTTACGGAGGCAAAAACTCGGTCATGGGAGGAGTTTGGTGAGGCCATGAAGAAGGACCATCAGACTGACCGATAAATCAGAAATCCTCCGATCCCAACTGTGAGAAATCCGATGATCAGAAATCCAAAAATATAGACATCTTCAACATCTTTCACAGACAGCTGCAAAGCAAAACTCTGAATTTACCAGTCAATCTTTGTTCCAATGATCACCTATGGTAATGAGTTCTAAGTCATCACTGAAAGAACGAGATCCCAGAAACAAGCGGCCGAAATGAGCTTCCTCTTCAGGGTGACTGGGTGCTCTTTTAGAGAAAGGGTGAGAAGCTCGGTCAGCGGGAGAGAGCTCAGAGTAGAGCCACTGCTCTTCGACATCCAGAGGAGCCAGACGAGGTGGTTCAGGCATCTGGTCAAGATGCCTCCTGGACACCTTCCTGGAGAGGTGCTTCTGGGCATGTCCCTCTGGGCAGAGGCCCCAGGGAAGATCCAAGACATGCTGGGGAGACTATGTCTCTTGGCTGGTTTGGTAACATTTCGGGATATCTGGTCAGATAAACTAGTGATCCTTATCAGTTTTGTGAATCAAAAGCACAAGACACCTCTAATGAAGCAAAGAAAACACCTGGAATCTTTTGTTTATTTTAATGACCATCTCTCCAAACATAATGCTGAACTGGCAAAGCACGCCAGGCACCTAAAGTGGAGGAAGCAGATCCAGAAGCCCTGGGTGCTGAATTCCAGGATCCACGTTAAACCACTGGATCCACCAGACCTGTCTAAGATGATCGTAAACATGAGAGACTTTGAGAGGCGTGTGGTCACGAACATCTGAGCCTCTGATTGATGCAAAATAAAAGTTGTTCCACACTGCTCTTTTCAGGTCTATCCATAGATTTTCAATGATGTTGAGGTCAGGTGATTGAAGGTCACTGCAAAACATTCAGTTTCTGCCTCTTAATGTAAGACAGTGTGGATTTGGAGGTGTGTTTAGGATCATTATCATTTGTAGAAGCCATCCTCTCTTCAACTTCAACTTTTTCACAGATGGTGTTAGTGTCCAAAATTAGCTGAAATGTGGTGGTATCCAGTCTTCCTTTTACTGGTGAAATGTTTCCTGTGGCTGCAATACAAGCCCAAAGCATTATTGATCCACCCCCATGCTTAACAGTTGGACAGAGGTTCTTTTCATGAAACTCTGGACCATTTCTTCTCCAAACGTACCTTTTCTCATTGCAGCCAAAAAGTTCCATCTGAACTGGGTCGGTCCACAGAACTTGCATTTCTGTCTTGCCACTTTTTTGGTTCTCCAAGACTATTGCCATATGCTGCATGATGGCGCAGTTGTTAGCACTCCTGCCTTATAGTATGACAGCCCCTGGTTCAAGTCCCAGCTGTGAGGACTTCAAACAGTATCACCAATGGGGGACCTTTCTGTGTGGAGTTAGCATGTTCTCCCCATACATGAGTAGCTGGGTTAGGCTCCAGCAGCCCCATGACTGCAAAAGGGACAAAACAGGTACAGAAAATGAATGAATGTGTCTGTCATGTCTCAGTTTTTTTTTTCTTCTTAAATATCTTAGTTTCTTCCACCAAGCCTGGTTTCCTGCATTTTGGGTCCTTCGCCACCATTTCCTGACAATAGCAGCAGGGTCAGGTCACCTGCTGCAATCATCATGTTACAGCAACATTAATAAATTATGTTGCACCAACATAATTGCATTCAGATCTCCCAACACACATGTTTATTGCTATATTAACACATTTGGTTTATGCATGCTATCAGCTATTGCATGTGCAACTTCCTAACCAAAATTATACCAAACCGTCATACAGCAATTCTTTTTTTTTTTTTGCCCATGTTTCTCTGCTTTGTTACAGAAATTAGGGCTTGAGGTACTCTGGTCCCTTCAATTGGTCACCTACATTCACCATTTTGCTGCTGTGATTTGTTCTCTTGCCGGCAAAGTGACTGCAAGAAGGGTAGTCATCTGCTACTTTTAGGTTTTGTTTATTCAGGTTTTTAGATGAGAACATTTATGATAAATATACTTTAAATATGTGGATATGCAAGGAGTGCAATGCATCTTTTCCCAGTAGATATGATCTCCTTAAACATTTTAGACTACAGCACCGTCTAAGGCAGCGTTACACGTGCCCACATTCTAACTGTCCTTGCAGTTTCAAAACACTAAATGCTTTGCACATTCACTTGAGTAGAGTTCATCCTTCACAAACCTGTCATGAAAACATGGAACTGAAATCTTTAAGTTGTCCTTTGTGTAGTTGCAATTAATTGTCTACATAGAGGGATTTTTTTTATCCATGTTGGCATCCATTTAAAGAATCACGAAACTGTTAATTGTATGTTTTTAGATTGCAGTTTTCAGACAAATGTTTATGTAACATTTCAATCACACAAAAACAGGAAACACAGTTCCCATACATTACATGACTTCAAACCAGGTAGTGTGACAACTACCAGATCTGCACAAGAAATTTTTGAGAGTGATGTGTTGGAAGATGCACCTCACCAAGATGAATGTGCGGTGGATTTAGACAGTCCAACTTCAAGTGACATGATGAGCAAGACCCTACCTGACATAATTGAACATAATTTAGCTGCAGCGTTGCTCAAACATTTTGCACATGTTCCTGGCATAAAAATTGATGAAATTTTAGAGGAGTTGCAGTATTTGTTATGCTCCGCATCAATTCCTCTCTCTACAAACATTATCGAAACTGTACTTCAGAAACATGATTCCTCAGCTGATGAATCAGTTATAACAGAAGTTGCCTCAGCCCTCTTTAGCTGCCACCCTTTCCTAACAGCTATTGCGAAAGGTGGAGCTTTGAGCACATCATATCTGCGTAACAATTTTTACTGAGAAAACTTTAATGTCATTGAGCCCATAGAGTACCTATCATTACTCCATCGCGGCTTTTTAAAGATTTGTGTGTGTGTAGTTAGTTTCAAGCTGTTGTAATTTGGAGTTTTTAAATTTTATTTTTGTGTGATTTCTGTACACATGAATACACAATTGCAAGAACACAAAATTATGCACAAAACATATTGTATGAGTTACAAATCAAGAATTACACACACACACACTAATCAGGGTCCTTTTTTTCTATCCAAAGTTGCAATTTTGTTGGTATGTACATATTTATTAAACTGTTTTTGTCTTTATAATTGTTCTTTTTACAGATAACAGAAATGTCAACCCCAGTCAAGCTGAGGATCATACTTGGAGAAAATAATTCTCAAAGACTTACCCTGAAAGATGGTATTCCAGACACTATTGAAGAACTTATTCATAGCATAAAGAAGGTGTGTGGGATAGAAGTCCCCTTCAGGCTGCAGTTCATGGATTCTGAGTTTGGCAATGAATTCAACAACTTGACTTCAATGTCAGAGATAGAGGACAAAACTACATTGAAACTTGTCTTGGATTCTGCTGCCTTTGATATGCCTGACGACACCCCACCACCTCCTTGCTCCACTCCGGCCACAAGTTCTGATTTCTCATCAACCAGCAGCTCCTATGATACGGACATTCTATCAACTCCGGAATCCACCCCCACAAGATCTTCTGCATGGCCTGTGCCCTTCATTGTGCCTCGATGAGTCAGGGAGGTGACACTTTTTTTTCTAAGAAAGTTCCAGGTTCAATTCCTAGTTTGGACCATCCTGTGTGGAGTTCATGTTATCCCTGCGCCTACGTGGGTTTACTGGGAACTCCCATTTCCTAGCACAGTCTAACAATGTGTTGATATCTTGATATTTTAAGTGGATACTATTAAATTGCTTGTCGGTATGAGGGTAAAAGAGAGCCGGAGAATCCAGGAAGGAAAAGTACACGGCCTTTTTTTTTTTTTTTTTGCTCCACATGATCAGAATGAATTACAGAAAATAAATAAAAACAACTACAATAATTTTATCAAGTTTGACTCTCAGCATAAATTCATCTTCATAAACATCAGCATTATAGATGTTGGCTCAGTTTGATCACTTGATGCTCTTCCTGACCCAACCCTCACCATTTACCCAGACTTGGGGATGCCACTAGAGCTCCACAGGATTGTGGACCTTGTGACTGGTCATCTTCAGAAACATATATTAAAGTAGATTTTGGGCTTCTGTTTCACTTCAATCTGCAAGCTATCCATTCTTCTCCTCACCTTTAGCTTTTCTTTAACAGGAAGTTTCAGATCAAAAAGTTGTTAAATATTTACAACTTCCCAATTGCCTTTTTCTTCTATATGGGACATTCACTTAAGTTTCTGGCAGGTGAAACTGCACCAAAAGTTTTATTTCGAAATTGTGGTCCATTTTCTGTGTCCCTTGCTTTTTACCACTGAATTTATCCATTGGCGGAGTGGAAATGGTACTTTGCTCTAATTTAGGTAAGGATAAAATTTGGATACTTTATTGATAACGGGGGAAACTGGAGACAAAGCAAGAAAGTGACGGAGCTGCAGAAGTTAATTTGGTCAAGATGTAAACATTTCACCATGTAAAAAAAAATGTAGTTCTTTATAACAGTAATGTTTATATGAGTTATAATTTGGACTGCCAACAAATCTGTATGGAAGTTCTTAATCATCTTGCCCCTTCCTCGTCTTTTCCTTGTAGATCGCAGATGAAACTTCTCAAGTCATTGAAGCTGAAATGATGGAGACGACGTTTGGAATCTTTGTAATGCGACACCAAGGAGCAGAGCTGGATGATCGTCCTGAAGATGTGGTCATTGTTCTGGAAGGTGTGCAAGTTGTGGGTCAGGTGGGCAGTGTGCCACTTGCTGTGGTGATGACTTTTGCTCTGATTTATGCGCTCAACCTCAGTTACCCTGCAGAGCTGCGATACACATTTGAAGCATTTCAAAAAATCTTCATGGAACTCGATGGAAACAGGCTGTCCAAAAAAATTCAGTGTCTCAAAACAAAACTTACACGTCACCCTGACTAGAAAATCAGAGACCCAAAACAGAGTTGCCATTTGGTACTGTGGTTGGTTGATAGGGTTATCAATCTGTTCAATGTTAATTAAAGCAGCAGTGTCAATGCTTTCACTTTAGTTTTTCTAACTATTTCTGTATTGTTTTGAATTTGTGGCTCAAAGAAAGTTTTTGGTTTTTTTCAAATTATTGGTTGGACATCTATAAACAAAACATGTTATTTATTGTTTTGGCTTGTCTTAGTATAATTGAGTTTGATAACCAGAGCTGGTTGGTTACCGTGGTTGCCACATGACTGTTACAATGATCGGCCTGCGTGCTGCAAGCTTTCAATAAATTCTATTGAAAATTAGCCACAATGCTTCAGTTTCTTTAGTAACTTCCATGAAAGGGGTTAGAAGAAAATAATGTTCTAAAATGACAAAAAAAATAATGCAAATAAAGAAAAATGTAAACATCTCAGAACTGGTAATTCTCTCAATGTGGGATCTAATCAGTTCAAGATCTGTGGTCTGTGGGGGGAGATGGTGGATTATAGAAGTTAGAGAAGGACTACTGTGAAGGGAAGGTAGATTTGTTAATCTACAGGCAACAAAATGTTGGAGCTTATACCCATTGCAATAGTGAGTGTTGGTCTAAAATGGGCAGGGCCTGTCCACACACTCAGCTGTTACATACCTGCCGGCTCCAAGAGTGTTCACAAACTTGTCCACATCCAGTTCACACGCACACTTGTGCATACCAACCAACACATGTAAAGCATTACATTCTGTCACGCACACTATTCGAAGGTGTAAAGGTGAGCTGACGCCTGTGCTCAGGTGAATGTTATGTTAAGCTGAGGTGGATGATGGAATGCACAAAAAAGGAGGGAGAACCCCCAGCCATCCCCAAACCAAGACACCCGCCGAGGCGGCAGCGCCGACCAGGGCCCGCCCCCGCACCCATACTGTGGGGTCAATGGAGGAAATCCACCTGCCAGGCAGCCTGGCCAAGCACCCAGACCAGGGCCCGCAGGACAGCCACACGGGCCCCCAACACCCGAGCGCAGTGAGGTACGGAAGCGCAGAGCGCAAGGCCCAACCCAGTCAGGAGAGCAGCCCTCCCACCGCGCCAGGTGGCCCAGCGCGGGGCCCCACCCCCGAGAGCCCCACCACCCCAGACAAGCCGCCCACCACCACCCAGGAGTTCTGGGCATCCCCCCACCCCAGCCCCGGGTACGAGCCCGGGCCCCCCACGGGAGACCCGCTCCAAAGCTCCAGGCAGCTGCGGAGATCCAGAAGAGAGCACGATGGGGGTCAGCTACCCCCATCTAGAAAAGGGATGACCAAGAGAAGTGGGGGTCCCCGAAGGTGTACATTGCCTGACCAGGCTCTCCTAATGTTGTGACCCAGAAGGGGCTCGGCACCCGAGGGTAAGGGCCAGAACCCGCACCACAAGGACACAGACACCCTCCAGGCTCAGATGGAATATGATCCCCCGCTCATGGACTTGCCAGAGGACAAAGGGATCCCTATCCCCGCGTGGGGAGGGGGCCGCCGGGCCCAGGAGGCCGACCCCCAGGAGACAAGGCCACCGCTGCTGAAGGCCCTGTTCCCTCCACCAGGGATGGGGTAGGGGACAGAAGATCAGTAGTCCCACCTTCCTTGTGTAATGTATTTGTGTGTATGTTGAGGTGTGTTTCTTGTGGTTGATGGGTGTGTGTAATAAAGGGTGCAGTTAAAATTGGCGAGCAGGGCACTGAGGACATCTCCTGATTGCTTACAGGGATGTCCAATCGCCCTCTCACCAAGGAGCCCTAAATGTCTACGGTGCAGTTAAAATTGGAGGGTAGAGCACTATGAGGACATCTCCTGCTTGCTGGCAGTGATGTCCTAGCACCCCTCACCAAGGATCCTACGTGTCTAAGGTGCATTTAAAACCAAGAGAAGGGGGCGAAACTGTGCGGAGACCATGGGAGGGGTGGACAACTGCCAAGTGGATCGGCCCCTCGAGGTATTCCGCAAGCACGCCCACCCTTCCAACCTAATAAGTGGTCGTATGAGGAAGGAGGGAAGGTCGGGGACAGTTACCAAACTGGCCCCCGATGATGAAACAACTGTCCCCCCGCCCCCCCCAGCATTGGGCCCAAGTCTCCCCTGGGCAGAGGCCCCACCGCCCGAAAGCCAACCCCCCAGGCCCCACACCCCCCACCCCACACAAAGAGAGAGGAGCCCAGAGGGGGCCAGCCCCCAGGGCAAGCCCCAGCCCCTCCCCCCCCAAGCACCGCCCCTGTAGCTACCTGGTCAGGTACCAGCGGGCCCGAGGAAGCCCCTAGGGTCCCGTACTGGTAGTGGACCCCCCCTCTTGCCCACAGACATCCCCTCCCCTGGTCCGCTCCCCCCAGACCCCGCAATGGTAGGCTTTACCTGGAGCAATCGCAGGCCCCAAGAGGGTTGCCCCACCCCGTCCCAGGGCCGGAGATGGAGTGACCCTAGCCCCCAGGTGCAGCTGGGCCGCCCATCCAGCGCAGGCAGACCCCCCAGGGCCAGGGCCCCGCGCAAGCCCCCCCAGCACACCCAAAAAGACCACCCCCCCAGCCAAGCCAGACCCCCACCCAATGCACCAACCACACCCCCCCACGCCCAGGCCCGGGAGACCATGCGGCCCCTGCGCTTGCCCCACCCAGGCGCCGGACCAGACCCCCTGACCAACAGCGCCCCCCTGCCCCCACCAGGCACCAGGTAGGCCCCGACCCCGGCAGACAGTCAAGGCGCGGCGACACCCAGGAATCCCGCCCCCTAAGTTATGGAGTTAGCTATGGGAGACCAGAGAGCCCGAATTCCTTCCAGGTTATTTGAACTCTTAGTTGACATTTTTTCCAAGCTGATATGATCCAATAGCAGATTCATGTAATGACTTACACTAATATTTTTCTTGTTTTTCCAGTTTAATAAAATTGTCTTTTTTGCTATACAAAGAGTTATGAAGATTATAGATGCTACACTTCCCTCTGTGTCGATGGCACTCATGTCACCCAGCACACAAAGTGAAGGTGAGGCTGTGATTGAAACCTTAAGCCAGACTGATAGATCAGCACATACCTGTTGCCAGAGAGCCTGGACAGGTGTACAGAACCACAAAGCATGCATGTAATTGTCAGGTAAATTACTATCACAATGCTCACAAATGTCTGAGTTTTTGAGACCCATCTTGAACATCCTCTGTCCAGTATAGTAAATTCTGTGAAGAGTTTTAAATTGGATTAGTTGTAGGTTTGGACTTTTTGTTAATTTAAAGATGTTTAGACAAATTTCTGAACAGAAGCTTGTGTCTGTACTTCTGCCTAAGTCTGCATCCCATTTTGTTGTTGGAATTGAGACTTCGTTATCTAAGTTGCATAAGAGTTTGTATATTTTGGAGAGAGTTTTATTCAATGAAAAATAAATCATAGAGGTAACTAGTTCTGGTAATTTTAGGTCATTCTCACTGGATTTAAATGTTTTAGTAATTACAGATTTAAGTTGCTGATAATCTAAGAATGTATTTATTCCATGTTTTTCTTGTAGTTCTTGGTGTGTTATGAATCTTCTGTTGATAATCAAGTGCTCGAGTAGTCTTACGCCCCCTGCTTGCCAAGCAGGGAAGTGCAACATTTTTTTTATTTATCAGGATGTCTGGATTGTTCCAGATGGGTGTCATTTTGCATGGTAGTAGTGAAGAGTTTGACATTTTAAGAAAATCCCACCAGGCTATTAAAGTAGTACTTATATTACTACTTTGGTAGCAGTCAAGTTTTTTTTTTTATTTTTGGGCTGATAAATGGTAGATCTGACAAGTTAATCTTTCCACAATATGCCTGTTCCAGATCCATCCATGGGTTGGTTTCTGGATTGTTTTTTATCCATCTTAAGAGGTACTGCAGTCTGTTGGCAAGAAAATAGTTGTGGAATTTTGGTAATTCTAAGCCTCCACAGCTTTTTCCAGATTTTAAAGCTTTTAGACTAATTCTTGCAGGTTTATTGTTCCTAAGAAGCTGGATATGGCTGAGTCTAATGTTTTGAACCATTTTAGTGGTGGTTGTGTGGGGATCATTGAGAAGATATAATTAACTTTGGGTAATAATTTCCTTTTTATTGTGGCTATCTTACCCATGAGTGACAGAGGCAGGTTGACCCAGCGGGTTAGATCGTCCTGTATACTTTTCAGTAATGGGGTGTAGTTTAGTTGCACCAGTTCTGATAGTTTTGGGGAGAAATAAATACGTAGATATTTGATATTGCCTGATTTGACTGGGATTGAGGTTGTTTGCTCGTCATTACCATTCAGTGACAATAAAACTGTTTTGTTCCAGTTAATTGAGTAGTCTGAGATAGAGGAACATTCATTAATAATTGTTGTTGTTTCACTAATGGAATGTGAATTGTTTAGAAAAGTAATATGTCATCAGCATAAAGACTAATTTTATGATTACTGTATTTTGTTGTAATTCCTTTAATGCTCTCACGCTGTCTTATTGTTGCAGCCAAAGGTTCAATAAATATAGCAAAAAGAGAGGGGGAGAGTGGACAACCCTGTCTGGTCCCTCTACCAAGAAAAAACCTGTCAGAAGTCTGTTTGTTGGTTCTGACTGATGCATTTGGGTTGTGATATAATATTTTAATCCAATCAATGAAAGATTCCCCAAACCCAAACTTATGGAGGGCAGCAATGAGGTACTTCCAGTTTACTCTATCGAATGCTTTTTCAGCATCCAATGAGAGAATGGTTTTTTCCTGGTTTTTATTTGCGGCAAAATCTATTATGTTAACAAGTCTGCGGACGTTATCACTTGAGTGTCTACCTTTAATGAATCCAGTTTGATCATGATGAATTATATGAGGAGTGATTTTTTCTATTCTCTGCACGAGGGCTTTGCAAATATTTTTTACATCTGCATTGATTAGAGAGATGGGGCGATAGCTTGAAGGAATTATAGGATCTTTTCCTGATTTGAGAAGGAGGATTATGTTAGCTGAATTCATGTGAGGTGGCATTGATTGGCTTTCCTTGATAAATGTAACCATTTTATAAAAAGTTTGTGCCAGCTGTTCCCAGAATTCTTTATAAAACTCAGCGGGAAAGCCATCAGGCCCTGGAGCTTTGTTGTTGGGCATCAGCAACAGAGCTTCATGAAGTTCAGCCAATGAGAGCGGAGAGTCTAAGTTTGAGCTTTGATCCTCATTTAATCTGGGTAGAGTTACATTATTAAGAAATGAGTAAATACTTTGCTCTGATGGATTGACCTGTGATGTGTACAGGTTTTTATAAAAATCTTTAAACGTTTTATTGATTTTAACCGGGTCGTGAGTGACAGTTCCTGTGTGGTCCATAATAGAGGTAATTGTTGATTTTTCTTTATTAATTTTAAGCTGATTAGCTAAAAAATTACCCAATTTGTTTGAGTTATCAAAATTTTCGAGTCGAAGTTTTTGTATTTGGAATTGTGTTTGTTTATTGATGATGTCATTTAACTGAAGCTTTAAATTTTTCCGATCTCCCAGAATGTGTTCTTGTGCAGAAGCAGCATAAGCAGCCTCTAGATCTTTGATTTTATTTTCTATTTCTAATAAATCTGCTTTCTCTTTGTGTTTTTTATTTGTTGAATAAGAAATAATTTTTCCTCTCATCACTGCTTTTGCTGTTTCCCAAAGAACACATGGTGAAATATCCGGAGTATCATTAAATTCTAGGAAGGTTGTCCACTCTTTTTTTTAAAGAATTGAATAAACTCTTGATCTTTTAACAGAGAAGTGTTAAACCTCCAGGTTAAGCCTGAAGGTGTGGGTATATCTCTAGAAATATTTACAGAAACTGGTGCATGATCACTAATGATAATTGGATGAATGTTGGAATCCTTGATATCTTTTAAAAGAGAATTACTGACTAATAAATAGTCTAAGCGAGACTGTGAGTGGTGAACTGGAGAAAAGAAAGTGAACCCTTTAGTGTTTGGATGACATGAGC